>VWZW01001754.1:304869-817058 GCA_013397115.1 Edolisoma coerulescens
AGGGGGGGGGGGGGGGGGTGGCAGCAGAAAACAGGAGAACAATGAAACAATAACAATTCAATACTAACAGAATCTGTCAGCCTTAAAACAATTAAAAGATTCAGAGTTCGGAAAGCCATTGTCTGCCATTTGTACCTCAGGAAAGAGGGAAATCAATATTTGTTTCTTGGAGAGTTCCAGCCCCAGCATGTGGTATTGATATTTTCAACAGCGTAGAAAGGCTTTTCACAAACCTTTCACTTTTCCACTATTAGAGAAGGTTTGTGAATTGGCTTGAACATTACCTGGTAACACTGCTCTTGTTTAATGTTTTGTTTTGGGGAGTTTAATGTTATTTCTATTGGCATTACCAGTAAAACTTTTTGCACTGCTATTGCTGTTTTAACACAAATGAATGCATAAATAAAAAACTCCCACTGCTGCACCACACAGGTGACAGCCCACGAGAAAATTTGCAACCAGAAAGTGCTGCAAAGGTCACGCTGGCCAGGAGCTGCTTTGTCCCCAGCAAAAGCCTGAGTCATTTGCTGGCTGCAGCACTTCCTAGTGGGCCCTTTTTATAATTTTCTGATCTCATTGCTGTCCTGCAAACCCCAGAGACACATCTGTGGAGGCATGGCCAGTCATGACTTCTAGTTGTTACTGAACCTTGACACAGCTGGGACCTCTCTAATGGCAGCTTTTCTTCTCAGTTTCAGCTCTGAATGGGAGGAATTCATGTGAAAATGAAATGTATCCTGAACTAGTACAATACCTGCCTTTGAAAAATAGTATCTGTGTTTCTTTGGCTCCTGTTTTCAATGTGTCATATCACCTGATTGCTTTTATACAGCTTCTGCATTATCAGTCAACTAAGAGCTGTGAGGGGGATATTATCTCACCCCTCAGGAGAGGGGGGAAATAAAAGGCTCCTTACTCTGTTTGCAGGAGAAAGAGTAAAAAAACCTCTGTTAGAGCCGAGGGAATAGGAAGGGGTATGCTAGAATTAAACTCCTACCTATTATCACTAAACTCTTCTCTACTTTTCCAGTGTAAACTTACAAAAATCAGCAAGAACTTGCATGTGGTTTTCAATAGGACCTCATGTCCTTTCCAGCAGGTCTGAGCCCTGCTAATTGCTCTGTGGCTCTCTCAACCTTCCCAAGAAGGTTGTAAATTGGGCTACTGGAACCCACAGCACATTTCAGTATCTGGTAGCAAGGCAAATCTCCCTGTCCTCCTTCCACAGCTTCAAGCATCCCGTTTTTATACACTATTGCTTTATTGGCTTTGTGCCTCCCAGTGTGCTTCAGGCACTCTTGAATATCCTCTGATTCAGGATGATTTTTTTCCATTGCTGCAGGCTTGCAAGATCAAGTGTGAGTTATTTTACCTTTTCTCTGGAGCGCTAGGACTGTTCTAGGTTGGACCAGCAGAATATTGCTGTTTAAAAGTCCAAACTCTGTATTGCACTTCTTGTCACCATGGTCTGTGACAAGCAACACTGGGTGAATTAGTGGAATTTAAGCATATATCTTGCATGAAAAATATTTAAATAAGCCAGAAATACCCACTCCCTTAGTCTCCTTGTGACACAAAGTTTGACCCACATTAGAGTGTTTTCATTTCAGGGAGAGAATGATTCACACAGAAGCGGACTTTTATTACAAGTTTTCCAAAGCTATCATTTTTGCTTCAGCAGAAATCATTTGGTGAATACTAGAATTAAAGAAGAATTCTAACTTCCTCAATACAGAATTATTAATGAAGAAATGATCTTCTGGGGGAAAAAATAATTCCTCCTTCCTGGTCAAATATTTAGGCTTACAGGGGTTTTTGGCTGCAAAATGATTGTCCTAGGATATGATTTCTTATGCAGCTCAAGCACAGGAACAGAACTGTGAGAATTTAGAAAATGTGAGTAACGCTGAAACCAAGACCTTGCACACAGCGTTCAAAAAGTGACCTGGAGAAAGTGATTAGATTTGTGTGAATTAAATCCTCAACATAATCACTTGAACTTGGCATCCATCTTAGTACCTAAAGTTCGATTTTCTTGTCAGAGAGACATAAAAATAAATCTCCTAATTGTTAGAGATGATATTGTTAACAATTTCACCCATGAAAGGGTGATCATAGTATGAAAAAACCCCTCATCTGTCTGAAAAAATCACTGACATTTTGAAATTAGAATTAGGTGCCAGAAAGATGCTTCTGACCTAAATTAAACTAAAATAATAAAAATGATGGAATGTTTTATCCCAGAAATAGAAGAGAAAGTAAAGTCACTTGAAAGAAAAATGTGACAGAGCCTTATAAGGCTAAACATCCAAGCATCCATAGGTCATCCATGTGAAACTTATGGGAAAAGTCCCATCAGCCCTGGGATGCTATTTTCAGATTAATATACTATAGTGTGCTTGTGGAGGTAATCTGTAGGAGTTTGATTTTTATTTTTGTTTTTTTTGAAAAACAAATGCCTTAATATCTCTGGAATCTGGCCCTCAAAACTTGAAGGGTGCAAAGTCACTATGAAAAATCCTGGCTGTTGTCTTATTGAAGTTTACATCAATCTTTCGAACCCGAATGCAGAACTCATGTTGTCATTTGCCGTGCTAGAAATATTAGTTTAATTTCCTGATACCGTCTGTCTATCGATTATCTACAGAACTGGTTACATGCATGCTCCATTCCCACCCCTGGGCTTCCCTGTAGGAACACCAGTTATGGGGGAGGGAGAAAAGAAACAAAAGCAGCTTTGTAGGAAATCCATCCGTGTTTGACAATTTCCTTCACAGATCTCCAAAGAAAAATGCCTTAGGAAATGCTCCCTCATTGTCTCTGATCAAAATGCATCTGCTGGCAGCCGCCCTTCAAACGCTCTGTGCAAACAGACGCAGGTTGATCGTTGGCTCTGCGCTCTTCCTACAAGTGGGAGCCACAGGACACCTGCCACTGTCTGTTCTCTCATCAAAGGACGCAAAGAATCACCACCCGCAGGGCCTTCGGAGGCAAAACCAGCTGGAATGAAAGCACAGCCCTATTTGCATGAATAGCTTCCCATCAACCATTGAAAGATGGGCTTTAGGGAAATGGGCAATTCTTCCAGGTTCTCCTTACTAAAATTCTGATGAATTCCTTCACCTGAAGGTGAAGGAAATCTTGCTGACATAACAACAGAGATGCTCCAGTGCTACAGTGTCTCCCAGTTTAATCCTCAGATTTCTGTTCTCAAGGACTTTGCCATTACATCAGCTTTTTCTCCACATCATACGACATGCACTTTTTCTACACTCTGTTCACACCTTATGACATGCTGGCTGTGCACCGGAAAATGCTGCCCCAGCTCAGAAGTCTCATGGTTAAGTGCCCAGTTCCCCTCAGCAAAGTGGCTCCTGCCCTAGCCCAAGCACTCGAAGAACCAGGCTGGATGGAGCTCCCTGATGATAAGTTCATGCCTTGAGCTCATGACATTTTAAGACTGGCATCAAAACAACATTTTGTCTGAATGAGTATTCACCTCACAAAGCCTCCAGTTTGTGCCCTGGCCAAAAAGGGAGAGTAATTCATGAGTGTAACTCTGGTCATTGCCCTTGTTGAAGTAACCAAGGTGATTGTTTGTGCCTGCAAGGTCAGAAGAGGATGAACCAGGGTTAATGGCAGCCAGGACCTATGGACTAACGTCACCCTGGAAGCTTTGCAGGCCATCAGAATGACACACAGTGCTTTTATGCAGATCCTGGGCTCTGGAAGATGTGTGTGTGCAGGTCTGCTGCTCAGCCTCACAGAACTCCCCCTTGCTGACAGGGTGTAGCAAGGTTGGCTGCTCTGCAAGGGTCGGGGAGCCAGGAACCGAGTGTCGTTCTGTGGCAGGTGGGAGCTGTGGGCTCTCTAGCAAGGAGCCAGGTGTGCTGGGAGCCCTGGGTCAGGATCACCGCCACAGGTCAGGGTCAGAGACAGACTGGTGGTGCAGTGTAGCTTAGAAGCAGCTCCCAAGGGAAAATTGGGGCCATCCCTTGCTTCCAGCTCTCTTCACACCTGACTTCCATCAGCGGAGGAGCTGACCTGGGGCTCAGCAGCTCAGCAGCCCAGGCTGGCCTCTGCCACATGTGGCTGCCCTGAGCTGCGGCCTGGTGCATCCAGCTGTGAGCAGGGCAACGCCTGGCAAGAGGAGAGCAGGGCAAACACACCCCAACTCCAGGTAACTTCATGCTAAATGGATGGTTTAAATGTGTGGGGCTTTTTTCCTCTCTCCACCGTTCTAGAAATGTAACTGATTGTCTGAAGTGCAATCAGTGCACACTTGACTTTTGAGAATGATACACATAAAAGTGTTATAGAAGGCAATTCACTGAAGTCAAGTGTGCTTGAATCACATTTTAGATAATTGGTTGGATTAAATAAAAAATGACAGTAATTACAAAAGTATGGTTTGATTTTGATTCTGCTCTGCAATTTGTCCATTTTTTAAGCTTGGTTCTTTTTGTACCTCGCTGAAGTACTTTTCCTTTATCTTTGCTTCTTTGTTTTCTTCTTAATAGTCACTGTTTCCATTCAATAAATGTTTTTCTTCACTTTTCAGTATGTTATTAACAAGTTCTTTCTGTCCCCATCTTGCTTTCCCTTCGTAGTCTTCTCTTGCCTATTACCTTTGGTTTTATTTATTCTTAATGGCCCCAATTAGAAAACAGTTATCATAGCACTTATTTAAACCTGACTTAACCATGTGTTGAGTCACTGCCTGGCTTAAACTTGTTAATGTATGTGAAGAATTGGGATAACAATGACTCTGTTATGCTCTCCAAATTACCTACATTTCTGTTTGCCATAAATGGTTTATTTTCAACAGTGGAAAAGTTGCCAGGTGAAATTTAGACTGAAGGGGAAAGAGAAATATGAATGACAATACAGTTTACATCTAGCCCATTGCATGTTAGCAGCTTGATGTCACAAAACTCACTTAGTGAAGGTAAATGCAGTGGAAGCAAAGGCAAAAGGGAAAACAAACCTCATATTCCAGATTACCAAGGAATATACACAACACAGACCTTGGATGCATATTGGTGGTATGTCCCAATAGTGTGATAAGATTCTGAATGAGGTCCCAACAGAGGTGCCATCATTACTTGTTTGGACATCTTACTGTTACATTTGTCTACTTTACATCTTTAAAACTCTCTGAGGCCTCAGTATCATCATGAGATGCCACTCAAAGTTCTTTCTAAGGCTGAGCGTTGGAAATGACCAAGGATCCACTTCATGATTTTATCTTATGACCAACTGTAGCTCAGGATCTGTATTCTTAATACTTTGGATATGAATAGCTAAATATTTATATGTACACTTCTGCATACAATTGCCTGGGGGATCTGTTACAGCTTATTTGTATTCATGATCAGTGTCTCTGTTACTGAAATAATTTTGGTAGCATGAATTTTTTCCCAAGCTTTTAAGTGGCCTCGAGTATTGTATTCACATCATTCTCACCCATATTATATGCTTGTCAAAGCAAGCTCGAGCAGAGAAAGCTAAAGTTAAAAACACATGGAAATATTAAAAGACTTTAGGATAAACAGGAGTGCTCTTCATCCAGCAAACTTCTTGCCTGAGGGAATATGGGTACACAATTTCCCTTATAGCTGGCTTTGGTTAACTAATCATTTGATAGAGAGTAATTGGAAGGACTGGGTGCTATAATAAATGCTGTGGTGAAGAAGAAGCACTAACACATATAAGTAAAATTTAGGGCCACCTCCTCAGTGGAAATTTAAACTAGATGAAGCTTTCCTCCTACGTACTGACTTGGGCATTTTGATTCAAAAAAACTGTCGAGCTACACTTGGGGGGTTTCTGGGTATTTCTTGGTTTTAAATGGTATTTATCAGGATCAATCTGTCATTTGACATTTAAGCAAATGGGAGCATTATACGCTTTCTGAAATATGTAAATTGGAAGCATCTATGAATGGGCACTGAATACTCAGTCAATGACTAGAATTTAGGCTGCAATTAACTAAACCAATATTTATTTATTTTAGGTGCATACCTTCTAATGGGATGCTTCAGACATAAGTAATTAAACTTACCATTATGTCACAGGGACAAATGCAAATATATGTGATTCATTTTTTGCCACACAGAATTTTCTACTGACAAAAAATATAGTTTGTCTCTGCCTGTCTCTAATAGAGTTTCCATTTTCTATACTCTGTTTACAGTTTGTTGCAAATTAAACAATGTCAAACTGACAAGCTACAGGTTTTTTCTAAAATTACCGGCTTGTTAGGGGTGAAAAAACTTCTTTTCGGAAAAAAATGAATGTGCTTTTTCAGCAACACGACTTAAATGAAAGCAATTCTCCATGCAGTTGGCACAAATGAATTTGGTTCAAGCGAAATGCAAATTAAATCTATTGTACGTACTCCTTTTAATAAAGGCAAAATACATATTTCTGTAAGTTATTGATGGTGTTTCCACATATTCATTTTGCTATCCAACAGATTACGCAGAGTTCAGTGCCCCAATTCTGACCCGCCTTGAATCATTCCTTCAAATCTCCTGGGTCAGGTATCAGCTTACAGTAAAGTGCACTGAAGCTTCTCTCATTAGCCTAAAATCCCAGGGACAGAGAAGCCACTCCCCTTCAGTTCAAGACTTGTATTTTTGGATCCCAGTGGTATATTAATGCTGCATTTTCTGAATGTGTATACACAAGTCTATTTTTCCAGTATTTCAACTTGAAAATGAAAATATGTGACTGTGTTAATGAGAGAGCCTATGTGAGCCATGGGAAGAGAGAGAGGAGGAAACGTTCATTGCCATTGCTCTTGGGGCCCTTCATGCTCAAGGACTTGGTTCAGGATAATTGAATGGCTGTGCTGATAAATCTCAAAGCACTTCTTGCCATGGTAGTCTCACCTGAGATAGTGATATGTGTCTGAGGTCTTCACTCAGGTGCCTGAAGTTCCAGTGTTCTCTGCTGCTCCCAGCAGCCTCTCCCCAGACACACAGGTGTGGCCTTGTGTCCACTCCTGTGCATTCAGGGCCAGCTCCGTCCTGCTCCCCTGGGGCTGGTGCCTTCCACTGTGTCGCTGCTGCAGTTACTGCACATTGGTCTGTTGGTCATTAAAACATCCAGGAGCAGGCAACCCTCAGACACACATTCTGCTCGCTGGGATGTGCTGTACGGTCCTTGCCTGTTCCAAACACCAACTGCCATTTGGTTTTGTTCTGAGGGCTTTGTTTTCATTCCAGAGGCAAATCAGTGTTTGACCATCTGATGCCCTGGTTGATTCTTTTCATTCAGCATTTGTGGATTTCACACATTCGCAGTTGTGGTGCTGACTGCTCCTTCCAGCTGCACAAGGACAACCAGTGTGAACCTTTTCCTGCGTAAAATGCATGGCATGGTCATTGTTAGGCTGGAGGCCCTGCCCATGTTATTGTCCCGATTCATTCTACTGAGAAAGTTAATTGGATTCAGGCAGTTAAGCCATTTTGTAGATGCTGCAAAATCTAAACTGTAACAAACACATTATCAAGGGTATGGGAGTTGGTGTTAGTTCCTTTCTTCCTTCCCAGACTAGGAAGGCCAGTTTTCTAAAACCCTCTAACAAATGTCTGTTCCATACTACAACTTCTCAGCATTAAAACATCTCTATAAAATACTTCTTCTGTATTTTCATTTCTCTTAAACATTAATCCTTTAAATTCTCATTGCAATCTAGATGGAAACCAATGTTGAAATGACAGAATTTCTCTGTCAGTCCAAATACAGGGGTTTGCCTATGTGTAATTAGACTGAAATTTGGTGCACAGTTACACAGGCCTATGTAGAAAAGGAAAATATGAATATTGATTATTCCTATGCAGTATTGAGAAAAAATAACTTATGGTTAAATCACATAATGTGATATATCGTATTTATTAAACTGTAGTGTTAAATAATGGTTTATTGTTTTCCTATTAAAATATTGTTGATGGATGCCTGAAAGAAAATACATAAAGGAATGAGTCAAATTAAGAAACTTAAATAAAATATCTGAACAGTTTTCTGACAAGAATTTTTTAAGATTCAGAGGTAAATGACAGTCATCTAATACAAGAAGTTGGTGAAACTGCATTTTGCCTTTTAGTCGGAATCTTTGATTAGCTCTATCCAGTGATTTCCTGATCTGGTTCAAATAAAGTAGCTTTTTACAGACAGTATGTGGAAACTCTGAGGAAGAGATAAAAAAAGACATTTACAGATCCTGATATCTGATTTACTGGGGTATTCAGCCATGTGCATAAGCACATGAACTGCAATGATCTGTGACAGCATTAATTTGCCTAAAGGATCTGGCTTAAATGGGAATGTACAATTTGGAAAAAAGATTCCATGAACATAGATAATGAAGTAAACTTTAAAAACTTGACAACAGCAGAGGAAAACTAGTGATAAGCTTTACTCAGAAATGAATAGAGAATTTGCTTTTTTCTAAAATTATAAGAGCATATTTGTTTGTGCCTAACGTCTGCCTAATGCTTTCTGAGGTGCAGCATGGGGAACCATCTTAGATCACATCCAGACACCGATGAATCTCTCAGACAATCACACCTCACCCCCTCCACTCCTCTGACTCAGTGAGCTGCGGGAAGAAGTTGTTCCAACCTGACTTCTTCTTTTCCTTTGGGAGCCATTCCATATTTTGAATCCAATGGCTATGTTTGGCAAGGGACATGTGCTCTGTGTCATGCCCTGGTTTCTGTGACATGGCCAGCCTCAGGATCCATCTCCTTTTACCCCTCTGTTTTGACTTACTCAGCTGTGAAAAGGTAGGTTTGTGCATATGTTTGGATGTGCAGGCATGTGAGCAGATGATTCATCTTGCTCACTGTGAAGGCAGGTGTGAAAAAATTGAAGAAAAAGACTGCTTTTATACAAAATTCAATACTAATTTCATAGAAAATCACTAAAGAGCTGATTAATGAGGAAGATCACTTAATGCTTCCTAATTAGATTGATGGAATTTACCCGGTGCCCTTAATTCATTGTGCATTAAGGAGAAATGGCTAAGGTTTTCATTTGAAGGCTTTGTTTATTCCCAGTCCTTAATTTCAAGGTTGTCATCCATGCAGTTAATTTCCTTTTGTTTCTTTGAATTAACAGTTCACTGAAAATAACTTGGCTGGTTAAAACCAAAGTACAAGGAAGTCTCCAGTGTTATTATGGTGAAGATCTATGGGCAGAAATGTCATTAAGGAAGCAGGAAAAGAGGCAAACACCATCATATAAGGGTTGCAGTGCTGTTCCAAAAACAAGGGAACGAGCATGATGGCGTCCAAAAGTGACCAGTATGATTTGATGATTATGTAATTGCTGGAACCAGACATTACAAGAACTGAAAAAATCTGAAAGACATAGAGTAAATGCTCCTGGATCTGAATCCTGATTTCCCTGCTGTACAGATGCTTATGGTCTCTGTTCTAATTCCCATCCATCTACAACAAAAGATGAAATTACCACAATATCTTTCCTTCCAGACTGATTAAATGGAGCAGGAAAATAGACAACAGAACTGGTAATAAATTATAATTAGAAACTTGTTTCAATGTAATAATCTAAGGCATAATTTGTGGCATAAATCCTATTTCAGGAAAGCACTTAAGCATATATTTAAGACTATCTTTATTGACACAAGGCATTTAAACATATGCTTCAGTTGAAATGTGGGCTTAAAGTCAAATTAAAGATAATATTGTATTATATATGCAAACTTACAATGATTTTTTTTAGGAAGATTTTCCCAAGTGAGCATAGCTTTAAGAGCTTTTTATTTTGTCTTGAATAAACATTGATTTCCTGCACAAGAATCCTGCACAAGACAGTTATCCAAGGTATTTCATTTCCATCTTTCTGGGAAACCCTTTGGCTAGACCAGGTGTTTTAACCCCTTGCTTTCAGTGTTACAGCATTTTATAATCCCTTTTTAAAAAAATGAGCGGCTCCTTTGCTCCTTGCGGATCTGCGTACACAAGAGTCATGTATTAGCAGGCTGAAAATAACAGGAAATAAACTTTGCAGAAGTTTCATATTAGTGTATTTCAGAACAAGTAATTTACACCTCTGTGCAAATTGTAAATCCTTTGGTTTTCTTTTTCTGTTTCTGATACATCTTTGGTTTCTACACGTCTTCACTGTAACTGATCATGAGTTTTGACTATATGTGTTACTGAAAATTTCTGATTCTAGACAGGCATTGTGAGGTGTCAGGTTAGGGAAAAAAAGGTTTTACTATTATTTGTCAAATGTCTTCCCCTGAAAGGATAAAAGGAAACCTAAGACATGTATGATATTTAGAAATCAGTGCCAAAGACTCTGAGAATGGCTGGTTTGTGGACATATGCATGGAGGAAATATCCCATTTCTGGTCTCAGAGCACCGTATAAAACTAAACCTTTGCACGGCACACTGCTGGTAGCAATTTGTGCTTACAAGTCTGTATCAATGAGCCCCAAGTGCAGGTCCTCTCTATGGCTCCTTATTCCTGTGAAAAAGGGATGTTGCAGGGCTCTCCTTACCCCTCCTTCTATCAGGACTTTCTCCTGTAACTCCATTTCCTCAAGTTTTCCTTCCTGTAAAAACATTTTAGAAGACAATTGCTTAAATGAATAAGGCACCTAGTAATCAAAAACATGCCCCCAATCAGAGCTGTTTTTCTTTCAAGAGATGGATAATTTATTTTCTTTTCAAATCACATCACAGCACAAATCACATCAGAGGAAAAGTCATGAAGTATATTCTCTTAGGCCACTATAACTTACAATAATTTGTATATCATTCCCTGGAAGAAGTGATATTTCTGTGTCTTGACAAATTATTCTGTCTAATTCACTCATCTATCTCATAGATTCTCGTAGATCCATCCACTATAATTCCACTTCTCTGATTCCCCAAGTAAAAATGAGGGAGGAACAACCTCTGATGAGAAAAAGAAACTGAAATTAATAATCAATCTAGCATAAAATAAAATTAATATTATGAATATTGATTAATTTGCAGTAAATACTCTGCTTGTAAATAAAGACACTATTTACTGATTAGAAATGTGTGGAAATATTGCTTTTATATAGAAGAGCTAAATGAAGCCATCAATTTTATAACTATAAAGGTGCTTTTGATCTTATTTTCTTTCTTTACCATTTACACTTGCAAATGTAGAATTTGTTTTGCACATGTCTGATATTATTATTTGAGAACCTCTTTTATTTTTTTTCTTTTTTCTTGTTTTTTCCTCCACCTTGTATTATTTTCCACTAGAAGTTTTGGGAAAACTAACTAAAAAAAGATAAGAAACAAAACCACTACTGGTTCTTTTACAAACAGCTATGGAGGAGCATGGGCTGAGCATCCGAAATGTTACTTTGAAGTGTTTTCTTCAGTAATGTATTATCCAGTGAGTTTCACAGGAAAAGAATGAAAACCTTCCATACAGCCCTCCAAAATTTCCCCACTCATTTTAATTGGGCTCTTGATGAGTTTTGTGCTACCTTTTGGAAAAAACCCATTCTCGAACCAAAAGCAGGGCTGTTATTGTACACATTTAAACCCTGCATACTCACATACCTGTGTGTCTTCGAGAAATGCTTTGTTGTTCTAACTTTTGGTACTCCTTGTAGACTTCCCTCCTGAGCAGAAATACAGGTAAAGATTTAGGGAGCATTAAACAAAATCTTAATTTTATTCATAAATAGTACTTGTTTTGCTCTCTAAGAGCAAGAGGTGTGAAGGACACACTCAGAGAACAAAACATTCCTGTTAGATACTGATCTAAAAGACCTAACAGAACGTGTTTTGGTTTGGTTTTACAGTTATAAATAATTTAACTTGTTTTAATTATTCTCAGGAAATAATTTCAAAGTCTCTACTATGAAGATAGCACACAAAGACTTCGTTTTTTTTAAATATCAAACAGATATAAAGTGATACTTCAAAAGTCCTCTATTCAGCAGCAATCAATGTAAAGTGAACTAAATAGTTCAACTGTGCTCCTGTGAACATAAAAGCAAAAGGTTTGTAAAGCTGTCTCACAGCAGCAGCTAAACATCAAAACAATACAGAAATTTTAAAATAAAAATAATTATGAAAAGTGATCAGTTCTTTATCAGATACCAAAAATATTTCAAAGGGTTTTTTTTTTAAAACATTTGCATCCTTACAAACTCATGTGTCTGTGTGTATATAAGGCAAAGAACAGGAACACTGAAAATGCAACCAGTGTATGTTTTATGGCTGTTAGAATTTAGCCTTGCTAAATCGGAGCAGGTTCCACCATTGATTGCAGTAATACCTGGCTTAGTTACTATTGAATTTAAGATTTACGTCTTTCATAAAATTCAGATTTTAATAACTTTAATTCCCTGATGGCTGTGGAGTTGCTAAGGAAGCAGCATTTGACTTTATGTTATGAACTGCCTGAGGATCAGCTACTGAACCTGAGGGATTCTGAGTTGAGAATGTGGGAGCTGCCTTCCTGTGTACATTTGTCCCATCTTGTGCCACATCACTGACCTCATCTACACTGAGTCCCACATTTCAGGAGTAAATGTTTTCTTGCCAGCTTACCAACAAAAAAAAAGCCTTGAAAAAATGCTAATTTTAATAATGAATGCCTTTAGCCACTACTGAAATTTCAATTTCTGTTTGGGAGAAAGAGGCTTCCATGCCAAGCACTTTGTATATTGCTTGGCAGACATGTATAGAAAAGCTCTAATCTGCTGTCTAGAGGCTGAAGAGTTCATCTTGTCCTTGCTGTTACTTCTGTTGGACTTGTTCAAGTTTCTATAAATAATGCTGCATTCTGAATAAAAGGGAAAGAATTTGGGAGCCTTGTGGTTAGGAATCTTGCTGCCATGTAGGTGGCAGATGAAGGTTCACATCATTGCTCTAATGGGAATGAAATTGCTTATAGAGCCTGGAACAGCTCCGAGATAAATGAGGTGGTCTGTGATTAGAGCAGTTATCTGGAATGTGGAAGGCGCAGATTAAGCTGTCAGTGTGAGGGGCTCGTTTCTTCCTCTGAGCCACAGTGAGCCACAGGATCTCTGATTTTCTGGGATGGGGTTCAACCTCTTGCTCATGCATCTTCAAAAGTGTGGAAGCCTCTTCATTTCAAAATGCAAAACAAAGAGGGTTTTTGCTATAACATTTTTTTTCGCTAGTATTTCCCCCCCCCATGTCTCATAATGATGCCGCTGAGACCCTGCTCACTCCGTGCCTTTGCAGTCCTTGGTCTGTCTGAAATACATGAGGAGAGGCCTATATTGGGATCAGATCAGCCATCTCTAATCACACAACTGTAAGACAAACTTATTGCAAACTAGAGTGGCATTATAACACTCATGCTCTGCTTGAGATGCTGTATGATTAGTTTTCTTTCTGGACTGTAATCATTTGGCAGACACCTCTAACACTGTAATCAGTTCAAACTGTCATGCTGTATTAGCTAAAACTTACAGCAATCAACCCAAACCAGAGAATGGTCAGAAATCAAGAAAATGGAACTAATGAGGTGGTTCTGTGTTTCAGAAAGTAACAGTATTAGAAGTCAAACCAGCAAGGAAATGTGCTGTGGAAAGAGAATGTTCCCAGGATCTATCCAGAACTGTTCCCATCCTGTTTTTATTGACTCTTACCATTGTGGTTTCACCACTTCTCAGGGATCATGTCTGCAGTTTCTTATACAATCAAAAATCGTCCTAAGAGCCCAAGGTAGAGTTTGTTTGATATCCAAACGTGTCACTGGGCTATTTGGATTCAGAACAAAGCAGAATGCATGGTGTTTCTTTTCTGTGTTATCTTTCTAACACGGCTAAAAGCAGTGAATTGAAACACTTCCAAATGCATAACTAAAGTATACACACACACACATTCTTACTGTCAGCAAGTATGAAATTGTTATTTGAAACCAGAAGGTGGCTCTGCAATCAAGCTGGGCAAGCTGAAACCGTAGAGATGCAGTATTCAAAATTTTTTCTTGATCCTTTCAGTTCCCTTCTTCCTCAGTGGAAACACTTCAGTTCCTGTAAGCAATGTAAGTGGTTTTACAGTACCTCTTCTTATTTTTTTTTTCCCATGGCAAAGACTAACTTCCATCAAAGTCCTCTTTTTTTATTAGGATAGGGCACAAAGACAGGAGAACAATCTGATGGCTTTAACTGGCTTCTGCTGAAGTCGGTTATCTCTCTGCTGATTTCAGTGGGAACTGGTTAAATCTAAATATAAGGTGCCTGGAAGATCCTCCCCTTACGTGCCTGTGGGTGGTGAGAATGGCAGATTCCTACACACGTCAGTCTGTTGTGAGCTGATTTTATTTTTAATGTTTGCTATAAAGCTATCAATGGCTGGTCTTTGACGTTACACAGGGACGTTGCCCAGAAATGGTGCTGAAGATGACATGGCATAATTTTCTTGTCTAGAATAGCACTCTTAGCTGGTGTTGTTTTACTATTGTGTAACACTATGAAGAATTTATATTACAGCATGTGTCTTGTATCTGTCTTTGCCCCTTTGTTAAGTTACCAGGAGCTGTAGCACTGTTTGAGAAGGAAATATGGGGTAACTTCTCACAGTCCTGACATAAAACTCTGAACAAAGCCCACATCTGGAAAAGCAAACGTTTTTTTCCTAAACACAGATGTTAATTGTCAAGAAATTCAATGAAGACAATGAAGTAACTTCATTGCGAGCCTCAGGTTAAATTAAAACAAGGTCTGCCATATCTTTTCTTGGCATTTGATTGGAAATACTACTGTAAAAAATAAGAGGAAATTATAGGTGTTGTCTACTTTACGGGAAATTTAACATGTGGAAACCACTTGGTTACTGTGTGCATTCTCCTGCTGTGCTAATTGTTTTAAAATTTCAAACTACTGGTTATGGGGAACTGCTGAGTGCTTTTGTTTCTGTAGAAGGCTGTACATGCAGGAGCAAAAACTGTCAGCAATGCTTGAGTTTACATTAATGTAGTAATCAACACTTGGCTAGTTTTGTCCATTTTTAAACATTGAGATGTGGGCCTAGTTAGACACTGTTGCTCTAGTTTTCTGCTGGTTGAAATCCATTTCAGTATCACTTCTGTGGAGTAATAATGTAATGAAGTAATGCAGCAGTAAATGAGGTCAATTCACTCTTACACACGTGGAGCCTCAGACAAAAAGGTAATTCTTGAATTTTATTTTTTATCTTTTTTCTTTTTTAGCTTGTGCTCAGTGTAATTAAATGGAATTTATCCTGACATGCTTGTCCTAAAGGACAGGTAGAACTTTCAGGATACCAAACTGCTTCCTTGTAATTCATTCATTTCATCACAAACCTGCAACCCTCCAGGGGGTTTGACATAATACAATAGTGTTTCTGAGTACTAGATTTTCATTTGGCTCTTTGATTTATCTGACAGACGCAGGGGCAAAAACCCCCATGTGCAACTGGAAAAATCCCCATGGACTACACCTATGTGAGTGCTAAAATGCACAGGTCATTTCCTCTAACAATGGCATGAACTTGTGTTGGGAATGTTCCCTTCTGATTTGGCTTTCTCTGGTGAAATTAGATGTTTTAGTGTTTCATTTCTGAATTTGCTTCCTGTAATTGTGTTCTTCCAAAACCAACATATCTCAGCTCTCAATATCAACTCCTCTCACAAAAGATGAGTGTGGGATCTTTCATGAAGCTGTGGATTGCTTTTGCTCTCACAGTAGTTGTGGAAACAGATAGGCTCTACAGAAGTTATAATTTATTTTTAATTCTAGAATAGATGCAGATTAATAGGTGCTTTCCACCCCCAAAAAATGGCATTGAATTTAAGCCTCTGGTATTGTTAGACCAGTGCTTCTCAAAACCCCTTAAGGTTAAACCTCCTTTCAGTCAAAGTTATGCCGAGACCATGAGGTTTCTTCATTCTGCACTTCCTCAAGTGTCACTGAAAAGCTCATATCAATGGAACTAATTATTTTGTCAATCTTTTACTAGAGAAAAGCAGGAAATGGCTCACCTATAATCTTTTTTTCACTAATATTTACATAGAATAATAATGCACTCATAGATAAAGAGTAATTGCTGCAGATTTCTGTCCATTAAAATGTGCATCAACAATTCAGCCTTTTGCTTGTTGCACATCTTGGATGGTGTTGCAGTCCAGCTGCCCCCTATAAGATTCTGCCATTAACTTCTACTTAATATCACTGTATTTCATAATATAAAATCAAACTGTAGGGGTTCGGTTGAGAAAATTTGTTTTCTGTTCCCCCTTTTTAGTTGTTGTTTTTTTTTTTTTCTGGTGACAGAAAAGAAAATCACTGTCAATAAAATTAGGAAGGTACAGAGGGGATCAGTTCCCCACTCATATCAGAGTTTCTGTTGCACAGATCTAGCAAATTCAGTCAGTTTGACTGTAATTTGCAATAAAGGCACCTATGTCACTTGCTTTGCAAAGATGCAGAACATGGATGAATGGACATGAGATAAGCTTCAGCCAGTCAGAGTACAGAAAAATGCCATGTTAGCCTCTCAAAAATTCCCTCAAATTATCACTGATTACAATCAACATTTTCAGTCTGATCCACAGAAGACAACAGCCTTACAGAATACATTTTTTTTTCCTCTAAAAGGACCAAGTTAATGTTTAGTCAAAGAGGAACACAACTTAGGTAGGATATTACAGCTGCTGCCAGTGTCAAATGCTGTGTCTTAAGTCTCATGAGCTACTAAGTAAGTTTTTTACTCAGACTGCGGGTAAGCAGTTTGTTGATGGTTCTTTTCATCCCTAATAAAGAAAAGTGCATATGCAGAGCTGAGAAAACTGCAAAAAACCCAGACATTATAGGTATTGAACATGTTAAATTCAAAGCAATATGGACTATACTGCTCACTGCAAAAGCTGGGGCTCTGTAAACAAAATATGCCAGAGGTATTTGTATAGAAACTGCTAATACTTGTTTTCTTCTTGAAACACCTGCTCAGAATATCAGGTGTCTTGTAACTTGTATCAAGAATAGCAATTGCCATTTTTCTCCCTCTTTATTCAGCATTATAAACTACTTGGAAGCACTTAGGTTCTTAAGTTCTTGTCATTACTACGAAATCATTTTGAAACTTTGCCATCTCCATGGCAACTGGCCTACATATGTTAAGGATTTTGATACAACACCAATGTCTGATGGCATTGTTAATCTGAGATATTTATTTAATATATCAGCGCTTTACACTGGAGTTTACATGCTTTATCTTTTCGTTATAAATGTGAGAAAACTTTGATGCTGAATAATGACTTGCTAAAGCATTAGCTCCCACAGTGAACACCTACCACAGGATGAATTAGCACGGA
The DNA here is from genome assembly GCA_013397115.1 of Edolisoma coerulescens. Classification (NCBI taxonomy): domain Eukaryota; kingdom Metazoa; phylum Chordata; class Aves; order Passeriformes; family Campephagidae; genus Edolisoma; species Edolisoma coerulescens. The sequence continues at coordinate 322,214 of VWZW01001754.1, forward strand.
CTAAGGAACACACAGTCTTGTGTTAACAAACAGGATATGAAAGCACTGACTTAATTAGCTCATGCGGTATAATGTCTTCGTGGGTCTAGGTAAGCTCTTTTTAGAGATATCAGTAGAGTCTTTCCCAGTTACATAAACGTTGTGAGCACAATTCACCCTGCTCAGGCAGACCCCACTGAAATCAGCAGCTGGGATTAGTTAAGCCAGAACTTCTGTTTTCCTAGCAAAACACTCAGAGAAGAGTTTGAGGCAGGACCAAACCCTGCTATGAACACCAAACACAAGCTGCAGTCCTGCAGAGCACACTCTGGTGTGCACAGGAGTACCTAGCTCTGGGTCTGGTGAGCCAGACCAGGCAGTGCCCAAATCCTCATGGTGTGGCAGGGAGGAGGGGCTCAGGTGAGCATTCTCCATGTTTCATATAGATCAGTTGTCTTTCTAACAATCCCCAGAGAAAAGTCAGACCTAATGGACTGGCACAAAGACGGATGCTGTCCTTTGGAATACGTGCTTCAACCATCCACATGTGTGGGAGGTGTAGGGCCTGGGCTACCTCCACAGCACTAAGCCAGACAAATGAACTGCACCAGGAAACAGCCCAATAAGGATCAACTTTCCAAGGGCAGGGAGAGCCTGGAAACTACAGCCACCAGGATTTTCCTGGAGCAAAACCATGATGCTCTTGCACAGCACTGCAAAAAAGCTTCATTGATCTCAAAATTCCAAATGCTTATTTTATCCATATCTTTGAATGAAATTGCAAATAATGTGCAGTGTAGTGGAAATGCGAAATATTACCCTATTTGAAAGTGTATTAATATTTCCTGAACTTTTTAGTGTATCTGTTATTAATGCCAGGGTAGAGCAAAGGCTTTGTGCTGGTATAAGGGTGGAGGCAAGGAGAAAACACAGCAGTATTTACAAATAGATTCTGCAAACTCTAGTTCAAAAGAGATGACATCTTCTGTAATTGCAGATGAGTATTTCCTTATTTGTTTTCTGCCAAAAATATATTAAATTATACTCACTGCCCCTAGCTAGTCCGTAAGCCTTTTTTCTTACTGGCCAGAGTCCCATTCCCAGCAATCCTTTAAATTTCTCATTTTTCATGCAACTGCCTTGATTATCTATGCTGTTAGTGTGCTCGGTAGCTTTTCGTTGGTAGAACGGATCCCAAGGGTATCGTTCTTTTTATTACATTTCACCGCCGTGTGGAGAGAATAGTCCTTCCTCTTTGGAGGTCAGAGAGAAATGATCTATTTACTTCCTTCTAAATGGAGGATAATTCTGTTCTTGCTTGGCACTGAAACTTTTCTATCAGACACCTTCCTGGAGACAATATTATAAAAGCCAGATTTTCAGCAGATTTGAACACTTTCTGCAGTTCCCCATTGAAATATTGAATTAGATCTGAAATTATTTTCTTCTGCACTAGTGACATTTTAAGAGAGCTTTATGCCAGGGCCTTTGATGCCAAATTTCATCTCGGGGTGAATTCTTACATGCAGACTCTCAAAAGCATCCTTTACAATAGACTTGCTAACTGGCCCTTGGTTCCAGTAGTGCTGCTGGAAGGCTCAGTTAAAAAGCAGGCTCGATGGGTATAAGACCATAAGCTCCTTTTAAAATACAAACCTTCGAGCTCCTCTGTAATTTCTACTCCCCCAAAGCTGCATTCTGCTCCTGCCAAATGTATACGTTAAGGGGATGAGTACACCTCTTATTGGGAAGTGTGAATGGAATGAGGAGTGCTGATTAAGGCACAGGCATACATTTCTGTGTGCTGCAGCTGATAAACTGAAATTACTTGGTGAGCTGGGGATTGGGAATGGATGAATACAACTGCCTAATTGAGACTTTGGTTTTTAAAATCATTTTGAAAATACTTGTGAGTCCCTGTTTTTTCCTCCTCTGAGCCTTGGCACTTTTAAATGGTAACCAGTTTTGACTCGATACAATCTCACTGGAATCAGTGGAGAATTTTAATTAAATACAATAGTGTTTAGTACAGGATCCAAACGCTTAGAATTGGGAAAAGAAATTAGGCAACTTTGTGTAGATTTCAAATGAGTTTTCCTTCCAGAAATGCACAAAACCTCTGAAACTGTGGGTGTTCTGCTGGTAGGTTTATAAATGGCATCAGATGACCTCGGTGACCAACCTCAGGCAATGAAGAGCTCATTTTGAACAGTGAACAATGAAGGCAATAGCTGACCCAATCAATAGTTCCTGAGCTTCCTGTGACCTAAGGCAGATTTGAATAAACCACCTATTCAAGAAATTATCTTCTATTTAGAAAAAAAATCTAGGTTTCTTTATTAAAAATTTATAGTTAATGAAAAAGTATGACTTTTCAAGGTATGCTGTTTGCTTCTTTTCATTTTTCCTGGTTTGAGAAAGCAAAAGTCAAAAAGCTTTTACTTTTTCACCTACAACAGACTGTTCAAGTGTTTTTTCCCCTGTCCTGGTAGATACATGTACATAAAGTTTAAGAGAAAATTTTAGAAATTCAATACCAAATTTTCAGATCCAGAGAGCAGAAACAATCTAAATAAATAATGTATAAAGAAATGCAGCACATTTATCATGGGATTGTGAGGCAGGTTAATCTATAATATGAGAGATGGGTCTGTTGCCCAGTTCCAGGAAGGCCAAACTAACTACCCTTGCTTACAGTAACCAGCAAAGAGCAGGTTATGAATGGTTGGGATTCATCAGGGTGATGTACGGTGGAGCTGGGCAGCAGCTCCTGGGACTGCAGCCTCATCTCCGCTGCATACGTTCTGTGGCTCAAAAATTATGCTCAGTGTTAATACTACTTCCACAGGGAATAGAAATAGAATGCTACATCTAAGTAATAGCAAAAATATTTATGAACTCATTTTCTTTCCAGCATGGCGTGTTAATAATGACTGTTTTTCTTTCATTTAATATTTAAAACCCAGAAAAAAGTATGAGTAGAATTTACACCTATTAAAGATGTCTTTGAGCTGTATCCAAAAATAGCCACCAGTGTTCCTACATTGTTTTTTTTTTTCTGTTGAAAAGATACAAATCTGACACCTCTCAAGATATTTTTGGAACTGTTTAATATAGAAAGTCCTAAATGGAGACGTGGTCGTGGAGAGAGGGGGCTGTGTTCACACTTCATGTCAGTATCACAAAATTCTACTGTTTAAGTACATCTGGTGATTACAATACCAGTGTTAGTGTACAACGTAACCCTAAAATGAAAACAAAATCACCCAATGTTGGGAAAACTTTATGTTATAGGAAATGCAAACATATTTTTTACTTCAGAAAGAGTGCTTTTACAGCATTTTTTTCCCTATGAAAAGAGTGAACAAAAATCTTCCCCTTAGGTGAGTTATTGTTATTTGATCTTTCCAGCATGGTATTAATGCCTAGTAGCTAGAGAAACAAAACAGGAAGCTTCACTTTGCAAGCATAGTCATCTTTCAAACTTAGTATTTTTTCCCATATGTAAGAACTTTCTGATATTTGACAGCAAAAAGAGAGCAGCCAAGAGCTCAGAGTTAGGGAGACTTGGGGAGAACTAATGGATTCTGTTATGCCATAATCATTATCAAATTGCAAAACTGTCTTCTTCAATGCAATATTCAAATAGAGGGACTGAAATTCTCTGGAAAAAGGAATGAGGACATGACAGTAAGACCTGGTATGAAAAATGAAGGGGATATTTATAGATATTTGACACTGTAGCAGAAAATACAGATCTTTTAAAATCATTTGAGCCATAGAAAATCAGATTTAGATATGTCAATATTAGGAACATGCACAAAATGCATATTGTTAGCAGAATGCAGGACATCTCAGGATCCACAATTAAAAAATGTGGAAAAAAAATCATCAAAGAAAAATGTATAAGTATGTGTAATTTGAACTGATCCATGAAGGTTGTTATTTTAACAGCTGCTATTAAGTACAGCAATGCTCAGGGGTAATTTTTGTTGTTGTTAGTGCTGAATATTGATATTCATTGTGCATGTTTTTCTGAAGTGTTGAAGAGAATCAAACTCCCGTTTTCCAAGGTACTGAACCAGCATGCAGAGCATTCCCAGCCCTGCGTAGATGTCAATAATGATATCTATTTTAACAAAGATCCTGACCCCAAAGTTGAGCTAATGCAGTATTTATAATTACTTGGAAGTGTTTCAGAGCTAGATTTCACCTTTTGTAGTGTCGGGTTGCACCTCTGAGTGGAGAGTTTGTTCATTTACTGCTGTCATCAGCCCTGAGTGGTGAAAGGTCTTGTGGAGGTTGAAGAGCTCAGTGCTCATCAAGAGCCCACCTCGTACCTGTTTACTGGAGCGTGAGACTGTGCTAGGAAAATGCCTAAATATGTCACTTCGGTGGCACTGCTTGCAAACTTAACTGATAGGTGGACCAAAATAAGGAAAACTGAGCTTTCCATGGAGAAAATAACTAGGAATATACAGTAAGGACTACAGAAAGAGCACTAATTTGCAAGAACTTCCTCTGCAAAAGGACAACAGTCAGCTTGGGTGGGAGATTCCTCCATCCCACATTTGATTAGTAACTGCAGGAATCATTGTGACCTTGGTTGAAGCCAAAAGCAGTGATTACAAACCTAAGAGTAAATAATAATTCTGAAAGTGAGATTCCTTTGGAAACTTGCATATAATTTCATTTTATGACTTATCCTATCAAATGCTGATCTCACTGCAACACAACTTGACTTTTGCTCTCTGCTCTGTGGCAGGATACACTGAAACTTTTTTCTTATTGTGAGTAATTAATGAAAGGGTAGATATGTTGAAATCCCACTTATCAAACAGTTATACTTCAGTTTAAACCAGAAATTCAACTCAGTTATTTATCTGAATCTAACAGAGACAGTTGACTTCATATGTTGGATCTCAAACAATGTTAAAACAACCGAGAGAATGCATTCATGCAAACCAAGGGAGCAGTTATTGTGGTTTAATTGTCTTCAAGAGCAGCAATAATCATCTGAAATTCAAATATGGTGCTTATGTTTTGGCCTTTTGGGGAAAGGCACATTTTAGCATCACAGAAATAATTGTCTGGTTTTGATGCTGCATAAGGGCTAAACATTTTTCAGTGATAATGTATTCCTGATCTTTGAATGCTGGACTTCAGCCTATAATTGTTGACTGATAATTGTTTTCAAACCCAACAGGTCAAAATACTTATGTATTTTTCAATAGTAGCTGCAGACAAAAAAAAAAAAAAAAAAGGAATTGCTTTTATCTTTGAATGAGTTGGTGTATTTTGCAAAGGAAGAACATTACACAGTAACTACTCATTTGAGAAGTAATTAACCTTCTTAAGCTATTTGCATTATTAATGTTCTAGTTATCATAATGTCCTAATGTATCTGCATTTCCATTAATGTTTTCTTCATTAAACAAATAAAAGTGTATCGAGTAAAGAAATGACATTTGTTTAATTGTTCATCAGAATTCTCTCCTTCCCCTAATCCAAAGCTCAGATAGTTTCTTAAATAGAAACCCTTAAATGGATACCATTTCATGATAGGTTTTGAACCTAATTATATCAAATGTTATAGCATTATTTATTTAAAAGGCTTTTCAGGATAACTGTACAAGGGGAAAGATCTGTTTTCTTCCTTTTAAGGTGCTTAAAATATTCTATTAAGTTCTTGTAATTTGTTTAGCACTTTAACAAATGCCCTCAATCAAGTTTAATTTTAGAATCCTATAAAATGTTTCCTGTAAATGTAGTTTTGTAAAACTGTTTACTGCTACTGCTTCTTCCCTTTATGAAAAGGTCTCCTAAACTGGGATCAGCATAACTATGCTTGCTCTGAAAATCTTGGCACGGTCTGCAAATATTGGAGAGAAGATATGTTGCCACAAAAAAAAACAGAACAAAAAAAACCATGACCAAAGCAGTCCATGTAATTTAAAAAGTTTGTCTTTAATTAAAAGGCACCATGTAAATACAAAATTTCAGCTCTGTGCAAAACATGTGTGTACTTTGGCGAGGGAAGAAACTCAGTATATTAGTAGGTGTAATTGCCTTAACCTGGGTCTTCTATGGCTTTGTGCTGTACCAGGAGGAGAAAGAAGAGCCTAAAGCCCACTGAGCATGTAGACATAGCAGGGCTGCTTCATCAACACACCTGAGTGACAGGAGCAAGCAGGAGCTCTCATTTACCTGCCTTATTTTGCAACAGCTTAATTACTTAAGCAAGAAATTAGATATTCAACTATGACTTAAGAAAAACTAGAAAAAAAAATAGGGCAAAAAATGTTATTCAGAATGTTAACAATTTTTATTGATAGCCAAGGAGCCTTTTGGTTTGAGAAGTTAAAATTAATGATTAAAAACTATTGAAAAATAGAATGTGAAGAGTGTTTTCAGCAACACATACACACCAGGCCCCCAAAAATGATCTTACTGCAAAGATGTGTTAGTGATACAGTCACTTGCCATTGAAGACACTGCTAGAGACTTCACCCAGATCTACTGCCATCACCTACCATTTAATTTCTTATGAATCACTAGAGCTTCCAGGGGACATAAGCAATGAGAATTCAGGTATCTTTAATCATTCTATAAAGTCCTGCTCTGAATTTCCCCCTGGAAAAGCTCAATTAACTCTAAACCACAGAAGCATGCTTTTTTTTTTTTTATTTGCAGGACTTTTTTTTACTTTTTTTAATGGGCTTATACCATTAACAGAAATGTTGTTATGCATGACCAGCCTTCTCCTTGGGACAATATAGCATGTAATGAACCCTGGTCAATAAGTCTGACTTAAACAAAAATACCAACAATTTCTGAGGATTCCATCTTCAGATCATTGGGTGACTATTATAGTTCGCTCCAGGCCATTTCTTATTATTGCTTTTTCCCCACAGTCTTGTCTCTGAATGAGATTTCCCAGATTCTTCCTCAAAGATTATATATTGTAATTGGAGCAGCTTTGCTGATTTATACCTGCAAAGTCATCCTTTCAGAATGATACACGTTATACCACACATAATGGTGAAATCTGGATGAAATAATCTATTTTTTCTTAATATTTCGAGTTCTTGCTTGCTTGGAAATCTGAACACTTGTTTTATTTCTCAAATCAGTGCCTGTGAGCAGCACATTTAGGATCATATTTTTCAGCACTCCTAGTTTGTTCATAATCTCGTATGCAACTATAAAATGCAGCTAGAGGGGCTCCCAACTGTAGGAAACCCAAGACAGAATTGATTGTGTGTCTGTGGTTTGTTTGGGGTTTTTTATTAAGTATTTTAACGCTGATGATAAGAAACAGGTCAGATAGAATCTGTATGTCCAAATGTATCTGTTAAATTGCTCCAAGTATTTTAACTCTACTGGGTGTGTGCATCAGAACATTTTTCATTTATCAAGTTACGAATTTTTTGATTTTTAGTTACCATATTGAATATAAATGTAGGGGTCTTTTTTTGTCATTATTCTCTATTCCTTCAAGTTTTGAGCAAATGCCACTCCCCAAAAGATTTGAACTAGAAGCTGATGCTCTAATTGTCATGTTTGAATGTTACCCTATGGGGAAAAAGACAGCAGGTTTCTTCAATAACCTTAGCTACTCTTTACCTTTCAGCTTTAAACACTTACATATAAAAGTGTTGGACTCTTCAGCGGGGGTAAGATGGTCTTTCCAACTCTGTCTCACATGACTCTACTTGTCAACTGATATTAGAAATTTGCCAGTACTAAAACGTTATTGAAATGTACACATTGAGCATGATTGTAACAGTTGTGGGTATCAGTTTTAAATCTCTGTGGCAGTGAATGAACAAATCATTTGGGAGAGTGTGTTGTCTGAACTCCTGCTAATTATTGCTTAACAGGTTCTGCAAAGACTGGTGATTGCTTCCCTGTTTTCCTTCCCAAACTTCTCCAGTTGCCTTTTAGTTTCACGCCTTCACCCTTTTTTGGATCACACCAGAATGAAAAGTCTGTTACACCCTTAGGACATCTGTTCTTGTAGTAATTTTTACCTTGACTATAACTTTTGCAATTATCATCTAAAACTGCCATTAAACTATCCTGCCAGATGTTTTAAATGGTATTGCTAAATTTATAGGCAGACTTTAGTGTCTAGGGTTAAAAATAATTTATTTATCCTAATAGCCTGAAAGGATCTATGTTCAATTTGGCCAGTTAATGGTGCATCCTTTTTTTTTAGGCTAGTATTGAGATAATGTAGAGAAATAACAGCATTTTACAACTTCCCCAGCCATTTGTGGAAGAAATCCTATTACAGAAGAAAAAACAAGGGCTGGGTTATTCCAAAGCCTGCTGATATCAAGGGAGTAACCAAAACTCTTGCTGGGGGATAACTTCTGTTTGTTAGAGGGCACAGAAGAATTAGGTGTTCAGAGTAAGACCGAATTAAGCATCACTTCTGCCACAGCTTTGGATCCAGCTCCAAGCTCCCTGTGATGATTTGTCCAGTTCTTAGCATGGCTCTATAATTTAGATGCCCACAGAAAAATGCAGAGATAGCAACTAAATCAGTGTATCTGACACCATATTTCTGACCATGGCATAATTCTCCAAACCATTGGCTCTTAGGCTTGTTAGACTTCCATTGGAGAGAGCCATATGGAAAAAAACTGATGGACTTTTTTGCCTCCCATGATTTTTCCCTTCCTCCTTCAAGTCATACTGGCAACCTGTGATGGATGTGATTTTTTTTTTTATTCTTCCTCCAGTCACAATCACACCAACAAGTGTTTGGCCCTAAATAATTGATTTTTATTTTGGTGGCAGTTGTCACAAGAATGAAAGGCTGGAATATTACATTAAAAGAGAGAAGTGAAGAATTGACAGTGGCCTGAACTTTAAAAGCACACCAATATTATATAGTTTCTATGAAAGCTATTCAGACCTTTCCAACAACATTCATAAATCCTGACATCTCAGCTTAACTACACCATAAATGAAACTGCTACTTAACTCACCTTATCACATAATTTCCTCCCCCTGAAATCCAACCATTTTCAGATTTATAACTGGCAAAATATCTGTGTAACTTCTGAAATATTACAAATATTTGTACATAACCATTCTCTCAGACCTTACTAGAACTGAGATGCAAGTTCAAATTAATTTCAGAATAGTTTTAGATCCACATTTTTAATTCAGAACCTCATCTTCAGATATTCTGTCTTTCAGAATCAGAATCTCTTATAACAATAGTAACAGGGTTAATATAACTGCTGACTACCACAGCAGAATAAAACCAAGCCATCTGTAGTTGGCTGGATTATTTCTTCCATCATGTTCAATACAAAAATCTCTGGGATCTGAGGCACCTGTTGCTGATGAAAAAACTGAGGTAGATTATTTTTTGAAGTAATTAAATAGGAGGCCACTCAATCGGAACACAACATCTTTTGGATTTATGTTACCAGGTGTCTTGGGGTGATTCTCAAAGCCGAGACACCAACCATGAAAAGAGGAGGACTGTTTTTGCACCAAAACTTGTCATTATACCAGCACTATCAAAGTTGTATTGGAAAGGCCCAAGCACCTGATGAAATGCTGATACCATCCTGATTCTTTAGGGATGAGTGTAGTTGTCAGTAAGGAACCTTCTTTTACTTTCTGTGCCTCAGAGTTTTTCCTTTTTATGTACCAAGAGGAGAAAGGGTTATTGGAGACATGCTATGCGTTATTTCCCACTTTTCTCCCTAATTTTCTTCTGAATTAATTCTTCCATTTTCACACATCCAAATAAATTTCATCAAAGGTAGTAGCAGGACAAACAGGAAATAGAAATTCAGTTGAATCTCCAGCTGTGTACATGAAGATTCAAATGAAAAAACATTGCTTTAGGAGCATTGCAAATGTTGTTTAGTCAAATTGAGATAAAAGATATGCGTTGTATTATCTATCAATCTAATACTATTTAATCTAATCCAATTTAGGAATAGATACAATACTAAAGAATGAAAAGGACATCTGCATTGATCCTGACTCTCTAGGAAGCGTCGATTTAGAAAAGTATATAATTTTCTGTCATCATACTTGGGGATAAAGGTCTGAACTGTTCTCTGTAAATCACTGTAGGTATACTACTTCATGAGTTGCAATTGTTTGCCTAAAACCAGATGGTGCTCTGAGAATTCCAGAAGGTGTGATGTGAACGATATAAATTTATTTTCTTTGTACAGATAAACTAGGCCAGTTTATCTGAAAGGCACTCTTTGTATTCTGGTATTCCAGTTTCATGAGCGAGAACATCACATATTTGCTATGGGGTTTGTCCTGATGGACTGTTCAGTGACAGAGATGTTTGGGCTTTGCTTGATAATGAGGGTAGAAAACTATAAAAGAACGGTTCCTTTTATCTTTTTTCTCTCCAGCAGGCCCATCTTTTTCAAGATCCCTACTTCATACATTGGCAAATTGGTAGACTTAGCATGTTAATGTTCCGGGACTTTGAAACGACTGTATCCCTGTCCATAGCTATAAACTGCTAACCTTCTCTGCCAGCAGCTGTACCAAACCTGTGCCAAAGGGCGGAGGACGTAGAAAGGAAAAAGTATTCTCCAGAGCTTGAATCACTTCAGATTATTTGTTGCCATTGTATTTCTTGGCCATCCAGAGGTTTTATTCAGTCTCTGATGAAAAAAACCTCAGCCTCTCCTCCCCAAACAAATATTATGCTGGTCTGTGAATAATGTAATGTAATTTCAGGAAAAAAAACCAATGAACCCAAAGACAAACCACAACACCTGTTTTCTTGATGTCTTCTGGACATGAGCTGCATTTGGGAATATACTTTGTACTGAAATTAAAGCTGTCATCTTTTAAATGTTTGCAGATCTTTCAGCATTGATGGATTGCTATAGTGTTTGCATATAATGCATAAGAGATTACTAGATAATGCAAAGCATTTCCAATTCTAGGCTGATGTCCCCACAGCCATCCTTCACCTTTCTTGTCTTTCCTTCTATGGAAAGTAAAAATAAACAGAGTGTACATAAAAGTATAAGAAAAAGACAACTCAGATTTCCAGGTGATTATTCAGAATGCTTTGGAATATTTACTTTTAAATCTAACTTTTAAAATTAGATTATGACATGCTAAAGCAACTCCATTTGGTAGGTCTTAGCACCTGTCATGCTTTGAAGATGGCAGGGTTTGTAGTAGTGGTCATGCTTCTGTGTGAAAAAAAGATGGCCAAAACTACCTTGTTTTTTTACAATCCAGGCAGAGTATATTTTAATAAAGATAGGCAATCTAAGATACTGGTTTCCTATTTTCTTTTAGTCACCAGTTTCTGATCTGTCAGTTTTTTTGTGACATTCAGCAGCATCCCACTGCCAGGAATAGCACCAATGTTTCTCAGCAGTGTTTCTGTTGTTTTACTGCTCCATCATAATTGGCTTCCATATGACAAGAAATACTTTTAGGTCAGATTCAAAGCTGAGTCAGAGTGATCTTGTGCACATTTATATCTGATTTATAAATCAACACCTTAGGAAATCCTGTCTGGAAACCTGTTTTGATGGACAGCATTTCAAGATAAGATAGATGAAAGCACATGCATCAGAAGATGAAAAGTAAAGAGCTGACTGCTCCTAACATCTTTCTTCTAAATGATCTTTTGCTCTCCACATTAGACTTTCTGCACATAATTTGCTTGCAATTATAACAAGGTTATCAGGCAATTTCATTTCTTATACGATAGTGAACTGTTATCACATTACATACTTACATCGATCCAAATGGCTGCAAGCCCTCGAGTGTGTTAAACATGTTTCTGACATGTTATAGCACAGCTGCCCTCAGTAGCTGTGACAGTCTGAGCATTTCAGTAGCTCACATGATCAGAACCTTTATTTTGAAGAGTATTTCAGTATCAGCAGTGTTGAAAATCACTCATCCTTGGCAGAGTGTGAGCGTTGTACTAACAGTGTGTAAATAGGCACAGCGCAGGCTCAAACCATTCTGAACACAGGCATGGGCTGAATGTTGGAGCTTGGAGCATATCAGGAGTGAGACACTTAGGAGGGGGTGGGCAAACAAACTTTCTGCTTGTGTTTGGTTTTCACCAGCTGGGGGTTACGTGGGTTTTTCAACTAGAAAATATTTTCTGCTGAATCATGACTCCTGTCACAATGTGTTAACTATCCAAATCTAGTAAACAAATACCACACTGCGAGGGGCTAGAAATACATTTATATTGCTTGTATTAGAGGAATTACTTTCATATATGTTACAACACTTATCTTTTGGCCAAGCTAGGCTGCCACAGAAAGGAAGGAGGTCAAGGGTTTCTCTTCTTTTGGCTACCTTTTTCCTATTCTTTTTGCTTTCTTTTGTGCTTTTGCCTCACCACAAATCAATATGGAATGAGATTGGTTTGCTGGACAGCAAGCTGGTACCTGATGAAAATAAATTGAATGAATATGGAAAGCAGAAAATGGAGTGAAATTTCTTACATAGTGAAATAATTCAACTATGTTAGCTGTCCCATTAGACCTCCTCGAAGAAAACAGTTGAAAAAGTCACCATGGCTTTCAGAATCCATCATGATACAGAGTAAAATACTTAAAAACAAATAATGTTAATTTTTTTTTTCTTTGACTACATTAAACAAATGTTAGTGGTGTAACAGCAAGTCACTGCATTCACCTACTACATAAAGAGAGTTGTCATACCCATGTGATAAATAAAACACCCACCCACTCAGCCTGAAATACCCACAGGCCCACTTCTGAGCAACTGGTGACATGTGCTCTGTATGCATGACTACTCTGCAGTTAGGTTTCCTGTGTGCCATAATGATGCATATTAAAGACATATATCATAAAAGCATAGAGGGGTCTGTGATGTGCACAGCTTTGTGCTGTGTTCCCCAGCCCGGGGGATTAATTGATGTAAACTACTCAGGATCTCCACATTTTCCCGATGACTCAGTGAAAACAGTAATGAGAGCATCCAATATGAAACTGAGAAACATGATTGAAGGCTGTACTCACTTGCAACATGAATGGTGTTGCTTTGCACTGTTAGAATCTCCTTGCTCTGTGGAATCTCTTTTTTTCCTGACAAAGAAGTGTGTCATTCCTGAGTAACAACAGGCTCACACTTCCACAGCAAAAAGGTACCATCATACCATCTAGTTTCGTTTCCACTCAATCACAGCCAATTTACATCTCACTAAGCCATTTTGAAAGCTTCCTTAAACATACATTTTTTTATCTTATTGCAAACCTATAGTGTTTGTTTAAATAATTTAACTTTGGAGACAGGAAGATTAAGAAGTGACCCTCACAGCTGATGCTCTTTAAGTTGCTTGGAACTGGTGACTGCATAAAGCAAGCTGCTGGGCTGGATGTCAAGTCCCAATATCCCCAAAGACTAGTAGATGATCTGGGCCCCAAATGCAAAATAAGCATTCAAATGTCATGTATTATGCAAAGCATCAGGGTATTTCAAGTATGAAAAGACAGAGGCAGCTTCTTCTCTAACAGAAAGAGTTTCCTATCTTATGAGCTGGAGATGATTTAAACAATTTAGAAGTGATTTATAAATCACTTGGGGTGATTTAAACAGAACTCTCCAAAGCTCTCCCACAGCTTTCTGAAATATATAAACAGTATTTAATCTATGAGGCCATTTGTAAAGAAAAAATCATTTCTTATGTTCAATAAACAAAAATTCATTTGTTCATTATTTATAAAAGTCATCCTAATTTCACAGAAGAATGGAAGTAAAATCAGAACAATATGCTTCTATTTACAATGGAATTTTTATAAATCCTTTTCCTGCTAAGTCATATTTGATGGGATTTTTCAGCTGTTTCACCTGTACTTTCAGAATGCAGTCTGCTCAGAATAGTGAGTGACTTTCTCCTAATTCAATAAGCTGTTCAACCACAGAGCATTGACAACTGCCTTTGTGAAATCCAGTATGAATTGACTTGTGAAAAACAATTAGAATTCAGTATTTGGTTAGAGATTCTTATGCACACAACATCCAGACACCTCGTCAGTCAGATTGTCTCAACATGGATGTGTGTAGGTTTATTTTACCTGCAATTAGTTTATTTACCCTGTCACAGAATGAGATCCCTACCAAATTAGGGACAAATTAAATCCATTGTCCTTCAGCACTAGGGGTAGCTTATTCAGCCCTCTGCTGCCATTTTTTAGCAGCCTGCTGATTTCCTGCTTGTAGATAATTTTATTACCATGTGCCATAAATCCACAGCAGCAGAAGTGGTGTAAACCCAGCTCAGTACTTCTATTTCCCTTCATACTGAGGAATGAATAATTGATTCCTCCACCCCTCGTTGCAGTCCTTTGACATCAACTACAGCTGCTCCTTGTCACATCTTATGGGCACATAACGAGCGTGGCACTGCTTGCACAGGTTCCAGCAGTGCAAACATAAAGTGCATAGGGATTTTTGTTGTCTGATAAGTAAATTACTCTGGCAGTCATGATGTGGATTACAAAAGAAAAAGTTGAGGTGAGATTCTAGATTTCCATAGATAAGAAAAACAAAAAACAAACCAAAACAAATGTAAAAAAAGATGGATTGGAACTTTTAGTTATCAAGAGACCAGAAAATTAAAAATAAGCAAACACAACAAATCAATTCCAAGTATACCTTTGCAGGATTCCTGCCTGAGAAGCTGTGAGACTGTATGTTTTCAGGCTATTCAAGCCTTTTTTTATTCTCTGGACTGCCCTGTGAGGCACTGCTGTGATTCCCCACTCTCCATTTCTCTGTTCCCACCTTTTCCCTGCAGTGTGGCAGAAGAAATTGCAGAGTGCCTTGAAGTCATCCCTGTTACTACCCTCGTCTGTTTTGCTTTTTTGTTTTGGAAACAGAAGTGCAGCCCTTCTCACCACTGTGATAAACCCAAGTCAGCTGGAGATCCCTGAATGCATTGCTCATGTGAGGGAGCAGCAAGGGGGGCCGGGGCAGCCCCAGCCCGGGCATCAGGCACAGCCTGAGGAACAGGGCTGGGCCCACATTTGGATCATATTGCCTAGGATGGCTACAAAGGTGCTCCTAAAAGAACACCACGGTGAAATGTTTCCTAAAAATAGGGTTACTATCTCCAGGATTATATCAATGATGTTTTTGAAACTCCGTCTATCTTCCTCTGGTGTCCCCGCCTCCTTTTGAGTCTGACTGAGAGTGTAGTCTGAAATGCTGTATTATGTATTTTAATAAGATCTGAATACATGATATCTACCTGCAGAAATATGAATTATGTTCTCTTGATGCAGAGTCTGATTTTATACACCCTCTATTATGGTGCAGATGCTCTTCATTTCCACTGTGTTGATTATTCTTGTCAATACCTCTTTTAATTTGCTCTGGCATTCTTCGCATAGAAAAGCTTTGCTTGTGTCTTTGATTTACCTCTGCAAACCTTAATATGTAACTTCAGGTATCTGAACCTAGCCCATTTCTCCTCTCACTTTCATTTCAGAAAATGTCAGAATTACAAATATACACTCTAAAGAATCCAAGATTTCTGTGCAACAGAAATATGAATAAACAGTGGTACAGCCCAATCTACATTACCTTTAGTGGTTACCAAAGCCACCAGGTATTTTAAAAAGTGTACCTTCATCCAGTAATATTACAGATAGATAGACATATTTCTGGCCTGTATGTTCTTGCTTTGGGGCAGCAATATTATGCTTTGTGAACTAACAAAAGATTTATTCACTTAGCTGCGTGAAAGTGTTGATTTATTAGTCTTTCACATCAGAAATTGAAAAATCTAATATAGACAGTGAACAAATCTGCATATATGTACCATGCATGTAACGAAAGGCACCAGATACATTTTATGATGGTATTCAGTAGTGTTTATCTAGCTCATCAAGGACCTTCATGGGGAATTTGCCTTCCTCCCCCTTTTTTAACCTCGGTGTTTGTGAGTTGCTTAGGTGCAGCTCTGTGTCTTGTGGCAAGAAGTGTCATTTTAAACGTGAGGGTAGTGCAGAAGCAGAGCTCGTGGACGAGAAACATTTACATCTTGAGTAAGATGTGTCACACACATCAGTGTGACAAATGTGTGACTCAAGGGCACAGGTTTCAAGCAGTTTGAAGCGTGCCTGGTCAGCCATCCTGGGCAAGTGAGACTACATTTTATGAAGCTTTTTGACCTGTTCATGGTTATCACCGAAGCAGGTAGGGGGCATGCCTTGGTGGAGGTGAAGATGGGTAAATTTCTCGTGAATTACTTCACAGTAAAAATCTCAGTGAAGAATTTAGAAAGAAATCTCTGTTATGCATGTGAGCTTGTTAGAAAACAAACCAACCCAGTCCTATTTGCATGGAAATGTTGTCAATAGACACGCTAATGTGAGCACTTTGAATAATAATTACAGATCGTGCAGGTACCTGGGCAGGGCTGTTTTTTAGGGGCCTGGTGCCTGAGCAGAGAATGGGAAATATCTAAAACAGCAGATCACTGAATGAGGTGGTAAAAAGACTCTTAGAGGTGCCAGGGTATTGCTGCAGCCGCCAGGCCTGTGGAGCTTTTAGAAGGTTTTGGATTGAGCCAGTTCATAGCAGGGGGAGAGGTATTTCTAAGATTTTTCTATTTATATTTTGTACTGCTCTGCACAACAAGACTTTGATGTAAAAAAAATATTTAAGTAGTTTATGCTGTAATAAAGCCTTGGTTTTGTAACACGAGACTTTGTGTACTTTTGCTGTTCTCCGTTTTACAGAAAACGTAAGGCAAAGCCCCATCAGGATTCCACCTCTCCCACTATGGGCTCTGGGATTTCAGAGCACCTTCCTCAGGTGATTCTCCTTTGCTTCAAGTTTCTGCTATACTGGGAGTGAGAGTTAAAAGCCCATTTGTTGATCTCGGACCTAAGACAGATGAACTGCAAAAAAATCAGAGATGCCAGCCCGAGGCTCCCTGAGGCTCCCCTGGCACTGCGGTGCCAGGTTTCCAGAAGACACAGGACCTGCCCCAGCTACCAGAGCTGCAGGAGCTCCCATGTGCTGGGAAAGGCTCCCAGCTGCCCCCCAGCCCCTGCCAGTGCCAGGGCAGGGAATGCCCCACTGCAGCAAGGACACCAACTGTGCCCATCCAAAGCAGGCAGCTAAGTCACCTCGGCTGTTACTCAGGTGATTTTGATCATCATCACTTTTCACTGCTCAGACCCCAATCACTCTTAGGATGAGAATTACCCTTTTAAATGGGTGCAGGTGGGTGTCACCTGGATCTGATAAAAGGAGAGCAGGGCGAGCCGGGGCTGGCTCTCCATAACAGGCTCTCCCGGGTGTCTACAGAAGTTGGCTCTTGGAAGCTGGTAAGGGAAAGCTGTGATAAGCATAGGCTTTTGTAGCTCTGATGGGGCTTGCTTCGCTCCTCGAGAAGGTAGAGGAGTTGTGGAAGAGCTCAGAGCTGCCATTACCTGAGAGGAAATGCGCTTTGTTGCCTGGCTTAGGCACTGGCTGTACAACCTGAGGCTGGTCTCATGCTGGTGTGGCTGGAAGAGCTGTAGTGCAGCGTGAGCTCAGGAGAACGGAGCTGTAGTTACTGCCACCCTTTGCTGTGTATGGAAAGCAGAAGGTAGGAACAGCAGTGCTCTGTTGTGTTTGACCTTCTTGTTATTCAAGGTTATAGTAAATACTGGGTGTGTGCTGGGATGCAGATTGTTATTGCTCATCTTTCCAAAGATAGATACAGGTACCATTAACTTGTGCCCTCTTTAATTTTTTTCTAACTCACTAATTTACTGCAGTGGTTTTATAGTGACTTTTTATTATTATAATGTGTAAATGTAGCAGGAGAACATATATGTTGGGGTTTTTTTCTTTTTCTTTTGTTTTTTCTAATAATGAAACCACTCTCCTTAGCCTGGTGAAGATGGACTCTGCTTCTGTCCTTGTAGAGAACTATGGTTTTGGTTACATTGCTTCTCTCTCCTTTTTCTGCCTAGGCTCTCTCGCCTGCAGTTTCCAGTAGAAAAGCAACAAACAACTGAAAGGCTAAATCTCAACAAAACTGATCCTTAATCAGTATTTCCTTCTTCCCATCTTGTAAAAACTCTTTTTCCTGGACACTGTGCA
The DNA here is from genome assembly GCA_013397115.1 of Edolisoma coerulescens. Classification (NCBI taxonomy): domain Eukaryota; kingdom Metazoa; phylum Chordata; class Aves; order Passeriformes; family Campephagidae; genus Edolisoma; species Edolisoma coerulescens. The sequence goes on from VWZW01001754.1 coordinate 340,307, forward strand.
GCATTTTTCTTGAACCTCTATAGCTGTCTTGAATGCTTATAATGTAAAAGGCAATCCCTGATCTATTTGCATCTCTCTGCCCAGACAGAGACTGCTGGAAGGGAGGTAGGACTGGTGCTGGAGACCTAAAAGCTTGTCCAGGAAGCAAATCTAATTGAAATAATGGTAATGTAGACAAGGCATGCAAGTCAGGGTGGTGAGCTCTAATGTGCAGGTACTTGCAGTTTCTCCTCAGCACTTTACAGTCAAAGGTATGGCCTCTTCCCATTTCTGTCTCTTAATTGTCAATCCTTGCCACACTCCTTCAACATCTTCTGCATTGTAATCTTCCGTATTTTCTTTCTCTCTTCTTTCTGTGACTTTCTAGACATTATAGATAACCTGTCATATACTGTCAGCTTGCTCAGTCACCTGAGCAGTGATAATGATCGTGTAGAAATTTTAGGTGCCCAGTAGGCAAATGTGTCATGCTTCTGCGTGCCCTCTGCAGGCAAACCTGCTTCCAAACCTTCAGTTAAACTTGCAAAAAAGTCTCGTCACCAATACTTTTTTGTGGTTTATGCATTGACAAAGCAACACTTCTATCTCAGCACAGTTAAGCCACTGCAGAGCTGGAATTGTTGCTTTAGCAGCAGATGTGCTGGCAGGGTTCTTACAGCTACCTAAGATGTGCCTCTTCTAGGACAGATTTCTGCATTTTGTGCAATAAAAACTATGCATTAAACTGCTCCAATGCAAGCCGTGCACTCATGTAGATGTATTTTCAGACATAGATACTTATATAAATAGTGAGTGGTGTCCTGTGGAGGAGGGACAAATGTGGAAGGAGACTGGGCTAATAAAATATGCTTCTGCTTCAACAAAAAAACCTGTCTTCCCTTCACAGAAAAGGATATAATCTTTTCTTGAGTGGCCTAAAGGGAATAAACCAGTCTTGCAATGTCCTGATGTATCTTTTACTGGTCTCAAATTATTTAGAAAAGTTGTAATATTTCTCTTCTTTTTTGGGGGGCTCTGCACTTCAGAATTGTTCTCCAGTCAGTCAAGGACCTGTGCAGCTGTTGTGGGTGGGGCAGGTGCTCACTTGGTAATTATCAGCAGCAAGGTGAGAAGTTGGCTGGTGGCTGAGGGCTTGAGGACTGCTGTGAGAGAAGGGATGGGGAGCAGAGTGGGAAATATTAGTTACACGTGCAGGTGGGATTTAACTGGTTTACATACTGCATTACATCAACTTGATCACGGGATTTGTGAAGAATTGGACACTAAACTATGAAACGGGACTATTTAGTTGTTATTCTAGATGCTGCACTTACTAACATGTGATGCAGTCTCCTATTTTGCTCAGAAGCTGTCTCAAAAACATTGGAGTCCAATTACATTCTTCATATACACAAGTTAATAGTTGCTTTTTGTTAAAAACAGAAGCCCAAAGGGCCAATAGGTCTTGCATTCAGTAATGTACACGTTGTAAATAAAGTGGCTCTCCCCTGTTTACTCTGCTAGCTTGTCTCTTCAGGCTAGAAAACATTTCTGGGAGCATTTCCTTGCTGCTCCTATCCTCTATCCCCTTGGAATCTGATGCTACTACTGCATTTTTCTAAAATTAGGCTTAAAAACTTCTGTAGGCCCTTTCATTTTGTAATTTACACCTGACACTTGGAGGGGAAAGAAAAAAAGTCTGATAAGGTTTATTTTCTTGTAGGCCTCTCAGATTGCAGCCCTTTGTATTTGAGCTGCAAAATCCTAAATCACACTAACAGGATGCCTGAAATGGACACTGGTGGAGTGTTAAAAAAAAAAAAAAAAGCCTGGTACAGATACTATCAACTATTTTTAGTTCCTGACAGCCCAGTACTGCTCTTACCCAAGGACTATTCATGTTGTTTCTTTCTCTTTTTCTTGCAGCTCTCAGTTCTGTGATGACTGAGAAACAAAAATACAAGGTAAGGGTATCCAGAGTAGATGGCCATTACCAGAATTAGGGGGCAATTTGACCGTACACTGATCTGTATGATTGCCCTCCTCTATGGAAGATTGTAGTGGTGTGATTGCAATCATTTCTGCTGGTCAGTGTTTTTAGTGTTAACATAGCTACCCAGGGAGCCAGCCAGGCTTTATGACTTTCTTTGGAACTGAAAGAAAAAGAGAAGAATATGTGTCTGTGATATTTTACTATAGCAGTTCCACGTGAATTGGTGCCATGTAGCAACCAGATTTCATATCTTAAAGCTACTTGTGGTGCAGTTTTAAGTGTGCAAGCTGTGACGGCTGCTTCTGTAGAAAGATGATTTCTATTACTGCCATGTTAATTCTCCCTGTAAAATAAAAATACCCCAAAATTTCCTAGTTGTTTCCAGTTGTTTGCATAAGTGTTTGTGTTTGTACACCTGTTCTGAAGATTCAATGCTGAGCAATGCTAAATAGGTCTTGGATGTTTTAGTTCTGTAGTCAAGTTAACCAAAAGGTACAGGAGCTGTATGCAAGCAATGGTGTGTTTGGATAGTGGTCTGGGACAAAGAGTATTCTACTCTGTAGTTAAAACTGGCCAAGTTTAAACTTTTTAATTGGCAGGCATTTTTAACTGGAAAAATACAGTTTAGAGTTTTAGTCTTGAAATCCCCTAAGTACCTAATGTAAACATTTAGCTTATTTTACAAGTTCACTTTGGGAAATGGTTGCAGCTAAATGCTGCCTCCCGAGAAGGTGTTTCTCTCTCAAGCTGTGTGCCTTGGAGAAGAAGAGAAATAGGAATTTATGTGAGAGAAAGCAGAACTCCAGAACTTTTTGCTACACCAGGTCCTGTACTGAAGTGGCTGTTGTGACAAATACAGCCAGGACCACAAAACTTACCAGGCTGAAGAACCTGCTTTGCAGCAACAGCTTCACTTTGGTGTGTTTGTGCCAGTGCTGCTGCCGGCATTATCTGTGCATCCTGGGGCACTTCCCAGTTCCTGTGCCGTATCTCTGCTTTCACTTGGGTCTGTGGAAGGAGTTTGGGTCTGTGAACTGACTGGTGGTGAGAAACAGGTGCATTTTTGTTTTGTGGCAGCCCTCCATCCTGCAGCTTCTCCTCTTACAGAGCAGAAGGTTGTAGGGACAGCCTGTTCCCAGGTTTGCTGTCCTGAGGGGTCGGGGGATGTTTGTCTGTGCATGCCAGGTAATGCGGCCCTAGGCGTGGAGCTCTGCACCTCTTAGAGCTGCACCTCAGGAGGAGAGGAGTCAGTGCTCCCCCTCCCTGCCATTAAATTAAACCAGCCGACACGAGTAGGTGATGGTATGCACATGTCTCCGTGGCCTAGTGTCCTTTGGGAGCATCTTACTTGAGCTAGAATTTGTGGAATTTTTCAAGCTTTTTCTTTTTTTCCTATTAAGAGAAATGAGTTGTTGAAGTCGCTGAAATGTTCAGTTTTCATCCTTATGCAAGATAGTGAGGAATACACTCTTTTCATCCCTTAGGTAATTATTTGCTTTATTATTGCACTGCAGTGAGATAGGATTAATGTAGGTTACCAGTAGTAACAGAATATGAAGTAAGACAACAATAAGCACAAGAGCAAAAGATAAAAATAGTCTCAGGAATTATCCTAGTAGTTTGAGAATTGTATGAATTTATAAAATACTTGCAACTATGCTTAAATCTATTTTTCTTTCTGATAAAGAATGTGTTTTCAAGTATTGTGCATACAGGATTCACCTGCGATGTAAGAACTTGAAGAATTTCAAGTGTTCAGTGACAGGAATGAAATAACAAACTTTTGACTTACGTTGTCAACTTGAATAAACGATTAACTGCCCCATAGCAATTACAAGTTATAGCTAATAGGGGTGCAATAAAAACACAAACACAATTGCCTTTCTCCCCCTTAGCATTTTCTTCCTAGTTCTGTCAATTTTTTTTTTCTGCCTTGCTCCTTAGTTTGCTTTCCAAACCATTCCATGTCCTCAGTAAATCTTGAGACCTTTCTCATGAGTAGATTTGAATAGTCAATTTTGAATATAGGAAATTAAATGACTCATACTTCATAAGCTTGGGTTTATGGATTGAAAGCTTTAGATAATTCAAGCAGACATTGGTGAGTGTTCAACCTGGTCTGGCAGGCTCCAGCCTCTGAAAGGTGGGCAACTGAAACCTCTATGTTTGCACAGAAAGGCAAGGTACAGGATAGCTAGGAATTGGCTCTGGCCAGCTTGTTTGCCAGGTGTCATCTTTAATAGTTACTTTCTTCTTATATTATTAGTAACCAGGCCAATGGGCCAATCACCTTTAGTGGGGTTTTTGTTTGTTTGTTTTTTAATTTTTAGGCTTTGTTTGTTTTTGCTTCCTTTTGCTTGTCGTAATTTTGGCCAGTTGTGCTGGCAGGTGGCTGTGACTGCACTGTAGTACCCCCAGCTGCTGCCAAGCTCTGCTTTGTGGGAGCTTGGCCATACGTAAATGCTGCTGTAATATATAAAGAAATGTTAACATGAAAAGAAAATGATCGCAAATGTGAGCCAGATACATTGTGATGTACAAGTGTTTATATAGCAGTCAAGTATAACCATGATTTAACCACATGTGAGGAGGCATTTTCTACTTCTGCTATGTAAAACCTTTGGGATTAAACTGATTTAAATAAATTAAGGGCAAATGCAGTCTGGGATGATGTTGTAGTGAAAGGCCTAGAATGCATTCTGCAGCAGATACTGTGATGCTGACTGATAATTCTAGGAGACTTTTCTTGATTAAGCACTTCTGTGAATCTTGGTTATATCTGATAAGCAGGGAACTGGTGTCCCTAAATATAACCGAACTGTATTAACAAGAGGATTAGAATGATTTGATGTAGAAACTTTTCTCACAAAACTCTTAAAGAAGATTATGTTTGTTTAATCTTATAATTTAAGCGCAATGGAAAGTTGGAAGAGCTGAAATTGCCATTCATTTATTTAAATGGCTTACTTTGGGACAGAATGCATTATCAGAGGGGCTTAATGTTGAAAGTACTTCTAAAAGTCTGAGTTTTCTAAGTAGCATGGCCAGAGTATGATTTCTAATCTATGCCCTCTTTGCAAAACACTCTGGATAGATCTATTGAATTAGATGCATCACTAAATTCTTACCTGTATCTATATGTGCTTCCTCATTGACAGAAGGTTAGTGTGTGGGGGAACAGAAGGTCTTCAATGGCTTCTCCCTGCACAGAGGTTGCTTTCTGTGTTGGGATTGTTCTCACGGTGATTAGCTGACTCTTACGAATGAGCAGGAGCAGTTAGCAGAAACTGAGACCTAGAAAGTTTCACGGTTTAGGCCTATCTGTCAATATTATTGTTTCAAAGAGATCACTTCAGTCAAAAGGTTGATACTATTCATTTTTAGTCAAATATTGAGCTCTGTTGCTGTTCTGTTTGTTTGGTGAATAAATGACATTTTCATTGCTGTAAATGCTCAGTTATTTGATAGTTGTTATTTTCCTTTCAGTTCACGTGTCTCTGTTAGAACTGGCTGCTGAACTGAGAACCTCTGCTTGGTTCATTGAAAGGGTGTTTTACATCATCAGTCTAGGTGCTCTTAGGGCATGGGTAGTGCCACTGACTTGAGTACGTGGCCAGTTTGGGAAGGAATGTCGCTGTGAAATCGGAACAGAGGGGAGCCAAGTGGAACTTGAGTGAAGCTGCCTATAGAGTCAGGTTAAGTGTCTCTTAAGAACTTCACTGGGTGGGGGTTTGCAGCTGTAGAAACTGTATTGGATTACTCAGACCTACAAACTAAGCAAATGTGAAACACTGCAACTAAGTTTTGCCATCCTGTCTGTTACAGGGAAAATTTACGTTTTGTTTTAAACTGTGTTCCCATGCTGTGTTTGATTGTATCACTCCTAGCATTTTAAAAGAAAGCAATAGCATGTTTTGGGTTTAGGCCTATCCATTATTTAAATCAAGAGACACTATGAAAGTGTAAGGCAATTACATCCCTACTGCCTGTTTCTTTGTCTTATTCTTGTTTCCTTCCTCAAACATCGTTATGCGATCTAGTAAAAATAATTCTATTTGTTTCAAGTAAAACCCCAATGTTTTATGCTCTACACACTCCTTTGTGCTCAAGAACCAGTGAGGTAGTATTTGTACGATGACCTATGTTCAATTTTTCTGCCTTTCAAAGAGTAAACACAGACTGGAATGTTTCCTGGGGAACAGGGGACAAATTACTCCATATAGTTAAGAATAAACTGAGGTTCATATTCACTCAGACATCCCTATACACTTCCATACTTCAGCAAGACAGAGCTATTTTACTGGTGCTTAGCATTCCAGTAGCTTGATGAATCTAAGAATAATGTAGGACTCCTCCCTTGAAATTGCCTTGTTGTTAGTAGCAAAAAAACCTAAACCCAGCACAAAAATAAAAAAAACCAAACCCTATAGCATAAAAACTCCCAAGTTTTTGTTGCAGAGTTGTGTTCACCCTTCTCTTGGGATAAGCCGGAGTTCTTGTTTGAGTACTGTAGGCACAAAATCATAGAATCTAGAATGTGCCTCTGATGCATGCTCTGGTGCCAATATTCCCTCTTGAGGTTTGACTCATTTGTACCATTCAAGCCCAAAAGTGTGGTGGGGGGGAGGGGAGGGGTGGAGGTAAAAAAAAGTAAGCAATTGGATAGGAGGAGAGAGATTTTAAAACTTTTTTTGTTTTAGGATATGACAAACTCATACTGTCTGTCTGCCCTTCTTAGATCTCTTGAGGCAGTCAGGAAAGGAAGGGAAATGATGGACTGCTGGGAGAAAGAAATGGAGGAGCACCAGACTCTGCAACAGCTTTGCCATGCTCTTCTAGAGTAACTTCTAGTACATGGCCATGAGCTAGTAGGGTTTTTTAATACTTAGTTTGAAAGTGACCATAACAACCAACCTCCTCAGCAGAACACTGGTTCTTTGAAACCTTTGTCTTATGGTTCTTCGAAGTAAATTCTGTGTAAACATGCTAGCAAAGCAAACTTGTAAAAATCCCTTTTCTAGAATGATGTTCGTTGGTTTTATTTTTTTTCCCCTAGCTATTAACTGGAGTCTCAGCTGAGCTGAGAAGAATATAAACAAGCAATGCTTTCATGTATGGTAAGAGAAGAGCTCCCTCTCTAGACTGAATGCATCTCTGAGTAGTGGCAGATTGAGGTCTATTTTCTATTGCTGGCAATGTCAAGGGTGTGAGCTGCTGCTTTCATCTTCAATAAGGCCTGTGAAGAGTTACATCCTTCGGGGGAGTTGTGTTTGGTGAATGTTACAGCTTGATGACAAAGACTTTGAAACTGAGCTCATAGGGTTTAAGTTGTCAAGTCTTGATGTACTTTTCTGATTCGTTTTGTCAGGTTTTTTTCTCTTTTGTTTCATGATCTTTCTTTAGTTGAGCCTTTTATCATTAAATTATGGGTTTTCAATTAGTTCAAAATCTACCTCTGGACCATGAACCTACCCGTAATCTCTATGGCAGTGGCTGGAGATGTAAAATATCTTGATCTCCAAATCTGAAAAATCAGTGACCTTTAATCTCTTCCACATTTTCCTCTAAGATATGAATTTCATTGGTTTAAAAAAAGCCTGTTTTCACTAAGAGTGTAAATAAGCATATCCCTGAACAATGGCAGATTATAAAAGGCTGTAATTAATTTTTTTATTTTGAAACAGTTAAAAATATTCCAAGACCAGGTATAACAATTGTAGTTTGAGGCAATGCTTAATTGCTTGTAGCTTTTATCCAATTAGCACTTGTTTGCTCCTTGGTGCCTTCAGGTGGAATGACTGGCAGTACCAGTAGATGGTTTTGACCTACTGACAAATAATGCTACTTAAAAATATCTCAGAATGAAATATCTTCTTATCCTTGTCACAGGGCTGATGTTTTTTCAGCTTGCAGGAAACAAAGGCAGTTTGGGGTAAGTGAAATGTGTGTGTGATTGTGTATTTTACAGAGAGCTCAGGAGCTGGTCCTGTACAAGTAAGGACACGGAGATCATTGATTCTGAGGTGTTACACTGCTCTTCTCAAGTTGTTTTTTTTTTTTAATAACAGCTCTCTCAAGTGAATTTTTTAATGAATTATTAATTTTGGAAGCTAGTACATCGTGACCTCTTCCTTTCTGTCTCCTTCAGGGTTGCCCTCATACAAAGACATCTGAGTGCAAGCTGTTGGCTCTTTATTAGTAATGACTTTTCTTCTCAGTGTTGTAAAGTCTGGAAAAACTCCCAGTTGCTTCTGTGCCACTTCAGTTTGTCTTCCTTGGAAGCTTTGCTTACATTAGGGTAGCCTATAGTTTTACCAGGGGCAGATCAATACTGAGTAGGAATGTGAATCTTTCAGGTTATTTTTCTATGTGTACGGTGAGGTTCACAGTAATTGCCATCTAAATTAAAATAGTTTGTTTAAAGTGCTTTCTTCTATCCTGACAGCTCATTAGTATATTGTGGTGGTTTGTTTTGTAAACTGAAGAAAATGTTTCTCATAATATTCTTTATTTGCCTGACAGACTATATTCATTTCAAATTTATCCAGCCATACCTTCATCTTTCTATATCTGAAATGTACTCTCATCTAGGCCTGGAATATGACTGTAAGATTTAAATAGAAGTAGAAATGAAATCATCCAATTTTTAGGTAATGAGATAAGGAATATTTTACCCAAATGTGCAAAAAAAAAAAGTAAGAGCAGTGATTTCTCTCAAAATTATACTTGTCAGGCCTAAATGCCTTGATGGGACACGTTCCTGGGCCACCTTATTGGAGCCCTAGACATGATCACCTGGCAGAGGATTATAAAGCCTCTATTTAATATCTCTGACTGGAAAAGTACATGGAATGGATGCTTTGTAAGCAGATAAATGCTCCATCAAGGGGTAAATATATCACGTTTCTGAAGGCTTTCTTTTATATCAAATTGGATACTTCTACTGGTTTTTCCCAAACTCTCAGAAAGGCAAGTTCTGCATCTCCAATATGATGTTTTTGTGCTTAGATGTGAAAGGTTATTTGTCTCTTTTCTCTCAGTAAGTGAAAATGTATTCACATGTCAAATCTTTCATGTCAGGGAGAATCCAGATTGTGGACTCAAAAGCTTTTCTTGTCATGTTTCTAATTAGGTCTGTGACTCATTCTCATGAATAATATATCAAGCTGCATATTAACATCTAATCCAGCTAAATCATCAATTTAGGGCAAACCTTGGCTGCAGCAACTCCAGTAAAATAAGTCAGAGGCTGCAATGTTTTTCCAACACCTGTTAAAACTTCTGTAGTGTCTCTGGGTACTAAACTTGCAAAGCAAGTGATTAGATTCATGTTGCAGTATGTGGGGGTGAATGAATTTGATTAAAATAATAAAAGTGGATTTCTAAAGAGGACTTTGAGGTTAAGGCCAAAAAAGCCCTTTACCCGAGGTACAAATGATTTTCCTCTATGATCTGAGGAGGAGAATATTTGTCCAAGCTCAGACCAAAGTGCTGTGTATGGTTAGATTAGATTGCTGTTCTTAGTAAGAAACTGATTTGTTTTCTATCTCTGAGTGCAACAAAAAGGTACCAGCTAATAAATTATTACAAAGGTTTTCAGCCTGAAATGAAATCACTTGTCACTTGACCTCAGTCTTGCAGAATATTTTGAAGGATTGTCCCAGCTCCCTCATTAATATTCTGGATGGGACTGTTGTGGATGTAGCTGGTTGTTTTTGTTTGTGATCATGCTGACAGTTACTGTCAAACAGCTTCACTCCATCATGTGGTGTTCATCACCAATTAGTCATCTGACAGGTGTAATTTCTCAGTGCTGTGGATCACTATTGTAACTGTAAATTACCTTTGAAAGTGCCTTTAAAATGTCATATTTTCTGGCTGTTGTCTGTTTTCCATCACCTCGTTCATGATAGGTTGCTGGCACTGCCGTATGCTTCCTTCCCAGTTTATTTCATAGACAGAATGATGTATTCCTGCCACTCCCTTTCTGTCTTTCCCTGCTGCTCAACTCTTTTCTCCAAAGATCTGGGCTTACAGGAGGCTCCACTTGGTGACTACTGTGTGCTTGTGTCAGAGCAGGGAGAGAATAGTCTTCATGCCTGGCTTCTCAGTCTTTCCAAGTGCTGTTCCACTGCCACATCTGTTGACTTTCACGCAGCAAGGGAGCCTTTGAAAAGGATACATCATCGATGTAGCTCCTGTCAGCCCACATCAGAATAATCAGCTTTGAGAAAGACAGGTACCATGTGCTCAACTCTTGGTGCATATGTATCCTCTGTGCTGCGTGCATGCAACTGTGAGGCAGAGATCCTATCTGCTCTGTAATGGCTCACTGAGGGTCTGTTACAGGCAGCATGTGTGTCACAAAGCCATGAAGCAGGAGGATTTGGAACTTGGAGTATGGGTCACGGCTGTTCAACTTCACCTGGCCAGGCTGTCGGGGTTGGTCTGGTTGTGTGCAAACAACTGCTGGGAGTGGGGGCTGTGTATGGGAATGGGAGATGTTAGGCTGAGCCTGCTTGTCTGTTTTGAAGGGAGCAAAACTGGCTTCCAGATAGCACCTGGCACTAAACACTAAATGTGTAGCCAGGGTACGCTCAGCTAAAAAAGTTTCAAAGTGAATGACTTGACAATGGACTGTTACCAAAAGATGATGGAACACAGTGGATGATTTTTGCATGGTGACTTGGAAAACGAAGTTGCTATGCATTTCAAAAATCAAAGAAATATTCCCCATAATAATGGGGAAGTAAATTGTGATGCCTGTGCCACAGGTTGTTGCATATGAGCACGTGTATGGTATGAATGAATTGATAGTGTTGCTTGGCTGTGCTAGACCATGATTGCAAATTATAGCAACTTTTAGTAGCTTTAAACAATTTTTTTTTTTGTTTGTTTGTTTTCCTTAAATTTTCTGAATAATAGTGGGATCTCAGGGCATATGAAATGGGATAGTCATTCCTCTGTAACTTTCTGGAAGGTACCCTTAAAACAGTATTTGTGTATTTCTAATGCAAGGTTAGGAAAAGAAAAAGGATTGAGTACATTTCATGGACTATTAATTTAGAATCAGAGCTCCACCTATGAAAGAAGGATGAGGCTTCTAAATACCTAATGTGTTCTTGTCATAAGTACCAAAAATTAGGATATGCAGGTTGCATGTGGGTTCACCAGTCTGCATAGGTGTCTGACCTCCATCATACTGTGCTTCTCCCTGTTCTGTCCATTTTATTCAAAAAACTGGGTTAATGATGGTTTTTTTTAACCTGTGAATCAGAGTGCTTTATACACCTGACAATGACCTCAGAATCCCTGGAAAGCTGCAGTTAAGAGCAAGGGCAACCATTTAAAGTTAAGGATCAAATGTGGATAATAAAAAATGTGCTAAAAAATTATTTCCTAAGAGTGGTGGAAAGCAGCACAACCTTACTGCTTGTTTGCACACCTGTACAGACTTGATACAACTTGAAAATTTGCTTATAATAAGCCCCAGGTGTTACACCTTAGAATGAGTCGAACTAATTACAGACCTGAGAGATTTAGATTGTTCTAGCAATTAAAGACTTTCCCATAGATTTATGCTACCTTCAACTTGTAGAACTTGATGCTGTAGTTCTTTAGCAGGTATCATTCTTTGCAGTAGAAGTTTTGCATGAGTAGGGGCTGTTTTTTGAGTATTTTAATGGACTTATAATGAAAACATTCACATTGTTTGCTTGTTGTGCTCTTAAAGAAATGGGTGAAGCAAGTTCATGGAGCTTAGGAAGAGAAATGACACTTCCAAGGTTACCAGCAGTTCTGCATAAACAGCTGGTGGTTTTAGTTGATCAACAGCAAAGAAAAAAGTGTATCCCTGTGTTTGACTCCCACAAAAGGAACAGGATACACTTCCACATCCACAATTTAAATGAAGAACTGTGTGGCAGTTGAATTTGCTATTTCAATGCTATTTCTTAAACTGCATCACATGTTATGTACTACACAGAAATTAGCAAATATATTAGATTAATGTGATGCTGAACATGAAGGCTGAGATCAATTTATTTTGACACAGTGATGATGACAAATAAGTACTTTCCTTGGAGGATTTTAGCAAAACAGCTTTGAATGTACAGATTGAGAACCGCATCTTGCTCTGTCTTGTAATTTCAGTTCTGAAATACATTTTGTTTACATCTTGCTGGTTTCTGCCTGGCTCTATAGGCTGTGTTGATGCTTTACTTTTCTTTAACATAGCAATCTATTTTCTTTGTACCATTGTTATGTGTGCTGGGCTCTTTTTTCCCTTATTCTCTGTAAGCATTTTAGTCTCCTCACTTTGAGTGGCTGATTTAAGGAAATTGAGAGATTAGGATAGCAGACAGCTGAGATGAATTGAAGTAGTTCATCTTTGTCAGAAAAATCCTGTCTCTCTCAGCTGCCCCTCTTCCTCGAAAGAGGAGAAACTGGGCAGAGAGCTAAACTTCAGAGTCACGCAATAATTAGGAAGAAGCAAATGAGAAAGTGTCTTGAACAAAGCTGGAAAAAATGGGCACTCTTTGGACTGAACTAGGCACATAGAAGCTGCTAATTCCAGATGGAACTGCAGCAGACTGTCAATTTACTCTGAATCCATTAACAGATTTTGAGAGAGATAATTCTTAGGGATATGTCAAACTTTTTTTTCAATTGATGAGAGAAGAGTGTTCTTCCCTAATAGAAATAACAAAAACTGGTTTTGGAGAAAAAATGTGCAGAGAAGAGAAAGATCTGTGTTGTAGCTCAAATGTTTCTCTTTGGTAAACTGGGATTAAAAAAAAGGATGGTTTAAGATCAACTTGATTGTTATTAAAAATTAAAATTTTTGAATACAAATAAACTAATGGGGGAGAAGTAGGAGAGTGAGAATGTCATACCTGGTGTTCATTTTCCTCATTTCCTACATTAATAGGACTAAAGAGATTTTCATCAGTATTGGTGCTACCAGGTAATGTATTTCAAAGAAGTATCGAGCTGGCCAGGATCAAAGTCACTTGTACATGCAGAGTTTCCAGCTAAGAAGCTGTGGGGGAGGATACGGGTCTGATACAGTCTGAAAAAGGCAGAATATCCTTCGTTATCTGAAAGAGGCAGAATAGCCAGCATTAATCCCACTTCAGCAGGAGTGGAAGGAACCAAGGTCATAACAAGGTGCATTCACTTGATCTGCTCAAAACCTGAGACTGGAAGAAATGATTGATAACATAAAAGCAAAGAGGCACTTGGTAGGTTGCTCCAGGAAAACAGAAGACCTGTAAGCATCTAAGGAGAGGAGAACTTTTATCAGCTTACTCACTTTGAGGTTTTCAGACGAATCAGGTGAGGTGGTGGCCTGGCCCTGAGCAGACACGGTGCCTCCCAGCTTGGCTCTCCTCAGAATGGACTCTCACTCTGCCCTCTGCTGAGGCTTCCACTCTGCTGAAGCAGCCTCTGGATGGTCTCTGAGTCTGGCAGAGGTACAATTTTTAAGGGGTGGGGAGGAGGAAAGGCCCAGGGGACGGGGAAGATGTTTCAGACACATGTGTAGGTCAGTCTGACAGCTGCTCTGGGAGAGAGAGGAAAGCAAGCGATGGAGGGGAGGTGCTGGAACAGGCTTGTGGCCCAACCTCTCCTTGGAGTTACAGTCGCAGATGTGAGAGCCCAGACTTCCTCTGATGCAATTCAGGATCAGCCTTTCAGCTGAATGTGGTGCCTGGAGGAGATTTTTCTTCTCCTGGATGAAAGCAATACACTGTGGGGCATGTTTAGCTGTGCTGCTCCCAGCAGCACTGTCACTGCTCCCTGCCTGTCGATCAGCAGGAAAGGTCCCCACCTCCTTGGGTAGTGCACTTGCACTTGGTAGCTAAAACTAGGAAATTGAAGGAAAAAACCTAAACTAAAAGCAATTGATAATGTTTCTTAAATAGAGCTGATCAGTTTTGCCAAGTTGTGAACAAATAGAGACTTGAAATTTCTTTGGTTTAGAAAAGTACTGAACACCCTATAATTTCTACGATGCAGTGGGTGTTGTTAGATGTTCTTGTCTGTGGTGGGGAAGTTTGGAAGTAGGTGATTTTTAAGGCCAACCCAAGCTGCTCTGATTCTGTGATTTGCAGCTCTTTGTTTGTTGTCTGTAACTCATTGCTCGGTGAGTAGTGCCTTATCTACAAAGCCAAACTCAGAACATTTTATTTTGCTATTGCTGCACCCTTTCACTATGCAAGACTTGCAAGTCAGCAGCATATGGCATGGCTATATTGTCCTATAAAGAAGGAAATAACTGTGTATGACTTTTATTTGGATGGTGAAAGCTGGAAAAAAAAAAAGTCCCAGGAGTTACTCTTCTCAAACTAAAAGCCAAGGTGTTTGATGTGATGTCAAAGGCTGTTGAAATATGTAATTCATTCCATCTGCTGCCTTTGGTGCATGAGAACAGTGCATTGGTGCCAGCTGCATGTGCCTGAAACTGAGAGATGAAAGCCTTGGCAATCATTCTGTTTGCTCTGCTGCTTGTGGGGGTGCAAGTGAGCCACAATTTCGCTTTTATTTTTAGCCCATGTGTCCTGGTTTGCCTGACAGGCCAAGCTTAGGGGGATGTGTGCTACGTGCTTTTGAGCCTAGGAGGCTTTCCCTGTGTTGCCAATATTGGAATTCTAAAACTTCATGTGCATTCAGCAAGTTTTGATTGCCATCTGTCTAGGAATTAGGTAGCTCTGGCTTTCTTATTCTGGGCTAAGTATACGGAATTTTTTACTCCTTTCGTTGTTCATTAGCTGGTCCAACCAAGCTAATTCCTAAATAAAGTACATGGTTTGCAAGCATAACCACCTAATCAACAAGCTTTGGGAGATCAATTTTTTAAGAAATAATTATAATGAAATCATTCCCCAGCCTTTAGGGAAACTTACTCTGGTGTGCTGTAGTTCTTGGCCATGTGGTACAGTGGCCGAAAAACAGTCAAGTGGAAGTGGAACTTGTAGTTTTCCTTCAATATTTTATTGATATAAGTAGTAGCACTTTTCTGAGGGTTTTTTTTATGTAAAACTTTCAAGTAACTGTTTAATAGAAGGATGAAAAGATTGAATATCAATAAAATGTTCCCTTTTTTCATTTATCAACCAATTATTAAGGAAATAGAAAATTAAACCCATAATAAATTATGTTCAGCTCTCTTCCCCTTTTCCTGTTATTTATGCGGATCGG
Source organism: Edolisoma coerulescens (assembly GCA_013397115.1). Classification (NCBI taxonomy): domain Eukaryota; kingdom Metazoa; phylum Chordata; class Aves; order Passeriformes; family Campephagidae; genus Edolisoma; species Edolisoma coerulescens. The sequence continues at coordinate 355,479 of VWZW01001754.1, forward strand.
TGCCTGGAAGCTGTGCTGTCTTTAACCTGTAGCCAAATGGCTTTGTAGATACAGTGAAAGATCATGTAGTGAGATCATAAAAGAATTATGGAAAACGCAACAGGATCCAAAACCAAAATTTCCAAATGCTTATGGGCAGCAAAATGATTTAGTGTAACAGAGAACAAAGGAAAGCAACTTCTGGTTTACTGTATTTTGTTTATTTTCTTTTTTTTTCCCCTGTGGTTGTCCTCTCCTGAGGAGAAATTAGAATTAAGATCCTAAACAATATTTGTACTCAAAGATAAGCATACAAATCATCTCACAGGATTCAAGCTTGCTGCACCTTTAAACAGCTGTAAGCATCGAGGCCAAATCCACCATGTTGCTTGAATCTAAATTGGAGAAGGAGAGTTTAACAGCACTTCACAGGTAATTGGGAGTTTTTAATCTGAGGCCTTCAAAGCTATTTTGGCTTTTGTCATTGAGGGGGTGGTCTCTGATTGTCACTAGTGTTGTGTCATCATGCATCCCAGTATTGTTCAGCAGTGACTGACATAGTTCCCTACTCCGTGTTGCTAATGAAATTATAATTGAGCCAAAAGCACGTGTGTGTAAAATTGTAATATTCCACTGCATCCTTTGTATGCTCTAAACAGACCTGATGTAGGTCCCTACAAATGTAACCTCCCTGATGTGATGCTTGTATAAAAAATGCAAGTGGTTCCTGCTCTGTAAGTGGATTGTTACTTGGAATAAACCAATACTACTGCACATCTAACACTGGGCAGCTGGTATGCAGTCAGTCACCTTCGCCACTGGGACACTGTGCCAGGGTTACTGGGAGGGAAGTGAAGATGTGTTTTTCTAATGGCAAATTCGTGGGAAATGTAACCAGTGTAGTGTTTTACTAGAGATTGTACTAACTAGACACCGTTGCTGTTGCACAGTACTGATGCATTGATGAGAATTGCGTTATTCACACAAGTAATTCGAGTTCAGAAAGTGAGGAATTTTAACTAGGAAAGTTAATACAGGCTTTTTCAGAAAAGTTCTCAAAGCTTCTCTTACATAAGCCCCTGGAAGGGAGAGCCATGCCAAAACCTACAGGTTTTTGCACACAGTCGTTTTCCTGGTCTTCATTTTGAGGTGTACTTGGTGGGAGAGTGAATAACTTTTTGTCTCTAGGTCCACGTGAAAGCAGAAGCCCAAGGGTAAAGTGAGAAGGAAAACTGAACCACTGACATTTATTTCATTGTTTGAATCTAGAGGCAATATTTGGATTGCACATACTGTGTTTATAGCGTGGAATCAATTTTAATAAATTGGGGAACTATTACAGGTGAAGAGGTGAGGTTGTGTATCAGGAGGGAAGAATAATATTAAAGGTATATGCAGATTGGTTTCCTCTGTTTTTTTCCCCATTTAAAAAGCTTTAATTGTCTATAGGCACAGAGTAAAAGACACCTGAAAACACCACTTACAGGTACATAAATTTTTAATTATTTGGTTCTTATGATTTTTAAAATGCATAGATAATTTCCTTATTCTATGAAATAAAAATTACAGGTTGGCACACTGAAGACATAAATAGACTTACAGTTTGAACTCATTTATTTGAGAAAATCCACCTTTATTGTTTACCTAGATCCATATGTATGTTATTCTTGTATTTGGCATATACTTAGTGTGATTAGTATAATATATAGTGTTGAAATTATGTGAACTTAATGTCATACTTTAATAAAGGATTGGCTAGAGTTAAAAAAACCCCAAACAAACAGGAACAAACCACAAAAAAAATCAACTCTTTGCACCCATAGTTTTGGGCTTTATACACTCATGATCTAACAAAATATTGTGACATTCTGAAGACAAAATTTAATCTATTGTTTCCTATAAATACTTAGATTTTCTTGGGCGTCTTGTTGCAATATCCTAATATCTTCAAAGAAATAAAACAACCCCACAATCTGCTTCTGATATGGAGGGAACTCTTGGAGTGGAGAGAGGCCTGTTTTCTGCCTGAATTGGTTAATTACTATCAAAGTGCTTAGAAATTATAATTTTTTAAAACATGGGAATAACGCTTTAAATTTTTTTTGTTTTAGCTCAGGCAAATCAGCCCACAGCACCTCATTTAATTGCTAAGGGAGCACTGGAATAAAAAAAAGAACACAACAAAAACAACAACAACAAAAAACCCAAACCAAAAACAGCAACCTGTCTTTGGGAGGAAATCTCTTCATTCAGGTCTCTCCCTAATAGTGTGGTGTGGTATGGGGACGCTGGAACTGGCTTTAAAGGAGCTGTGAGAGCCTTTCATCGGCCTCCTGCCTTCTCTGTGATGGAGTGGGATAACTTTGGTCCAGACCTTCCCTGGCTGCAGGATTGCCAAGGGTGTGTGTGGTGGTGTGTGGCAGGAATGCTAAGGGGGTGGAGCAGTTATCCTCTGATGTCACAGGCAGAAATACAGATATTCCTATAGGTGTGTACTATGGATTGGGTTTTGTGCCATGTGTGAGCAGCTGACACTGTGTGACTCCCCAGAAAACTGTCCTACACATTTAGTGATTATAGTAGGTTGTACTCTTGAAGCTAAATGTAAATAGTGTAAATAACCTGTATTTCACAGTTGTTCGGGGTGGGGGGTTTGTTTGTCTTTTCATCCTTGGGAATATAGCCATTATTTCAAATTAATATGTTGACTTAAGAGCTGCAAATTTTTCTATTCACTGTTTGGTACTATGCTTACCAAATTATTTTCAGATCTTAGAAATAATCTACACAAAATGTCAATCTCTTCTAATATTTATCTAGCTTTACTCTTACTAGAACTATTTTTTGTGAAATAATAGACTTCAAATAGAAATCCCAGATGTACTCTCTGAATCCATAAATTGCTCATTGTGAAGAAAATACATTTTTTCTCTAAAAATGATGGATTGCTGGAACATAATGGCTTGTGCTGCTGTTCTAGTTAAATTTTCTTTGAAATTACTGAATTTCATACTGTTTATAAAGTAGGCACAGCCTCCATAAGGCTAGACAGACAAGAATAGTGCACATAAACAACTGAAATAGGGCAGCTGTATAGAATTCTGATGTTACATGGCTCTTGTGTTTACTTTTATTCTTTTTATTCTGAAATGGAGTGAAAAATGCTGAATGCTCTCTTTTGTGGAGTATTAGACATAGTTATGATTAACATAAACTTGAGCATTAACACTCTTTACAGTTATCTCTTCACATATACAAGTAAAAAATAACCAAAGTGCAGATGATATTTTGTTTACCTCCTACAATAAAGACTCGAAAATAGGATTGCATGCAGTTATCTGCAATGACACATGTGAGAAAAGGTATTTGTTTTGAGCTAGACACTGAAAAGACTGATTTTATAAGAGTGGCAATTGTGACAATTGCAAATTGCAGAGAGACTGGCTTCATCCTCTTCACAGGTAACCTTGACTTATTTTTCTTTATTAAGAAATTAGATGGTTGCTGAGCTGAACTGTTCCTGGCTCTTGCAAAAGAATTATTTGTTAATGGTCAGAGAGATTTCACTCCCAGGCAAATGAGCAGGATGAAATGTTTCATGACAGCTCCCAAGATCTCTGAGCTTGTGCCCAACAGGTGTGTGTTGGTAAAAGCTGAAGTTATCACCTTTCTCTCACTGTTCAAGAGGTGTGGAATTTGGATTATTCATATATCATGTGATGGTTTAAATAATTTTCATCACAGTTTCTAATTCCCACACTGCTTTGTACCAGTGCTTCCCAGAATGATGTGTAGGGAGCTCTACGTCTACTGCAGCTTCATTCACTTTATTCTTATCAAAAAATATCAGTAAAACTGAAGTTGTCTTCATGTCTCTTCTAGGGGAAAGTCTGATCTGGAGAGGTTGCAGTAGAGCTAATGGACACTAAGCTGGTCGTTAGGTTTTGAGGTGTTTTAGGGTGGTGGCAAATTGGTGTGTGGTCCTGGAGCACTCAGACCATTATGGATCACCTCAGGTAGTGAGGGGTGCTGGAGTGATGAGTATTATGTGTCAGAGCAAAGCAAGAGATGTGCGTGGGGGAGAGGGAAGGTGACTCTTAAGCCTTCCCTGGATGTTAACCTTTGTTTCAGAACTTGAAAGCTGTGATTCATTTAGGGTGAGGTTTTTTGGGGCTGATGGAGCATGTACCATGAGGGAGGTCTCCATGTTGCAGCCTGGTTTTTAAGCCAACCTTTTCACCAGTAGAGGTGAAAGCTTCATTTGTATGAGCCACACAATACAGTGCAGGAATGCACCACCTTGTAGTAATTCTTGAGATGTGTTAGTGTATATAACCCTTCACCCTTGGAGGGTGAATTATTAAAGTGAATTTCACATTTTGGGCATGCTTTACCCTAAAATGTGAGATCTAGGTATTTCAAAACAGGGCATTAAGGCTTCAGAAAGAACTTCTAGTTCATTTAGGAAGGACTCAACTGTCTATAGAATAAATTCTAAAACCTCCAAGAACATAATTTAGTTATAACTTAGTTATCAGAGAAATCTGGTAGTAAACACTACAGTTCTTTCTAGTAACTTTTTTTTTGGTCATGTAATTTATTATCTCCTTTGTATATGAAAAGAATTGTTCAGGATAGTGGCTATATATAAAGGTAGGGGAGAAGACATAAAATTAATTCTTGCATCTCTTCTGTTTGCCTCAGTAAATTTGGGGACGCTGGTAATTGCTTATACTGAAGTGTAATGAAAAGTCTTTAGCTTTTCTCTGATTCCTGTAGGACTGCAAATCTATGGTGATAGTGTGAATTTCACAAAAATTACATGTTACTTGAACATATTTTTTTTTCTCAGAATAGCTTTTGTAGTTTACCTATTATCTATTTATCTAATATAGTTATGTTTTTGTGTATATAGCTTATTTAGTATGTGAAAAATCATAACTGATTTTCCAGTGTATTCTGACAAGGAAAACACTCAGTATTGAAGAATTTTCTAAGAGGAGCATTTGCTGACGGACAGTGACAAGAACGAAACTGAAAATTGGTGCTTGGATTTTATCCATGAGTGAGAGAATAATCTTTGGAACACATTGTCAAAAGTAATTGGTTGTTTTTCTGGTTTTGGCGTGTCTTCACAGGAAGTACTGGCATCTTGAGGAAGATAATCTTGACAAATGTAACTTACTGAATCTTGTGAGGGAGAGGTAGCTAAGTGAAAGTGCAGTGGTTGGTAATACACAGGAAATCAGATTACATAATGAAATTATCTCATTTCAAATGCCCTAAATTTCTGCAGCTCTGAGGTCAAACACTTTTAGCTCAGAAAAAAATACAAAATCATGTGCAAACATGTTCTTATAAATCTCAGCCATATTTTTTTTCTGATCTATTTCCTTTATCTTTAATATTTGAATGTTTGACATAGTACTGCAGTCTTGTCTGTGTTTTGATGGAGTGCTGGGGGCAAATTCCTAAGACACATGGAACCACATGAGGGTTTGGCAAGTCTCCTCTACACATTCTCCTGCAGAGAATCATTTGGGTTTGAAAAGACTGAGTGAGCACAATCATTAACCTAAAAGGCCCATCACTAAACTAGATCTTTTAAGTACCATATATACATGTCTTTTAAACACCTTGGCCCATGGAAAAGCATTCTTGAGGGCTTAGGAGAATCAAAAAGCACACCTCTGTCTGCTGAGCTTTGCTTTGTATTTAAAAGGTCGTCTGGTCTCCTTTCACATTACAAGTTTGCCCTTTTGCGATCAGAGCTAATTGTTACACATTAGTGGTGTATCTTTATCTTTTACATATGTTCTCATAATATTAAATTAGTAATTGCATGGAAATGCTATGCAAAATCATCTGTATGTGCCTTTGGAGTGCTGAAAAAATTAAGTAGGCTGAATTAACAATGAAACGGTCTTCGTTTTTGGCATCGTGCTTGTTTGACTCAGTACTTTCCTCATTTCTGTTGAAGTGAAATATCCTGGAGCAGTTTCAGGGCAACTTGTGCATGAAGGTCTATTTTCTTCAGCCTATCATTCTTTCTGTTGTTTAGTACCTGGCTTTGTGTTCCTTTTAGATTTCAATGTATCATCTTGGTTCTTTCCTCCCCCTCTGCAGTCTTGCACAAATAATTGAAGCAAACGTGATAGGGTTTTGGCAGACCATCTGTTATGTTTGGTATCCATCCCCAACAAAGACAGAGTGGTCTCATGATAAACAAGTGGTTTTAAGGACTTTATGTTCTTAATCCTTGGAAAAAACAGCTTTTTCCTTTCTTTCCATTCCAAACGTGTTGGCTGGATAACATAATCACTTTTAACATTTCAGTAATCGTGACAATTATGTCAGAAGTTCTGAGTAAATAAAATGTGTGATGATCAAAACCCCCAACCTCATGATATTAGATACTCATAGTTCAAGTCTTTGTTATTTAGTGACTTTTCTGGATAAAGTGAACGGTGTTTGAAGTGAAGCAGGAGAGTTTTCACAGTAAACAACTCTTCTGCAACCAGCTTTATGGTTTTAGAAACTTCACCTGTTATATGCAAGGACAGGTGTACTTTCCAATTACTGCCTGAAAAAAAAGTTTGTTATCAATGCAAGTGATACTCTTGTGGGTTTTGCATTTCAGTCTTTCATTATTGTTAAATAAAGCTTTAACACATTAAACAAACACTGTTAAGTCTTTACTTAGTGTTAAGAAAAAAGTTTTCATTTGTCAAAAAGAAAAATTCATGTACTTTGAAATTGCTGTGGCAAGCTTTTGGGTTTATTTTGAAAGGTTGAGTTTGCATCGTTAACCTCATATTTCTCCTCAGAATCATTACATTACAAACAGAGCAGTTGACCCCAGCTCTGACGGGATGATTGCTCAGGTAAGGAAATATTATGTGGCATTTCCACAGGCCTTGTAGCCAAGCCAGAAATGGAGCTTTAATCCACATGTTCCCCTACTCACACTGGGAATCAGGCACAGGGCAGGCTGCGCAGCTTTATCTCGCCATGGAGGTAGAAGATAGGTTTGAAATTTCAAGTCATTTTTGTACTCTTCATCCCGAGTTTCTGTTTGTGCTTAAGAACTTCATTTTACAGTCTGTAGAGAAACATGACATTCTCCATAAGTCACGACCAGAGCCCAAGGGTGACAAATGGGAAAATCCCCACAGGTTTTTCACTCTAAATCTTCCAGCTCCCAGTTCTTATTACTCTGCTGCTTCTGAATGCATTTCATGTATCAAGGGAAAGGAAGTGGATGCCTGAAACTGGTGAGAATTACTGAATAGGTTGCATGTTATATAGAACATATGTTTGATTTCATGGCATAAACCACAAATTTGGCAGCCACCCACAGATTAGTAAAGCTTAAAAACTTCAATTTGCTAATTAAATATAAAGATCCCATGATAATTACAATACCCTCTGTAAAAAGATGGGTCATTAGGAATGTCTCTGTAATTTTGATATTGGAAGAGAAAGCTTTCAAGTGTGACCTGCTGAGCGTATTATGCACTTTCACCTTACATTTGTGTTTGTGGCAATGCAGTATTTACTTCTCTCCTTGTAAAATGAGTTCTATTCCTGATGTCTGCTCTACTTGTCATGTTCTTAGTGCACACTGTTTTCTGTTTACTTGCCATGAATATTTGTCAAAGGTGTTTGGAACATGCTCATCACTGAGGCATATGTGTGATTTCATATTTGGAATACTCTGATTTTCGCATGTGCTCCATCTAATTTCTCCAACAGACCTGTGACCCTGCCATGCGTTCCCTTTGGTAAGAACATCAGTTGTAGATGGGTTATTCTGTTGGTTTAAATAAGTCTCCAAACACCATGTGAGCCCTCCTTTTACAACTCCAATTTTTTATAAGCCCCAGGTACTTGGTCACTTTATGGCTTTTGGTAGGATCCTCAGTTGTGTTTCTGTCACTCTGTACATGCAAAGCAATTCCTAAACTGATTTATCCATCCACCCAAACCACAATGACTCATTTTAGCACCTCCTGATGAACTGCAAATGTAGAACAGACACTTTATAGGGTTGAAGCTTCTCTTGGCCTCTCTAAAAATCTTTGTGGAGCCTTTTATTGGCTCTGCTGAGTGCTGTTTAGCTTAATACATTGTTCTGGGACGTGTCTCGTCCCAGCTTAGGGTGAGTTTGTCACTGAAGCAACATATTGTTTACTGATACTTGGCATTGCTAAGTAACATTAAAACTAAAGTCTAAATAATTTAACCACAACAGCAGGTGCCATAAGACTCACTGCATTTTTTTTCAAATCCATTTCTAGAACTGATGTGTCACCTTAAAAACATGGTGGTTTTTTTCTTTCCCTTAAAACAATGTTATATCTAAGCTGTACCCTCAGCTTGCCAATCTAATATGCTTCTCTTGTTTCTTCACAGAATAGGTCAAACCAACACCTGCAGGAAAGTCTCTTTAGATTTGTCAGAAAGTATTCAGCAATCAGTTTCACTTTCCAGTTGATTTCTTGTATTGATTGTATTATTTCAGTATAACACCACGGATCTACCACTTTGTGCTCCTTTTCAGGGGACTCTTTTATTCTTAGAAGCTCCTTTTATTTTTTTTCCAAGTCCAGTGAACTACAATATTTCTAAAACTTTTGAACACTTGCAAAATTATGCCCAGATTTATACTGAGAGGGCAGAAAAAATTTTCTTTTGTTGCTCAACAGCAATTTGAAGGACATTGATGGAAAGGCTTTGATAGTGTCACAGCTTACATGAAACTTATAAATTGACTTTTAATTTTCATGTATATCCCTCAGTGTGTGGAAAGGCACATTTTTTTTTTTCCTTCTTACTTTTAGATCAGACCACCTCTTATTTTGTAGCATCTGTGATCATGGTGGGCTTTTACAGGAATTTATCTGTAATGGAGACCTGGAGAATTCTTTTTTTGTTTAGTCGAAGTTAATTAGGTTATGGCTAAAGTTGTTTGCTATTGTATGAAATGTGCCTATCATAATCTCTAGGCACATGTACATAAATTATTACATGAAAATGACCTCGTTGCAAATAAAGAGAAGTTGCCAGCCTTCCCTTTGCTTCTGCAGCCCTCCCTCAGGCAAAAGCCTGAATAAATAGATAAGCCCTGCAGCATGCCCTGAAGGCTTGTAAGTGTGGACTCTGCCAGACTGATGGGGTGAGGGAGTTTGAGAGAACCTTGCCACTGGGCTCTGTATTTAGGGCTGTTGGTGAGAGTAGATCAGCTCACTTCGACTTCAGGAATAGGACAGAGAATGATTTAATGTTTCAGGGATTCATAACTCTAGGCAGCACTGAAAGTTGATGCTTTGCACCATTAAAATGTGATACTTCTGTCGGATTTGTAAATTTTTTTTTTTTCTTTTTTGCTGTTAATGGCCTGGCTGCCAGAGTACTCAGCCTTTTTCAAACTTTTTTTCCACCTGAAATAGCAACTTAGCATTTTGGGAAAAAGTCATCAGGCCCAAATATAGAGAGGCGGTGACTACTTTGCAAAATCAACATAATTTTAAACTTCAAGCCTATATGTGGCATTTATGATTGAGTATTAACATAAAATGGCAACCAAACAAACCCTTATGGTTATTTGCCCTGGTAGGATAGAGTGCCATGCTAAAGTAGCAAAAGGAAATGGAGCTCCTAATAGTTGCAACATGAATAAACATGCAAGTTTGTTTTTATTTTGGCTTGATATCTTCTTAAAGAAAAAGCAAAAAAATAGAGCTCAACTCTTGGAATTAATCATAGTAGCAAAAAAAAAAAAATCAATTCTATGCTTGCCATGGACTGCCTATGGTCCACATTTTCAGTTTTAATTAGATTTTTTTTTCATGTTGTTGGCTAGGTATCCAGCAAAAGGCAAGGAAGGAATGTGATATGGGAGACCCTTGCTGCACTGATTAAAAACTCAAATAAAAATTTTATTTGAATAAAATATCATATGGCAATATTATGGTACTTATGTTGAGTGAGGAAATGAAAATTGAATAATCACTCATTAGTATAAATAAGTTCTTAATGAACTGAGGGGGCAGCAACTAAAGTAAAGCAGAAGGAAAGCAAGAAAGCCTGTGGAAAGCAATCCTTGAGCAGTTTAAACATGACCTGTTGGACGTGTCTGCTATGTGGTAAACAGTCTCTTGTGCTTTTGAGTCTAGTGGTACATCCTGTGACAATTGCCAGGGAAAGCTTATTGACTGAACACAATTCCATTAATTTATCCCAGTTATTCTTAAAGTTAATACAACTTAGTATCTCTCAAATATGTATACAAATATTTATTGCAATGCAATCTGTTGATGGAAAAAAATAGAAGTAAGTAGAAGAATAATAATGAGAGATTAATAAAGAAAATGTAAATCAGAAAGTGCTTTGCATTGAAACCGATAGGAGACTTACTGATTTCACTTGTCTAGGGACAGGTTCTTTGTGGATGGTTCCTATGCCTTTTGAGCTATTTTAGCGCATAGTATCTTAAAGGAAATTGGATTTTATTTGATTATTCCGGGCTGAATATTTGGTACAAAAGTATTTAAAACTGAGACCTTCAATGATTTCGTGAAATGCTCACCAAGGTGGACCTTATGGTATTTGGAGCATATGTTTGAAACAAAACAATAATTTTGTTAGTTTATTGCTGTTAGAAAACACCTCAATTCTTTAATAAGCAGTTTGCCTTGTGCACACGGCAGATAGAACAGTACTTTTTCAGCACCAGAACGTGACCACAGTAGGACAGGTACCTCCTGGGTTTTGAAAAGCAGAGCTCCTAAGAGGCATTCACAAAAGGCCATTTCTTCCACAGGCTTAGGATGAGAACAAGGGGTGAATATTGAGATGTAGAAAACATAACTCAAAGCTCAGCCTCATTTTTAAGATAAGGGAATGAGTAAATCATTGGCAGTAGAAAGAAATAAGCCTTTAGTGCTTCCAAAGTGAGCAATGCACTTTTCTCAATTGGTGTAAAATCTAATGTGAAGTGACATGTAGTACTTACTTGGCACAAAGAAATGGCAAAGTACTGTCTTGGTATTTCCGAGCAAGCTGAAAGCTGGAAAGCAGTTTATCCCTACTTAAGCAATACAGAGTTAGTCATGAAGTGCAAATTATTGTAATGGCTGGCCGTATGACTTTTGTATGGAAGTTGAATTTGGGTATCCCAAATGAGAGAAATATGCTAGAAACACCAGAGAAGTCCTGTCATCGATTTTTCTGCCCCCTACTTGTCTTTCTTGTGATCCACAATTCAATACTGAGGGCTTTTTTTCTTGATTTTGAGATGTTTTTTTAAGTCCTGTTGGGTTTTGTTGGAGCAAATGTATCCTATCTGAGGGGAATTAAGTTTGTTGTTGTCTTTAAAGTTTCTCTTGGTCTCTCTGGTGAATGTCTGTAGTGTTTCATTGAAACATGAGTTTTACAGGCAAATATGACATATAGTTGTGTTTGTGGTATATTTTTCTTCATAAATCAACAGAGTAGACTTACAATGCTCTTTATAGTACCAAGAGAATTTTTCATTTATGTAAAATACTTCCATTTCAAAACATGGATTGTTTTAAATGACCTTAGAAGCTTGAAATGGATTCCATACTACATTTCTTACCTTCCAAGTGAAAAAGCTTTTTATTGTTCTCAAAAATGGATGGCAAGATTTGGTATCAAGCTATGAAGAATGATAGTGGTACACTGATTCATATATTAATGCCTTTCGTACTTTTCTGACAAATAGGAGAATAATGCATGAATACGTGTATTCAGGTTCAGTTTCAGAATATAACCGTTTTCAGAACAAATTCTGATTTGCTTTCATAAATAGCATTGAATATGGTGAGTATATGCAGCTTTCCCAACACAATAATATTTTGAAATGTATTCAATATTTATTCTAATATTGTGAACTCAATATTCAGTATGCAGTAATCCAAACCATAAAATGCTAGCATGGTTTTGCACTGCTGTCTGTTTCGGAAGCCTATGTTGATTTTATTTTCTTATTTTTCTGTAGCGGATTGTTTCAAAATCTTTCCCTGAAAGTCTTCCTGTTTTCAGGGGCTAAAACCTCCCTCTTCATACTATGCCTCAAACATACAGGGTTCAAGATACTTTAGTTGCAGTAGTTCAGCAGAGTGTTGACATGCCCAAAGGTATTTGTAAGGAATGCGAGGAAGTAATAGGTGCAATTTGCTTTGTGCTCGCTGTCACTGAACTACTGCACCAGTTTAATCTCACAAGGCTACAGGGTAATGAATCAGATGGACTTTTCCAGGTTTTGTAGGATGCTCCACATACAGCATTCAAAAGTGGCTCTGACAACCAAGGGGAAAAATTCATTAAAGCCATTTTACATGTACTCCCTCTTCCCATTGCTGCCCTATCCTTCCTCCCCACCCCCCTCAAATAAACCCCCAAACAAACACAACCACAAACAAAGTCCTCAAACACATCAAACAAAGAAAACAAACTCCAACCCAAACCCAGAAACCATCACAGCCCAAGAACCCTCACCCCAGTTATGTGGGAAGACATCCTTAAGGTTTTGGTGTCTGCAGATTGAAGTAGCATTAAACAGCCTGGAAGGAAAGAGAACAAACAAACAGTTCATTTGCACAGAGAGAATGTGTCTATGAGTAAGTAATTTAGTTTTTAGTGTGGAAGAAAAAAGTGACTGAACAGTAATTAGTTTACTGTGTTGTTTGTAATAATGTTATATGATTAACACAGCATAAATGGAAGAAGATGAGTGAGGGATTTTGCATTAGTGCTGTGGATTGCCTCAGCTTCGATATAAACATGAGAGGATTATCTCTTTATTAACATGTCTGTTGGCAAAAGATGAAATATTTCTGGTGTTGCTCTTTATAACTTCCAATTTTACAAATAAGGCAATGAAATACTCTCTTTCCAAGGGTCAAAGCTGGCAAAGGAAGAACAGAAATCTACTTTCCTGGGCAATGACACATGGGTCTGTGACAAGAGGGGAATACTGCTGATGGGTTTTTTTAGTAGTGGCCAGGGTAATGCTCAGCCCAGGAGGAACAGGATTTTTTCATGTTTTAGGGTGAATGCTGTGGCAAATTGCACTAGGTAAGTAGATTAAAGAAACTTGCTGAGAGCTAGTCAATGCCCCTTGCACATGAAACTTTAAAACATGTATACGTTTTCAATTCTTTGAAGATATTTTAAAATTTAAAACTGAAAACTCAGACTTAACTCTGTTAATATTTAACTGTATTTCTTATTTTTCAGTAACAAATCTTGTTTAGTGCTAACATTCTCTGCAGAAATTTGCCTATTGTCAGAAAGCTAAATAAAAAATGGAGTGTCTGACTGGAATAATACTATATTTTGCATCTCATAGAGCTTGATATTACTGAATAGCAAGGAAACTGGTGACCTGAGACGTTAAAGTGGCTTTGTCAGCTTCTAGCTGAAGAGCCAACAGAGAGGAACGTCACAGAATCATCCTGGCTGGAAGGGACCTTGCCAACATCCTGCTCAAAGTAGGTCAGCTATGAGGATCATCCGAGCTTTGTCCAGTTGGGTTTTGAAAAGGTGCTGAGGATGGAGGTTGCACAACCTCTTTGGGTCCCTGCTTCTCTGCTTAATTATTTTTGTAGTGACTCTTTTCCCCTTGCACTATCAGAATAATTTTTTTTCAATTAGTGCCTGCTGTCTCTCATTTTCCTGTTGTGCATCATCACAGACTTTATCTTCTTGACAGTCCCCTAGTACTGGATAGTACTGGAGAGCTACTCTCAGGTCCCTCACAAAGCTTGCTTTTTTTGTTTTTTCCAAATCCGGCAAGTCAAGTTGCCTCAGGTTTTTTTTCAAAGGACATGTGTTTTTGTGCACTGACTATTTTTACTTTACTAATGTCATTAATTTGCTGGTTCTGGAGGACCCAGTACTGGCCGCGGTAGGTACGCACAGTCTGACTAGAGCAAAGAAGAATAATTGCTTCCCTTGAACAACTGGCTGTGCCTCTGTTGACACAGCCCAGGGTGGTGTCAGCCTTCACTGCTGCCAGGACATGCTGTCCATGTGTGTATGGTGCTGTCCACCAGGCCCCGCCAATCCTTTCCTTTTCAGTAGAAGTGTTCTCCAGCCAGTCTTTCCTCAGTCTGTACTGTTGTTGTGGTTAGTCTCACCCAAGGGAAGGACTTGGCATTCATCCTTGAATTTCATGATGTTGGTTGATTTTTTCACCTTGTCTCAAGTCCCCTGGAATTTAATTTATTTCTGCATGGCCAAGATCAGTGTTTGTGAAGATTCTGTCTCAGTTTATTTGTATGTGTGGAAGTGAAAGAGAATCAATTGCATCTTACTGCCTCTGTTTTTTAGGAAACCACAAAGAGTGGCTGAGGTAATAACCACCAGTGGTCAATAGATGTAACAAGCAGGTTTGCTGCACTTCTCTGCATCAAAGGCCACTCAACTTCTCTGTGGTGGTGGGGTTTGTGTAGAGTGGATGGTAACAGTGCTCTCTCCTTTGTGACTTTCTATCTGCAGAAGATGGTGGCTGCTGAAGAACAGATGTTCTTTGCCTTCAAGTGAGATCCATTCTTTCCCCAGAAGGGGAGTAGCTCTGGAGTTAGTCTGAGTACTTGAATGAGATTTCCATGCTTCCCCACTCCTTTTCCCTTTCCAAAGGAGAAATAAGGAAAGGAAGTCTGTTAACAGTGAGTTTCATATTGGTCACACAGATAACAAATCTCCCAGATATAGGAAACCTGCTGAATAACCAACCCTGAATTCTGAGGGGAAATTTTTCTTTAGGGAATGGCAACACCACATTTTGAGGACAGCAGAGAGTAATGAACTTGAGAGTGTATAAATTAGTAGTCTTGCATAAGGAAAGATAACATGCTAGTTATTTATAGTTCTAAAAATAATTTGGTGGTTGTGCCTCTTCCATGCATTTAAACTGTGTGATAAGTAAGAGTTCTTTTTCACCAGATGGTCTAAAGTACGTGATGCATCACGTTAGAGGGGAAAGTCAATCCATGTACTTGCTTTTGACCTCTGATACAGTAGGTGCTGTCCTTTGGAATGTACTAGGAAGCACCTCTTCTTTAACACCATGGTGAGGGTGAGTCATCTCACTGTGCAGGTTTTGTTTGTCCTCATCCTCATTCGTGACTTCTGACCTGGAAGTTACTTCTGCAAGGTCTTTTTAGAGTCTTTACAGCAACTTGTAGATGACTGCTGCCAGAGATACTTTGGAGCTCAGTAAGTTTTGTTGCATTCCTGAAATCTCCTCAGTTATTACATGGGATAAGATGAGTGCAGTTTACCTGCAAACACACAGAACACAGCTCACTCACTGCAACAATGAACTGTGCTATAATGCAGGCTGAAGAATATGTTTTTAGAATTCTTTTAGGTACTATTTGTATGGGGTTTAAAGGGTCAGGGGTAGTTTTTTCTGAATGAAAGTATTATGACATTACACAGAAAAGTGCTTGGTCCCTAAAAAATTCATATTGTGGATAAATGCCTTTAATGTCCAAGATGTAAATATTCATTCAGACCCTGATCTCTTGACTCTTCAACACTGTCACTAAAACTTTTTTTTTCTGCTAGCCATTTTTTCCTTTAAAACTGAAGAAGAGTCTTTTACTGAGCTGTCAAAGCCGCACCATTTTTTTGTTGTGTGTCCAGTGACATTTTGTTTCTGTCTTCTTTGTACGGAAAGAAGTCACTTTGCAGTGGTATGTAAAAGACTGCAAAATTCTGGGCTCAGATGTGTTTAATACAGTTCATATTGAAAAAACTGAAGATAGGGATGAAAAAAACCCCAATATCCACAGTTTAGAGAATATCCTATGTGCCATTAACAGCTAAGATGACCTAGTGATTGTTAACGAGGGTCACTATATGAAAACAAAGTTTGCAAAGTCTTGAGACAGATGCAGTATTTCCATCTTCAAAAGCTGAAGGTAATTGAAGAAACAAGAGTTGGGTAGATACTCAGTATGCTCAAATCTGTTGTAGAGATTAAGCTTTTCCCTTCAATTTATAGTCTAGTCCACCACAAAAGGGAGGAGCTTTTCAAGATGGGGCAGGGGGGTCATGGGATGTTGTTGGCACAGTTAGCCCAAATCAGCACTGTCAAATCTATTGCTCAGCTTCAGACTAAATGTGGCTTTTGGCTTAAGACACACTTGGTCCTTGGAGTCCTTTATGAACTCGTCACATGTCTTGCACTCACCTGACTGAATTTCATGTGTTGTGAACAGATAACAACTCCCAGATGTTTCAGAGGGAGCTGAAGCATATACTTCTTGTGAAGGTGGTGTAGATTCAGTAGGGAATGAGAACCCCAGCTCCAGTGCCATGGTAGTTTAGAGTGTAAGGAAAAAACATCACTTATGCTGAACATTTCAGGTGCAGGTAATTTTAAACAGATTTTGCAGAGATATGAGCTAACTCACTTCTGGAGTAAAACACATGAAGTGGGATAACCAGGAGCTGTTGGATGCGGTGGAGCTGTGTTAATATCTGTTGTGTATGTCCTAATGAAGGTGAGGATTTTTTTTCCTTTGGGTACTCAGATGTTTATACTCTGTGTAATTGCATGTTGTTGTCTTCTTGAGGGCTTCATAAATGCTGGATAATCTTGAGGAAGGACAAAAAGCTATAGAAATAGAGTGGGCAGGTGCCTCCCAGAGAGGCAAGGTGGTTTTTACTGAGAAATTAACTGGGTCTTAGGCTGAAGCAAGTACATTTTTAGGTAAGAAGGATGTAAATTCTGGCCCTGCCTTGGCATCTATGACTCCCCTGTTTTGTGTGAATATCCAGTGCTGATGATGCAGCTCTGTCCATGGCTCAGGGCATTGTGTCCCTTGGCTTGTGCTGCCTATCTGCAGCTCTCGAGGGTGTCCAGGGGGAAGTGCTCAGGCACCTCCACTGACTCCTCTCCCTCGTTCACGTGTGTGCTCTGAGTCTGCTCAGTCCCCTGTGATGCCTCTAGTCAGACCTGTTGACTCTGTTTATCTGCAGTACAAGGCTACGACCAAACTTCAGGCTTTTTTTTTTTAGGTATCTTTAGTGTAATTGTTTATTTGTGCAGGTCTTGTTTAGAGACAGCAAATCTATTAAAATCCCAAGGAAATAATGAGAGAGCTTGTGCTTAAAGGTAAAGCTGGGTGGCTATGCACAATTAGCTCAGTGCAATACTTGTCTTGTAAAACTCTGAGTAATGATGAGTCCACTTTAAAGGACTCATTTGCTACCAAATGCCTTCAGAGACAGAACTATGAGAAAATGCACATCCCTCTGTGCTTGTTTAATGATTATTGAACCCAAATTCACTACCTCTGTTTTAAGAGGGGAAAAAAAGCTCCTGGTTTTAACTGTGAGGTTTTTGCCTTGTCAAATCCAAGTTGTGGAATATTGAGTTGTAGCAGGAACACTATTACAAGTTTCTGGGCAAAAATATTTTCATGGGTATTTTATGTTTGAATGAACTGTTCCATTTTTCTATTTTTCCTAACTGAAACTACATCTTAAAATTCTAACTAGTTTGTTTCCTGAATGTGGCTATGAACCAGCCGTGTTCCTGGAAGTCATCCCTCATTCATTAATACTCTGTGAAGGGCCACCTTTTACATGTGTCAAGTAACTAATTTAGATTTGTTGTATTATATATGTGACTCTTCTAGGTAACATCACCTTGGGAATTTAATGTCAATATTTTTGGTTTTCTTTAAGTTTCTTTGTGGCAGTATATAACTGAGAGCAGAAACAAAAAAAAAGCTTTATATAAATTCTTGGTTATATGTCTACAAAGAGTCTATACAAATAAATTTATATGACAAACTAAAAGAAATTTTAATGCTTTTTCTAATGAAATGGTGTTGAAAAAAGTCTGCAAAATCAAATATAAACAGCTTACCAGTCCTGTGTCTACTGCACGCTCTTCCTTGTTTTTCAAACAATATACCTCCTTATGGCTACAATTACATTTTAGTGCAAACTGTTATGGGTGAAGGCTCATTGTCATTGCTAGTAATTTATGGTGTCAAACCTTTCATGTTTTTTTATAGGTACAGTATGGCTCATTTACTGTTCCCATGATCCCTTGTGATGGATCTTTACAGATGTTTAAAATAACTTATGCTCTCGATTATAAGAATGTTACCACTTCAGATTTTCCCTTTGCTATACATCATAAGCTTTGAAATGAGTTGCCAGTTTAGTTACAGCTCTGGAGAAGAGTATTTGGGAATTAGCTTGTGATGATGTAACATGAAAAGAGAAGCTCTTATTTGATCAGGTAAGAATGCTAGAGAGCTTTGGTTGTTTATCTTTAAAATACGTATTGCTAGAGGTATGCTTTCAGGAGAAAGTGTTCTAATTTAGGGTAATATCGGGGACAAATGCAGTTCTATTTTGTAAGCCTTCCAAATTTCATGGGTGAAATTGTCATTGTTAAAACACCAGTTAACAGAGAACAATACAGGCAGCAGGCATCTCCACTGCAGAAGTACAAGCATCACTTCCTGTGCACCTTTAGAACTAAATGTAAATGTACTGCTTTTCAACTCCTTCCTTTGTTTTTCTGTGCAAGGAAAGCCATGCTGGCTAGGGGTAGAAGCCAGGGGTGCCCCTCACTGAGTGTTTGGGAAGCAGGGACTGCAGAGAAGCCTGCCCTGAGCTCAGAGACAGGCTAGATTGTCTGTAGAAATACATTCATATGTGGTCTTGATGGGTCCCATCTTAAGCAGAGCAAGAAAGGACAGTTAATTGACTCACGTATTAGGAAATGTCTGGGGATGAAGTTGGGCACTTGTCGGTATGTCATACTTCAATGATATGCAGAAACACATTTTGCTTCAGCTTTCAGCTGCTGCCCTGGTCCAGAGTAGAGCAGCCTGGAGGTTGTTTTAGCTTGATCCACAGTCAGAGTATTTCTTCTCACTCTTTTGGAAATGTTGGAAAATATAAAACTGTAGTGTTAATAAAAATGTGTGTATCTAGTAGACAATGGAAAAGGAACCAGGGAATGGAGATGTCCTCACACTACTTTCAACTTCAACCTATGTCATAAAAGTGAAATGCATTGGGTTTATGTAAGGAAATGGAAGGAAATATATTCACCCATGTATTTCTATTCTTATGTTAAAAGATGAGGAAATGTAGGATTATGTGGGAAATATAGAATAGGTGTTGCATGACTGTATAGATGCAAACAGTCCTTCATCTCATTTTCCTTGTCCATTTTGATATTAAGGTATCTGCTGCCCTTTAGGCTCACTGCCAGTCAGTCCCCAGCCTGTACTGTTGCTTGGGTTTTACTAATTAGTGCTAACCATCATATTTTCACAACATCATAGGTGTTTTCTGTGCTATCCTTGTGGTGGGACCAGCACCACATCATCTGATTTAGATTCCTGTGCTCATGCAGTAGATGTTAATCTGGAGAGTTTTACTTTTTTTCATGGGAAAGAATTTTGTAGAGGGGTTAGAATGGAGACATCTTCTCTTCCCTTTCCCCTGTCTCTAGTTTTGAGGGGAAAAAAAAAACTGGTTTAGTGATAGTCCACGCTTTTGGTAACAGAGTTAACACGTCTCTGATTTGAAGCAAGTCCTGGTTCATGGCTCTGAATTGTCTGTTGTTCTTCGGATGCAATTTGAAAAAACACGTAGCTTTATTTTTTACACATTGCTTTGTCAGTAAGCAGGTGGCTTCACTGACAGCTTTGTTTGTGGATATGCAATCAGGCCCGAAGGAATGTGGGAAAGCCACAAGAGAAGATTTCTTGTCATCTGTCAAGGCTTGTCAAAGTAAAATTAGCAAATGGCGAGAAATACGGAATTATATATTTAGCCAAAAGAATGAAATGCAAAAAATTTTATAGAAATATGTATTGAGATATATATATATATATAGAAGCACAAATATATAGATGGATGTATTCCTGCAAAGCACTGAGGGAAGGAAGATATGAACTGAAGCTTGTAACTGGTTCACAAAGCCATCTGCTAACAGGAAAGACTTTGAGGGCCAACTTTTTTTCAAGATCAGCTAGTGCCAACTGATCTCTGTCCTTGAAAATATCTATATATTGTCTTCATGGATTCAGAATGAAAGAAAAGCTGTTTGTTTAAAATTACACAAACTAGGATAACAAAGCCTTCAATGATGCCAGTACTGAAGTGGGAGGTTCTCCACAGGCTTCTGTCAGTGCAAACCCATTAAAATCAGGATAGAGTAAGGCAAGTAGTCTAGGTTATCACTGCTACCTTTTTAATATTTAGGGGGTATGATATTAATGGGAATCTAAATTAGGAATAATAGTAAAGAAAAAAAGGGAAAATACAAAAAAAAAAAAGGACGCTGCCAGGAGTACTGAGGTGTTCTTTAGCTGAATACAACATAATGTCTTAAGCCTGAACCATTACAAAGATAAGGAAGCAGAATGGAAGTTTCATATCCTTGCAGGTTTTTAACTAAAAATTAATTTTCATGGAATGACTTAATGTGCCCAGTTAAAACACTGAAGTCTAGAATGTAACCCTGGCCCAGACAGTGTGTCACTTTTGGCTATCCTCTGGAATTGCTGTCATGCTGTAGAGAATTGAGTGAACACTGCCAACTATTGGTAGATAAATTGAGAGCATTACTCCCACAACATGCGTATTAACATGCCATATGCTAGGAGCTAACATACTTAAGCCTAGAAAATTGCTCTAGAGGATGAGAGAAAATATAGTAAGAGGTGTTACCAACTGCATTATTGCTTAAGCTACATAAATCTTAGAAGTCAATATTTTATTCAGTGTAATTCCACATGATGCAATTAAAAGTAACAGGAGGAAGAAAATATTTCTATAGATAGGAAGCTTCTGGGTAAGACTGGTGGCATAGGACACCTGTACTGCAGTTTGGAAATGACAGTGCACTGTAAATGGAATAACTGCGGGAACAGATGCTCACGCATTAAGCTCTCAGCCTTATATACAGCTAAAGTTTACTTTCAGGCTTGGGAAGTTTATTTTTTAGGCCTGTTGGGAATCTCAATGGGCTGTGTGACAAGTGGTCACCTTGCAGGAAGCAGGATAAATTTACATTTTACTTCTATTAATTCCAGGTGATTTTTTTTTTCTTTTGAATGTGAAATGGAAGTTCATGTAATGATCATAGAGGATACCAGGCTGACAGCTCTGAAAACAAAACACTTCTGTTTATCAAGTGTCTTAATGTTCTTCACTTGCAAACGGGAGAAGATCCCATCTGTGGAAATGAATTTTCCTCCACAGGTTTTTTTTTCTCCCCTGATTTCTGTTTATGACTAACCAGGAATGCACTTTGGATCTGGCTTTTTGCTCTCTTTTGCTTATTGGAATTAAAAAACAGTCATATAAACTAATCTCATGTAAGTTTCTGTGCATGTATCTGATATTCAGCTGGTTTAGTTTTGAGCCACTGTTTCAGACATAGTGGCAGTTCAAATTTTGTATTCTGTTCTTTGAGTTATTCTAGATTAATCTGATGGATTTCACAATGATTTAGGACTGACATATGCAGCTTTGTTGGTAGCTTCAGAAATCATAATTTTTCTCAAATAGCCAGGGCAAAAAAAGAGGTCAATAACTTCCACAGTGAGAACTGTTTGATTAGATACCTAAATATTTTCCTTACTCTAAGCATTTGGAAACAAGAAGATTTAGGAATACAGAGTATGAAAATGAACCAATGTAAAATATCTTGAATTTACAGGCATATGAAGAGAAGATAATTAGTGGAGTAAACTTCTAGGTGAAGTTGGGCTGTTGGCAAATGAAAATTTGCTGAAGAAATTAGTAACAGTCCTGTAATGATGAAATCCTACTAGACCCTGAGCACAGAACAAGGCTTTCTTCTAAAATCCTACCATATGTAGGTAAAGGTATTGCAAAAGAGTTGTCTGAAGAGCTGTGTGTCAGGATTTTGACCCCTCTGTTTGGCTCCCCAAAGGACGTTACAGATTGCTCTGAGCGGGTGGCCTTGGATTCAGTGTTCCCTTAACCTCCCAGGACATTTTCCATTTGCTTCTGTAGGAATGGTTGACTGCATCTGCATGCAGTGTGGTAGTCCTCACCCAGATCCTGTGTCCCCCAGAGAGAACTGTCGAAACAGTGTCCTGAATTGCTGTTGGGCACTGGAAAACTAAGCAAAGGTGATGAAACTTGCATTTTACGTGTTTGCAGAATGAAGGCTTGGAGAAAATGATCTTGCCAAAATTTTTCTTGTAGCGAAAGCACTCCCATCTTTCAGAATGTGCTTGGTGTGGATTTGCACTGGGCAATAAAACTTCTTGCCCTGTTTCACATTGCCAATATGGAGCTGTGTGTTTGTGTTATCTGTCTTGCTACCCCTGGTTTTGTCCAGAGTTGCAGCAATTAATAATGAAAAAGAGAGAAGTGTCAACTACATGTATACTTGTAGTCTAGTGTTTTCTTTAAGCTGATATATGGCCCTCAGGAAAAAGAATGTGAAATAACAGGGGAAGTCTCAAGCAAAAGAAATATCTTTCACTGAAGGGGGAAAAACCTTAGAACAAATCATAAATGCGAGAGACTGCTGCTGAAAGTAAAGCTGCCAAGATTTCATTTGAAAATCTGATATCTGTATACCTTATAACAGCTTCACAATTTATGGTATCTTTATAATTACAAATATTAGTACCATTGGGATAAGACAGAGAAGTTTGAGGCAGAGTTCAGGGACAGTGATGTGAAATAAAAGCAGCCACAATTTCTTGACAGCCTTTTTCCAGTGAAATGGTGTGCACTGCTTCAAACTATTGCTGTACCAATTAATGTGTTTTGTAAAACATTCTGACATACTCTGAAAATCTGGAATTCAGAAGGGTTATAGATATCTCATATTAAAACATTTTGCAGATGTTGCTGACAAAATTAAATATTCCTTCCCATTTCTGAAATGTGTTTGTAGACGCTTTAATTAGATCATATTTTTCCCTGAGAATTTCATTTCCTTTAAGGCTTCTGTTCTATGTGGTTAGATATATTCTGCAGGCCATTAAAATATCTAGCAGTTAAGATAGATTATGAGCTTCTATTCTCAGAATGACTAGAGTAAATGTACTCTTTGCCGTCTTCTCTTAACCTGAATGATGGCAAGTACTTATTTTTGTTCAGGGGTCACTGCTCATCATTAGTTCCATCACCTGTCAGTTATATGGAATCAAATAGCTAAATAACAAGTGTATATTTAGTTAAGACAACAAAAACTTCATCTCCTATAGATGTGCAACTCATCCTGTCAATTTTAGTTTCTTGTAGTGAGCTCTGTCAGGCTTTCAGGTCTTTCAGCTTCTATTTCCTCCTTTCCTTAAAAACAAAATCCACCAAAGTGCCTTCAGAACAAATACAGGAGAGTTAAAATACTGTGAAGTTGCAACCAGGCTTGTTCCAGATGTGTAAATCCACTTAAGTGACGTCACTTGGGTAAGAGGAATCTGCTGTGCTGTGGCGTTATGCCACACACTGGCTGCCCCTAAGCCATGTCCCAGGTGTTTCCTCTGGCTCCCAGGTCTAGAGATGGTCCTTGGCAGCTCCTTTGTGCAAGGACGAGATCAGGGTGGTCTAACCTCCCGTGGGTGTTTAGTTGCCAGCAGAGGGAAGTTTCTGCCTAGAGCGGAGTGGTCTGGGAAGCAGGATGGCTCAGGCTGGAGCCTGCCTGCAGTGCAGCATGGGCGTGGTCAAGCATCTCTTACAGACACCAGTTAAATACTGACACACAGTCTTGAAGCATTGCTGAGCGTTAAGATTGGTCTTTGTCAGTCCTTTCTCCATTCCAATGTAGATTTTAGTTTTGTCCTAGGTTCTGAATAGCCTTTAGAAAATCATGCCGTTTACACACAGTAGTTTGTGTTTTTCCTTAACACCCTCGATGTGCTAAACAGCATTTGTTCTGTGAGATCCCTCTCACCTTCACTGGATGGCACCTGCGGTTCAGCACTGCTTTTGTCCTGTAAGGCCCACAAACCACTCTGAGGCACGAACCTATCTGTTATTACATTCTGTACCTGCATTTATAATGTGCAGAATTTTGCTGATTTCCTCTCATAGGTATTTTTCCTGCCTTGGAGCTCATCCCTGGAAGTGTATCTCTATGCATCTACAACCACCAAAAGTAGACTTCAATGCTTTTGAAAAGAATGAAAAGTATCAAAGGGACCTGGTGCCCAGATTACAATACAAGTTTTCCACTACAAATTAAATCTCTTGGAGAAGAATAGGGACAGTGTCACTTCAACACAGGTTGCTTGTACATCTTTCTTAGAGATTTTAGCAGTGTGTTATTTCTCTGCTTAGATCAGTTTCCTCAGACAAAGTACCATAAAGTTGAATTTATAGGATAATTCAGTCCAATTGTTTTGTTTTTTTCTTCAGTAGTCATTAAAGTTAACACACTTGCAGGGCTTATTTTAATGTATGAAGTATTTATGGGTATTTTGTTAAATTAAAAGCTTGATTTGTCACTGTCTTCTAACATTTATTTTCTACTTTAGTTTTTATTTTGTTGAAATCCAGGTAGAGGGACTTGTGTTGAGGTCTTTCTTTCTTCTGTGAAAGGGCTACTGTAAAAAAACACTGAGGATGTCTAAGCTGTATTGTAAAATTGTGTCGATAACTAAAATTTATTTTTAAAAATGGAATTTTCTATAGTTGCAGTGGGCAGAATGATGTTACGGTACCTAGGAACAGGAATTTCCACTGAAGCTTCTTTGTCATCTTTTTGTCTGCTTTTTCACCTTTCTGAGGGGGTGTTTCTGGAGTTCTTCCTGTTTAGCTGCTGCACGTGGTTTGGAAAGGCTTGGAATCCTGTTCCAATCTCCTTTTTTAGGTCATGGATGAAGATGTTGACAGAGACCAGGACCTAGGGAATGTCTCTGACTTGGCCTCTCCCTGTACAGCAGTGGTTAAGTCCTATTATTTGCTTTTTTCTTTTGATTAATACTCAGTCCAGAAATGGCTGCTTCCTCCAGTCTAGTGGAACTTGACTTTTTAAATAACTTTTAATTCTGAGAATGCAACTGTGCTATGTTCATGGAATCCCTTCACTCAACGTGCCAGACATTGCCATAGAGTTTTCAGGACTAGCAGGGTTCCCCCTCATAGAAACCACCCTGCACTTTCATAATAAACTGTGTTTATGAATTTGCTCCCTTATTTTATGTTATCATAGATGTTATCTTGCCAGAGATGGAATTCAAACTTGCCAGGCTATCTGAATCCCTTGTAGACATTTTATGCTTCTGAAATGGAGTTTCTGGGGAAAACATCAGTCCTTTAGCATGCTGACTGTGATGAGAACTTTTATAACAAGGGAAAAGGCACAAAATACGATATTATGTTGAAAAAGCAATAAATCCTAGTTATTTTGGAAGGGGTGGTCGGTTGTGTATTTCCTGGGTTTTCAGATTTAAATGATGATGGACACAAACTTTATGTGCCTCCCCACTGGACTTTGCCCCTTGAGCTGGCTTAAAAATGCAGAGATGACCAATTTTTTTTTTATTCTGCAGACCATTTGGAGGAAAAGAGCATAACATGGAAGTCCAGTGTGAATGTCAATCCTTTTTGAGATTGCTCTGAAAAGAATTTGAGAAATTCCTCATTAGAATACAGAAATCCAAAAGAATCTGTGTTTGACTGTAGAATTATTTCAGTGGTTTTGAGCTCTTGTTAACTTTTGTTCCCCTTTTTATATTTCTTTCTCATAATTTCAGGACTAAAAAGAAAGGCAACTACAAAAAAACCATGGAAAGCCCCAAACAAACAAAAACCAAACCAAACCCCCTCAGTACTTCTTAAAAGAACTTCTGTTGTGTCTGTACATGAGGCACAGGAAGCTTATTTAGGATTATGTTCTTTTCCAGGCTATTCACTTTTGAGCTCTCTCCCTCAGGAGCTTAGCCTCAGGCTTTTATGACCCTGATGCTGTGCTATGTGACATAGGAGAATTTTTTCCCCCTAACATTAATCCAGCCGTTAGGATACAGGAGCCTGGGTTGGTGTTTGCAGCAGTGCCTCATCCCTTGGCAGTTCTGGAGTTCACTTCTGCACTGGAAACTTCCATGTGTAGGAGCATTTGTCTGTACAAAACCTGTGGAACTGCACTTTCTGTGCAGTTTGGGCAGCCCACAGCCTTCCCTCCAGGTGATATGGTTCAATCTGTTAGAATTATATGCATCTTTCATCATTGTCCTCTCAGTAATTCTCTGGTGCAGGAATGTTTTAACATATTAAGTGGTAACCTATGCTCCCGTGCTTCCATCACACACTTAAATAATAAAATCTGTTAAAGTATCTTTAAGCTGGCCAAAATGGCTCTGCAGTAGCCTTGTAATGAAAAGGGAAAAAAAAGGTTAAATTTCTGTATTAGAATATATAAAATATAACAAGTTTTTTATATATAGATTTTTCTTAGCTTTTACAAAGCGTATTTCACTATTTTTCTGTGTATATTTTGGGGAAGATGTTTAAAAGTTTCTAAGTATGATGGGCACTTACATATTCCTCCTGAAACAGAACCATTCCTATGGATATGACCAGACTGTGTGCAATGGCCATACTCAAGTGCACTGTCTGAGAAGCATTCAGCTACATTTGCTGTCAGTAGCATCTGTGCAACTTAGAAACAACCTAAAAAATAAAGAGAATCACAGTACATACTTGAGTTTTGCACTGGTATTAGTGAAATGAAAAACCAGTCCCTGGAAGGCTTTGCTACTCACTGAGCACTCAGGGAATATTGAGCATGTAATTGAGTTCCACACTTGTCTCAGTTGTCTGGATTTCGATGTGTTCAGGCAAGATCTCACCTGCTGATGTCAGAAATGTGCCCAAACACAGATTTTCTTGGACTTTTCTGATCTTGAGTCTCTTGACTGAAAGGCAGACGAACAAGTTCTCCTTTCATGACGCACAGTGGTCTAAAAGGAAAGAAGTAATACTTGAGTATTTCACTATAAACAAAGCCCTTAAAGCATTTTCTCACAATCTGTAAGTGTTGATCCTGTTGATCTCTACTAGTGAGCCTTCAAAACCACAAAAAGATGTTATATGCCTTCTAAATGCTATTTTCTTTCAGATCTTAGAGTTAACTTGAAAAAAATCTGAGCTTTTCATCAAAGATAATTTCAAAAGGGCTCTTTGGTTCAAGTGCCCATTGAAGTCATTGCAAGTTTTATTGCTCTGTACAGTGAGAAAGTCTTGCAGGTTAAACACTTAGTTTAAGCATAGCTGGGCTTGACATTTCTGCTATATTGCACAGAAGCACACTGAATTTGAAAAGCAAACAGTTCTGGGGCTACACTGAATCACATTCTTTTCTGCTATATAATATACAAACCTGGAACTCCATGGGAACCTCAGTCTGTGGTCCCTATTCTACGTCAGAACTTTACAAATTGCAGAAGCCCTTCAATTCAGGGTTTGGCTTTGGGGTTTTTCTTATGGCAGATGCAGGAAAGAAAGGCTCACTATCTCTGGAACTATTTCTCCTCCTTTGTGAAAGCTCGCAGAGCCATTGATCATGGCATTTGAACACAGAATTATGAGGCAATTATCTCAGTAACAGCCTCAGTGAAAATCATGGGGGTTTCCTTTTATAAATGGAACTTTCAGTATAGACACAGGTGAGTGAAGTAAGAACATCCAAAGCAGTATTAGGACAAGGATGATCTTTCTTTTCTTGTCTACTCCCATCTCCTAGGAATTCTATAAATCTCAAAAAACCTTTAGGATTTGGGGGCCAAATTACTCTGCCTGAAACAAGGCCTTTGAAATAACTTGGACTGATTGTCATAGTAATTTGTGTCAATCTGCTCCTACATATTCGAGTTATAACTATTTCTCTGATTCTTTGATCTATCCAAGTGTAAAATGGTGAGTAATTCAGGCTGGAGAACCATGTAAGATATTTGAAATAGTACTTCTTGGGCTAGTTTCCTGGGGGCTTTTCCTCTGATACTTGTATCTTGTATCAGTAACTGATACTTGTATCTGTTGTTTTAATTGTATTTTTAAATATTTAAAACTTAAGTAATCATTATAGTGGTTCAGAAAACAATGTGTCCTTCATACAGATGGCCACTCAGGTATTGCTGCCACTGAAATGGTAAATCTGATGGTATTATCAGCAAGGCAGCTGTCAGTACCAGGACGAAATAATTCCTCTTTCCAATGGCACGGTCTCATCGTGCAGCGTTAACTGGTGATGTTAAAACAGATTTGTCAACGAACTATAATACCATTTAACCTGAAGATAGCATGCTAGCAACACCTTTTGTCCTGAGTGAGCTGCATTAAGAGATGAATCCAACTTATATTCTACTGAGTACGCAAAGCATAGATAAAAGTAAATAAAGTGTAATTCAGTCTTTATAATATTGTGTCTTGAAGAAAAACTGTGGTATCACTTAAAATTTCAACTTAATCTCTCTTATTTAAAAATACTGGTTGAGCTGGACATGCCCAAGGCTTCCTAATGCTTTGATTACAGAATTTTCTCTCATTTGTTTACCATGCTTTTTAGTTCTTCCTCATGTTTCTCAAAGGAAAAGGTATGTAAATACCTAAGCACAGTAATAACATTTTTTCCTTGCATTTGAAGTGACTATGGGTAATTCATTCCATTCAGTTACATTCTGAAACTTAAATGCCTTTTTTAAGGTCTGTAGAAAGCAATTATAAAGCTGGTAACTTTGAACTGTTGAACTGCATGCCCCAGTGCTGTTGGCAATACTAAAAATGGGAATATTAGATTAAATTTTTTCAAGCAGAAAGTTCTAATAACTCAAGTAATAATATTCATTAACTTCTATTTACACCATTTTAATCTGAATCCACATTGTATGTTTGTTTTATTTTTTTTGGAAAACCATTAAGGCCTTAGCTAAACGCCTGTTTCACAGTCTGTGCTAATTCAGCCTTGCTATAAACGATGGCTGAAGGATCCAAGGGG
The DNA here is from genome assembly GCA_013397115.1 of Edolisoma coerulescens. Taxonomy (NCBI): domain Eukaryota; kingdom Metazoa; phylum Chordata; class Aves; order Passeriformes; family Campephagidae; genus Edolisoma; species Edolisoma coerulescens. The sequence goes on from VWZW01001754.1 coordinate 384,463, forward strand.
GCCCGGCACTGCACGGCTCGGTTTTAATTGGACGGGGTGGGGCAGGGAGAGCTCCAGCGGGTCAGTGCTGGGGTGGGCTGGCAATGACAAGGCTGTGCTCTGTCACAGCACAAAAGCCAATGCAGGGCTGCGGGTACGGGCTGGAGCCCCTGCAAAGGATGGCATGATGAGGCATCCAAGCCCTGCTTGTCCTGCCTGAGGTTGTGTCTGAGGAGATGTTTGCCCTAGTTCCCCTCGAAGTTTGACAACCAAAGGCTAAGTCAAGTTGCTCAGGCGGTGCTCTGAGGAAAAAGGGTTTATATGACAAGAGAGAAAATCAGTAGAAGAGGCTATTGAAAATGACAGCTTGGTATTTATTTCAGTAAGTTCTAAACTCCTCAAGTTGTTTGAGTCTCTGACCAGTCTCGTTTCTGTTCAGTGCAAAGTGCTCAGATCTGTCCTGGAATGAGTTAAAACCTTTCCGACTGCCAAGGCTTTGGGCATGGTGCCTGGCAGGAAACTCTCTCTGCTCAGGAACTGATAATAGTGCAGGATTTGCAAAAGGGAAGACAAAAGACTTAAATGCTGCTTTCTTGGCATCCTTTAAGAGAAAACAGCGGGGGAAGAAGAGCGGCAGTGCAGATGTGAGCAGAGATAAGGGTATCCAGGTTAAACCTGCAGCTTCTTTATTAACACAGGAGTGCAGAAACTGATGTGTATATATTGTATAGCTGCATGAAAAGAGTGAGTACCGTGGTACTGAGATGTGATCTTATTAATTTTACTTTTTTAATAGGTTTGTTAGAAAATGGCTCATGCTTTTGCTTGGCTACTTAGCACCAGTATTGTCACGGCTTAGGTTGCTCACAGTAATGGAGATTTACGTGGGATAAAGTAAATGAAGCTGCTTTTCATTGCCATTATCATTATTAAAAAGGCTTTTCACTGGTCTTGCTATCAGTGCCACAGATCAGCACATCCCTAAAAAGTGATCAAAGCGCGGTGTCCTGGAGAACGCGTCTGACCAAAGCACTGTTCTATTAACTGCTAATAAAAAAAAAAAAGTTTGGAATTGTCATTAGTAAGACTCCTGCCTTAATAATAGTATTATAACTTACTGTGATTTTTTTTTTTTCCTCCCCACTCTCTTTTGAATTTCTTTTACTCCTGGCTTTAGTGAATATAGCTGCTGTGATTACAGCTACAACCATTTCATCTGGTAGCTGTGCTTATTCTCGTTCCAACAGTCTCACAGATTTCTTGCACACAAGGAGTGGCTTGAAAGATTCCTTCAGACTGCAGATGATATCATTGTCTTGCTTTTATGCATCACGGGCTGTATTTTTTTAATCAGGCATAATTGATAGGTGCAATTCTCTGATTAAGGTGGTGCCATTTAAAAAACAAAAAATCATATAGCCAGAGCCTGGCTAGGTTTTTTTTCTGCTTGATCACCCTGCCTCTAGATGACAATGCCTCTTTTAATGTGAAAGATTTTAGGGTTGTGCCATTTATTGTCATATTCATCCATTAGATGTTGTGGTAAAAGCTTGGTTGCTTCCATTTCTTAGCATGCAGCACTATTTTCGTGTCCTGTAATGTACAGTTTCTGAGCAACTGCTGCATGGGTGGCTTTGCTACCTCCTACTGCACTTCTAATGCCTTATGGTGTGTTACATTTCTGGGTATGTGAGCTTGCTGGCCACTTGTCTGACTTACATGTGCTCATCAAGGGCTAGTGAATACTTGGGGTTTTGTCTGATACCTGATCTGTTCCTATTTTTCATGATCTTTGCTTTGGGTTCAGCCCCATTGAGATTTCATCCTTCACTGTCACCTCCATCTGTGAAAATAGTATTTTCCTGTTAAACAAGCCCAGGTTACTCACCCATTCATTGCCTCAGTGAGTCCCTGTTTTCCTTTATAGACTCTTTTTTTTTTTTTTTTCCAGGAGGTACTTTGCTTTGGGAAGCAATAGGTTTCAACCAGCTCTCCAGATGGTCTGCTCTTTTACCCAGTGCTGGAAAATAAGCAGCTGTCTGCCTGCAGCCTCCTCACCTGGATCTGCACTGCCAGTGACCAAGTTCCTTATTTCAAACTACATGAATAGCAGATTTCTTGACTTACTACTCAAGCCATCAGAAGATTTTGTCTGTTTGACCAGCTGCTTTTGTTCTTTAACACCATGTATTTTCATAAAATGACTGTTAGCAGTAACAGAAATAGAATCAAAAGAGACGAAATCTCAGACCTTGGAATTCAAGCCTGAGATTTCTCTAAGTAGCTTTGTTAAGGAGGAGCAATCATTTATTTTTATACCTGTTCTTCAGAGACACTGCATCCTGCTGTGCATAGCTATTATGTGATAGTCACAAATAAGACAGGGAAGAAAATTCTTGCATCTTGTCTTAAGGACAGCCTGGATCAAACCTTATTTTTCTTTGAAAATGTAAGCAGAAGGGTTGTGTGATGATGTGACAGCAAAAGTGACATCTGAAAATTCTCATGGTAGATGTAGGAGAGATGGATATGAGACTTCTTAGGAAAAATATTGCGGAAAACAAAGGATGGAGGGGAGGGTACGCTGAGTAAAAAGACTGAAAGTTAGAATGAGGCAGGTGTTTGGAGTTGAGTTTATGCTTCTCTCGGAAAAATGAGCTAGGAAATAATGTTTGTGATTCAGCAAGTCACTCTCTGCTCCAAAACAGCCCTTTACTGGGGCAAGTCAGAGCTTCACATTCTTGAACTATGACTGGCAATGGTTAGTAAACATCCAGTTCTAATAAATGTGCACCTTTCTGGCATAATCTGCTGCCCTCCATCCCTTGATATTATGCCTATTGAAAGAGAAGGGAGACTGAATATTAATCCCATTTGTTTTTGGAAATTTGATTATATTCCCCAAATCCTAATGGGATAAAAATGGGGAACCGGTGATTAAGTGGAAGGAAGACGTGACATTTTGGCTGCACAGGAGTTGTTTCTAGGGTTGGTATATTCTGAAAGTAGCAGTTGCATAACAGGAAACAATAGCTGAGTAATAGAGGAAGCTTTTGACCTAGAATCCCCCACAAGTAGCTTTTTAGATTCAGATATGTTGGAGAAAAGTAAATGCCAACAACTTGGTGTTTCCTGTGGAAATGCAGTTAGTGTCCCAATTTGCCAGAAATGCTGAGATAAAAAAATAATCTATTGGCTGCAACTTGATGTCTTTCTAAGAATCTCAGAAGATGAAATAAAGGATTTCAATACGTGAATTTTCAGATGCACAAGCATTTTCACTAGTTTCTGTAGGATTGCTCACTTGACATATCTTTGAAGTTAATAGGTTCCTTCTGTGGAATAAAGCCACAGTTTTACAGCATCCAGGAAAACCTCAGAGAATAGGTAGAAAACAATTCATAAAACCTGAACAGGCTTGAAAAGACAATTGGCACAGACAGCAGTACAACCATTACCCGGTTGCTCCATCTTATAGTTTAAGGTTTGGTTTCTGGTCTGTTGGCTGTCTCTTGTGAGCAGCATATTCATTTTCAAGCAATGGTAATACTGTACCATCTCTGAAACATATTCAGAGTTCAGTAGGGGAAGAAAGGAAACAAAAAGGCTCTCACCTTGAAATTAGGGAATGGAAACTCATATCCAAACGGCAAGTTGGAAAAGAGTTTAGGAGCTGGATGAGGAAGAGCATTCAAAAATCATGCTTCTAAAAATAACTTTGTTTTTACTGGATTTACCAAATGGATAAATTATGTTATTTTGCCTTATGAACGCGTGACACAAACCCAATTTGAATTTTAGGCAAGTGGACCATAGGTAAAGTTCTGTATATAGTCCTGTGAAGCAGTATATGGTATTTTTATAAGCTTCCATTGTATTTAGTTCAAATTTAACTCCTATTCTTAAATCTTTCAAGTTAGAAGCCAAAGCTAAGACAATTCAACTTTATTTCATTTCTACTATCAAGAACTGCTGGGAGTATAAAATAGCATATAAGAATCACAGCACCTTGAAACTTTGCTAATATGTATTCATAACCAAATGCTCCCAGGCCTTGGTCGCATCTCATTAAAGCTGTGGTTGCACAATAAAGTTGCACATTACTCTGGCAAGTATCAGGGATGTCACTTAGCAAAATATTCTTGCAGCAGCTCTTCACTGTCGCTCTCGTCTCCATTTCAAAAAGGCCTGGCTTTTGCCCCAGAGAGCTGGAAGGGAAATGCAGGAATGTAATCCAATAATGTATTGTGTTTTGGAACAAATACAATAGAGTAGCTGATAAACTGCTTCAAGGAGCAAAACACTTCTAGTTTCCAAACTTCAGGTGACTGTCAATAATCATTACTATCAGCAACAAACTTGCATTTTGAGAAGTTGAATTTGGTCTTGGCAGTAAAACTTTCAGCTACATAAGATGCTTCAGTTTCAAATGGATTTTTTTTTTTTTTTGGTAACACTAAATATGGTTTTCACTGTTTTATCTTTACAGTATTTGTAGTTTGAATGGTGATGTTCAGAAAAAGGATTTGTCTGTGGGATGTTACCGTTAGGAGAGAGTTGGTAACAATGTGCTTTCGATCAATGAGCTTTATTTACATTTGTTTTTTTACTGAGCCGTTCCAGAGACCTACAGGCTAACAGAATACCTATGTTAAATATATGCTTAAAATGCATTAAACATGATCTTAAGGGTTTGCCAGGCTGCAATATGCAGTATGTGGTGCTGTGGCTCATTGAGCTCTGATTGTTTCAAACTGTTATTGATCAGGCAAAATAAGACTCTGCTCTGGTTCTGTTAATAAATATTGGAGACTATGGGTTCAGTTGTTAAACAAGCTCTTTAAATGATTCTTGTCAAGTTGAGATAGGTAATTAAGGGAACTGAATCATTTCCAGGCATGATGGCAAAGGAAAAGAAGCATCTTGGTTGAGGGGTGGATGACAGTGGGAAAATCTGACCTTTTTGAGGGGTATATATCAGCATAGCTCCACTGACTTCAGTGATACTGAACAGGTTTTCTATCAGTTTCAGATAGAGATTTATCAGCAATCGCTAAAATAATTCAGTTTGTTGAATCACTCTCTTCCTTTCTAAGATTATTTTTTCCCCCTCTATATGTGTGTAGCTATAAATCACTACAGGTCAAGTGTAACTTGACTTACATTTGACTCTTTGTGATTCAAGGATATACTTCCATTTTCGCATGGTTTTACATGTTAATGAACATATTTTTTTTTTTTTTGGATAGCTCTTTCTTGAATAGCTTAAACATACTGCCATATTCTTTCTTGAACTAATGGATTAGTTCTGCAATATTTTTGCATTGACACATGAGCAAGAACTCTCTGCTACTTCAGTCTGGAAATACTAGGACAGTTTGTTAGGAGTACTTTAGGGCAGTGAAAATATAGTCCAATATTAAGATTAAGTAGGCATTTTCAAATGAAATATCACTGACATTCTGCTTCTTTAGCACCCTCCTCCGAAGTACCTCACACAACTCATTAATTGAGAAGCCTTATACATCTTGGAAAGAGAAGGGAAACAAACTTCCTGATTTAGAGACCAGAATAAAGTCAGCCATGCCACTGGCATGATAGGAGAAGAGACTTAGTTGGGGGACAGCCTGAGAGGGAAGCTTGTGGAGCTTCCCTTGAGAAAGCAGTGGTGACAGGAAGACATCTCAAATGTCTGCACACAAATGCATGCAATGAGAGGAGCAAACAAAAGGAACTGGGAATCTGTGCACAGTTACAGAGCTCTGATTACAGAAATCTGGAGCTATGGCTTGCCTGGCTGCAGTGCTGCCATGGATGGACACTGACTTTGGCAATGCAGCTGTGCCTGCTGCCCAGAGGAGAGCCAAGTGGTTTACCAAGAGATGCAGAAATGGTAAGGCTGAGTTACAGCCATTTGAGAGTGCTGAGAGGTGGATCATGTTCTTGGAAGGCCACTATGGTCTTTGGAATGTTTGAAGATTGGAGCAGTTTTCTGACACTAAGAAAGGCAAACATTGGAGAATAGAAAGAAAACAGAGCCAGGATCTTACAGGCAACTTCCATTCATCAAAAAAAAAAAAAGGGAAATCCCACCAGAAAACACTAAAAATTCTTTTAACCTCAAGGGTGATTAACACTGGAACAGGGTCCCCAGAGAGGTGGTGGAATATCTATCCTTGCAGGATATCCACTGGGCAGAATCCCTGGTAGTCTGCTCTAGCTGGACCTTACTACAGAAACCACTGGATATCTCTCTTTGCCTGATCGTTCTGTGCTTCTGTGCTGTGCAGTGGCCCAGGCAGATAAAGCTTCACCACTTAACTTTTCTTTTATTTTTGCCTTTTAAATAATTACTCTAATGATCTTCGATGTGCTCTGTTATACTTGGACTCCATACACAATTTTTTTAACCAGAGTATTTATGTTTCATTCTAAACCTCTTGTTGAATAAAGAGGATTAATGTTTGGGGATTTAATAGTCTCCAGTTTAGCTGAACTCAGTAAATCTGTCTCTGGGCTGACTAAGCATTTGAGTGCCAACCATTCTGGGATAGACAGAGTAATGACAGCATTGAATCTTTTTTCTTTCATATTGAGGAAGTATTGAAGAATTTAAATAGACAATGAGAAATCTTAACTGAATTATTAAAATAATTTGCTGTTGATGTGCACAACAAATATCACTCTAATGAAGTTTGGAAGCAATTTTAATGGAAGAAAAATATTAAATAATGCCAGGAAGCTTTTTGATACAAGAGTCATTTTATATTCTATTTTATGTTGTATTTTAAACTTCATCTCAAACGAAGTTTATAAACTTCATTAGAGAGAACAAGCACAGAAACATTTTTATGCAGAAAAAAATTTCCCCATATAGCAGTTATAGTCATAAGCAAAAAATGCAGAAATTAGTAAGTTATATCACCTTATAAATTGATTCTTCAAACTCTTCACACCAGATCCTTCAGCTGCCATTCAGCTGGGGATTAACAGGGAAATTCAAATAACACTGAGGGGTCAGATATGGAATGAAGAATAAGCACAACTGAACATATGGCCACTTGTGTTGTGACCATTATTTAAAAATTATTTTGGATGGGATTTTTTACAAACTCACTACCGTAAGGTTGGGATTAACCAACAGGTAATTCCTCAGTGGTCATTGTGATACGTTAACAAGTTCCTTTGTTGACTACAATGGGTTTAGAATGGTATGGAGTATTGTCCTTGCATGTAATTCAGAGCAAAAACAAATCTATGAAGGTGCAGACTATTTTTTACAGAAGGTGGTATTTGAAAAGCAGTTGTTTTATATTTATGATTAAATTTTTGTCAGTTTATTTGACTCGTATATATTTGCCTTGGTTATCTGATGCATAATTGTGGAGTGCAGATGATTATGTTCACATTGTGCTGATCCAAACTCACACCAATATAAGGCTTGCATTGGTTTAAAATTGGAAGAAAAACTATTTTAAGTGTTTCTGTAACAGAGCTGTTTTGTTTATTTCAGGAGAGTTTGAATTGCTAGTCTTGGAAACATCAATGGTTGCTGATTACTGACATTAAATGCTACCTTCAGAAAATGTCTTTTTTTTTTTTTCTTCAAAGTATAAGGAAGATGCGTTAGAAAGAATAATTACATGGATCAAAAAGTGCATATTTTTCTCCCAATATTAAGCCACAGGAAAACAATGCCTTCATACTCTGAAAAGAAAAATCAGCACTCAGATGGGTAGGAAACTTTCCCATTAACTCATATGGTGTCAATCTTACCTAATTTTAAAGGATTGTTCAACAAACAACATAATTAAGATCTTTTATTGTCTCATTATCTCTATCTTAAAATAATCCAGGGCTGTATGAACTTGCTGGATTTAATTCTGCAGTAGCCACACATCCCATCACAGAGACTGAAGAATTTGTGAGGGTGGATTTCAAATTCAGACCATCACACCTACTTTTAAAAAATGATTGGGCTTCTGGTAGGGTTGTAAGAATTTTAGGATAAGGAAATACCAAGTCCTGGGCCTCCAAGCAAACTTGTTTTCCTTGTTCATTGAAATCAATAGTAAGAGTTACAATCTGCAGACTAAGTATATTGTGGTGCTATAAACCTAATGGCATCTAATTTTGCTAAGTACATACCCAAACTGTAAAAATAAAGGGATAATTCACACGACTGTCAAGTGCCTCATAAAATAGGTAGTAGTGAAGCTGTATGGAAGCCAGACAAATATTACCCAGCACAAAGAAAGGGATGGGATGCTGAATTTTTGAGGTTTGAGGAAAGCAGTTCCCAGACTCTTCCAGAATCCATCCTTACTCCCTGTGACTCTTCTGAAATTCTGCACAAAAAAAAAAAAAAAAGAAAAATATTGTGGTAATAGGCATGCGATTTGGGTGTAGTCTAGAATACATTTCTCTGCATAAGAGATGCAGTTTTACCTGGTCTTTCACTGAATAAATTATTTCTAATAGTTTAATTTAAAGACACTTGTAATTGTGGTTGTTGGTCTTGTCAATGGTGATAGGATTGAATTGGAAGCTCCATAAAATTTCTCTGTATGTTGAGTTGAAGACAAGATTCAATAGCATTAATGCAATATATCTGCAGAGATTAAATATAGCTTTTGTTATCCGGTGCTACAATATCATCTTTCAGAAATATGCGAATTTTTGCAAAACCCCTTCTTTCCTCAGCCCTTTCACTAATTGTGACCATGCTGAATAAGCTTATTGCTTTTCTAGAGTTCATGTGGAAGTTAATTTCTGTTGCTTGCTCTGTTTTGACTACCTGTATTTTCATTTCTCAGCTGTTTAGTTCAGGAAATTGACTCAGTGAGAGGCAGATAGGGGAAAAAAAAGTTTTTGTTCCTCATAATGGATGAATTGAAGCTAAACAGAAATTAAGCATTTCAACTGACGTAGCTTTAGAATTTTATGTACTGGGCATCTTTGGTTGTCTAAATGTGCCAGCTGTTGACAAGAAACAGGCAATTTTGGAGCAAGGGCGTTTTAAAATGTGTACTTCACACTGGTTTCTTGTTTTCCTTTTGTATTGTGTTCAAAATAGTTACGCTTGTCTTAAAGGATATTTAAATAATAAACCTGTGGATGAGCAAGCTGTGGAAGTAGAAACATGCCTAAGAGCTAGTTAAAAAGATAAATAAGAAGCGTGAAGAAAACTATAACAAAATATTTTGAGCAAGAATGTGCATGCTGGCTTGAAATGCTTAGAAATAGAATAAAGAACTGAATGGCAATAAAAGCCTGCCACTGCACCGAGCTGGTTCTGGAATTCATTTAACTAAGGAAATTTTAAATAAAAAGATAAAGCTTAAAAATTGGAAGGCAACTTTTAAAGAGAGTTTGTGGGTTTATTAAAGTTCAATCATGAGCCAATTAACGTAAAAAAGGTACAAGCTGTTTTTATTTTATTTGATAAAGCATCTAGCATTCTGTTCGCCCTCGGGGCACAATAGCGTGACAGGCTGCTTTGTTCACCACAAAACTTGCTTTTTCTCTCTGCTTTTACAGCCTGTGATTAAAATATTTGCAGCACTAGCTTGTTTTTAACAAAAGCTGTTTATAAACAGCGAGCAGTGCACTTCAGTGGTTGACTCCACCTGTGAAGAAGAAATATAAACAATATTTTTTTTTCTTAAAATCAGCATTTTAGTGTTAAAAATTTCTTTGTACCAGTAGGTTCATGAGGGGATGGTTTAATTAGAAACTATAATAAAATTGTTTAGGTTAGAGTTTTGGATTTAGACTTGCATTAGACTTTTAAATTTCTGTCCTATCATATTTTTCTTGGGAAGAAAAAAAAAATTAACTAATCTATCCTCTAACATCTACTGTTAATTTTTGCTGTTGTTTGCAGAACCGTGCTTTTAGCCCAAGATTGTTTCATCTCCCTCTGAAAATATAATTAATTTTTTATTACATATTATTGTATGAAATTTTAGAAAACCCAAATATCTTCTGTAATTCTTATAAGAAGTTAGGGATGGGGAGAGCAGGTAAAATTTTGGATCAACTGCCAATAGCAGTCTTTCCACTATGAGTGTGGTTTTGCTAGTCTAGGAAGTGTCTTCATTTTTGTGAATTTACAATTTCTCAAGGAAAGTAGATTTTCAGTAGCAAATCTGACAGACTTTAGGAAATGGAAAATCTATGAAAAGTAAACTTTGTGTGTTGCATATCCTGAGGTGCCTATTTTTTGTGTTTGTGTGGGATCCATCTTTAGAATTAGTCTCCTCAAAATAAACATCTTAATTTACTGTGCACAGTCCTCTTAGAATCTGTTTCTCGTCTGCTTTGTTGTGGCAGAATTACTGGAGGATGGGTATGGGTTTAGTTTCTTCCTTGGTCTGTAAATAGCACCAGTGGGTATTGATGAACTGGAAAAGAAAGATATGTAAGAGAAGGTTGTGTACATTCATTTAATATTTGAAGGTAGGACATAATTTATGGATGAGAATTGTGACTGAATAAGCAAAAGGTAGCAAGGGTGGGTTCAGCCCTCAGGTTTGAATTTTTACTTGCAGCTTAGTGTGTTGAAATAGTACATAATGTAAAATTTATTGTGAAAGAATTTTGGATATTTTAATGAATATAACATTGCTTCTGGACTACCAATGAGCTTTACATGTCTAGGGACCTATTAGCAAGGTATCCAAAGTTCAAAATTAGACTTCGACATTTGGGAAAAAAAGTCAGAGCAACTATTTGAGACTGCAAAGGAGCCAACAGCCACCATATGCATTAAAAATCTGATGAGAGTGGTACTGCAGGAAGCTTACTCAGTGAGTGACAGTTTGGGTATATAGGGTCAAAGATTAATAAAACAGATTGTTACAGGGTAGAAAAAACCTTGGTTTTGATTGAAACTTACATTTCTAAAAAAGATGTGGAATACAAGGACAGTTTGGGTACCCACAGTGCTTTTTACCTGTGAAATTCCTGGACTCCGGTGCAGACAGGGAAGTTTTGCATATTGCCAGTTTTCTGATAACAGTACAAAAGCATAATTATACCTTTCAAAAAGCTCATGGCAAAAAGACAGCAGGAAATGCCAAGCTAAGTAAGAGTGGACTACTTCATGATTAAGGCAGATTTATTCATTATTGCTTTACAAACCCTGATAAACTGGAGGGTTTGAACAATTAAATTGCAGGGTTTAAATAACTTACTTAGGCCTTTAATTTGTTTACCTGTTCTCTAGAGATGAGCAAGTTGAAATGCTATGTCTAAAATCATGTAGTGGTTTAACACAGCTTGGGTTTTAGTTAAGGAGAAATCCACCAGATCAAGAAAGAAGAAACCAGGCAATTTAGGGTTCAAATGTGGTTTCTGCTCTTGAGGAGTACTATTGATAATTGTGGAAGTAGTGTTCCACACGTGTTTCAAAGGAAGAACAGAATTCTGTAGTTCTGCACAGATAAAATTTAATACCTGATAATACATGGTTATCAATTAACTGGTGTAGTAACAGATAGTGTAATGTCTCCAGACAAGTTACTGTAAATTTACAGGATTCAAATTTAAAAGAATTGCAAATACATTAAAGACTAAAAACCCCAAATTTATGATACATGATGACCATTTAATTTATCTGGGAATGTGTTAGATAGACTTTGTATTATGGCACCTTGAGTGCATACTATGCCAGTTCAATACAAATAATTCAATTATTGAGAAAATAATTTTGATGGATTTCATTGTATGTATTTCTTTTCCTTCTATCAGGGCATGTCAACAATAGTAACATTTATTTAATTTTTTATTCTCCTCTTCCACATATCTTCTACAAGAAATGTAAAGGGCTTTTCCAAATGCCTATTACTGTCCTTCTGAATTGTTTTTGACTTGACCTGCTTTTTTTTTTTTTTGTGCAAGAACAAATGCTTTTTCTCTCAGACAAAACTTGGTGCAAATATTCTCCAATCACTCAAGCTTAGCTTCTTGATATTCTCAATTCCAGAACAGTAGTAAGAAATAGATACATCAAATATACTCCTCTTTTATCTTGCACAAAGAAAAGAAAATCTCAAAGATAAACGGGTGAAAAAAAACTATCCACCAACCTAGAAAGACACCCTACACTGTTTTGAAAATAGGGTTTTGAGTCCTTTTAAGCTTGTCTGCTGAGGCCCTGGAACAGGTGAGGAATATTTTAGACTTGCTATTCGATATTCAGTAGAGCATAATCCCTTGAAGACTATGAACCACCTAAGTTCGTTTAAGATGTACAGTTCAGCTTGAGCATCATAAGCACTTAGAAGAAAATATAATTATAGATCTTTCACCTCCTTCCATGATTTCTTCCCAAGAGAGGAACACATCCAGGCTAGTCATTTTTCCAGAGGAAACTCTGAACAAAAATGTCACCAGTCAGAATGCAACAGAACCAGCCTTGCTTCATCATTGTGTGTTGGCTGATGGAAAAGTAGCACATTTAAATTGCTCTTACTTTGGGTGCTCTGAGTTGAATGCAGGCTTCAGTTAAGATTTTCTGCTTCTGTGTATATGTCTGCATATATGTGTTATCTGTACATAGCCTACTATATCAGCTGTGTTCTCTTAAAACAAGAGCTATCTGACTGTGAATGTAGTTTGACCACTGAACTTCTTGCTTTGCCTGTATGCGTTTGCTAAACAATCCTTTCTATAAAGGAATGAATAAAAAACCCCAACCAAACAAAAATTTCTGATGAAGACTTTATGCTTAATTAGGTAAATATGAAAGAAACCAAAACAAATCTAAGAAGCACAAGTTAATATAACTGAAATTGGCTGCAACTTTTATTTATCTCAGTTAAATCCAAAATAAAAGCTGTCAAGGTTCCTGTTTTGTGGTGTATTTGCCTCTTAATCATTCTGAAAATATCTGTGTGTTAAAAAGAGATTCATGCATCAACTCTGAGAATGGATGCTCTGCAATGTTTTTATCAGCACAGCATCCAGCCAAAAAGTAGATTTTAGGTAGTTCTGTGAGTTTTGCCAACAGTGAGCCCGACTGACCCATTTAGCCCTGGTACTGCTGGGGACAGGAGCGTGATCTAGAGACTGAACTGGGTCAGGGTTGAGAGGGAAGGAGAGGCTGATGTGTTGCCTTCAAAGGCAAAAGGGGTCGCATTAGAGATTTAATCAGTGTTTCAGCTGTGAGTCATGGCTCAGCCTGTACCTGGAGTGTGCTTTCCAAGCAGGATCTCAGAAGGATGAAGGAAGAAATGCCGTGTGCTTTATACAAGGGCTGGATAGTTCAGCCGTTTGTTCAGCTGCCTGAGCAGGCTCTGGGCCTCACTGGTTCCTCTAAACTCAGATTCTTGAACCAGCTACATGAGAAGCTGTCCAAAGAAATAATCCTTTTAGGTAATTCAGATGCTTGCTCCTGCTTTTCTTCTCACTAATGATTCAGCACAAAAAATGGTGTTAATATCTCCTGTACATGTATACTATTTTAAGAAAAGCCCCAGTTACAGATATGAGCAAAATACATCTAGAATCTCATAATTTCTTAGGAACTAAATAATAATTTGTTACTGTGGTGCAAGAGAGCAAGTGTAGCTTCCAGTTCTTTGGCATTGGCTTAATTCACAGGGGAGTGTTTCAAGAAACTACTTAATTGAGAATCATAAATACAAATATGGGAAGAATGAAAAGCTGGACAGGTTAGTTACACCTGTCACACACACAGATGAGCATTTGGCATGAATATTTGATGGAGGGTTGTTTGCCAGCCTTCTAAGAGTATTAGTGCCACAGCTGTTACCAAAGGAAGTAGTTATCCATTCTCTGTGCTGCTGATAATCTTTCTTCTCTAGAGAAACCTTGGTAATTAACCCTGGGTGCTATTTCCACTCTCCACTCAACAGTATCCAATACAGTCCTGTCTTTTAGGAAAATAGGTTTTTGAGCAGGATTCCTTGCTTAACAATGTTTTCTGTCTCCTGACAGAGATTCTCCTGTATTGGTGGGTAAATTTGCACTGGTTTCATGTATTAGACAGTCTTAAAGACATTTTAGTGGCAGGAGGTTTTCCCTTGTTTAGTAGAATAAGAAAAGCATACTGGCTGTGGATGGAGCTGGAATGCAAACACTGAGTGTCAGTTGTAATCATTATAATTATTTTGATTTTGTTTTTCTTCCTTGAAGTGTCAGTTTTCTGCACGATTCTCTTCCTCCAAAGACGTGTAGAATGACAAAAAAACCTCCCAGTATTTCTTGTGATTTCACAAATATTTTCTGTTTACTTTTGCTATGAAGTAGGCTGGCACCCCAGCTGCAAGAAGGTTTTTGTTTGTTTGAGGAATTCAAATATGTTGGATAAACATGGACCCTGAGCTGTGCTGTGCTGGTCTTTAAGCAATATGAGCTAGCCCTTCTGGAAGAGGAGCAGTCCTCTGCTTCCTCCTCCTCACTCTTTAGCCTCCAGGGTTTTGTATGCCTGCTGGGCTGGGACGGTGTTGTCCTAGTGCTGCTGTACCTCCTCAGCAGGGACCCAGAAAGTGGCCAAGTCTTTGCATGGGAATCAACAGATTTGTTTGTTTTATTTTCTCTTGGCTCTGAAATTTTAGTATCTTAGAAAGAAAGAACTACTTAACTGGCTGTGGTTGAGTAAAGGAACAGCTCCTTACAAATCTCCCAGGATTGCTTGTTGTAATCAGAGGGCAAAATAGAGGGAAACACTCAAATAAGCCCTTGGATTGCCTGTCCTGCTAGAAGTAATTAGGACAGCTAGTGGCTTGTTCTGGTGCACTCAAATGGCTGTTTTTCCCAAAAGGTCACCTGGAAGGAAAGGGTAACTGGGCACTCAAGCTGCTTTTCAGACAAGACTTGGACACTGAGGTGAAGGGAACAAGATCTGCTCTTCATAGCTTGGAGCACTGTGTATTTACATCTGGCTGGTACAGGGGAGCTGAAGCTCTGTACCTTGGTGGCCCCAAAGCCAGGTTCTGGGAAGCCTGTCCTGATCTAAGGTTATCTCAGGGAAAATCTGCACAGCTCAGTGCCAAGCAGCCTGCATCTCAATTAGAGTGTTGGCAGCATTTGTAATGCTCTAGCAGGTATATTAGAAAGTTCTTCCTTCAATATTTTGTTCCACGGGGTCTCTTTAGTGCAAAATATTCCTTCCATGTGAGCTAGGTTGTGCCTTCAACTTGTATTTTATGGCTAATGCTATAACAGACAACCACATATCATTATTCATCTGTTTTATTTAATTATTGATCCTTTCAACTTTACAAGACTTAATTAGAATTTGCTGTATTGAACGAAACAAACAAAAAAAAATTAAATTTGTTGAATTAGTAAATAACAGAGAATTAGTGGTAGTTTAGTGATTTAATTAACACAGCTTTATCCCAGCACACTAGTTAATGAAAGGCAAGCACTGGGCCATCTGGTACAGTTTCAGGAAATGTGGAAACAGAACTGCCTTATTTTGTACTTTCCTCTCATTTGTTATTTGCATTTTGATGAGTCCACTGGTTATTCTCTTTCAGATGATTATTCATTTTCACTGTGAAGTCCCTTAAACACTACAGAAACCTTTAGGATAAAATGCCTTTTCTAATTGTGAGGTGGTTTTCAGACCCTTTTCTGTGTCACAGCTCTGTTCAATATTCAAAAGGTTGAATGGCACAATAAGTGTGCTCTACCCACAAGGCCTGTAGCCATCACCCCCATGCTATCTAATTAAAAGATGCACATCTTTGCTCAGTGGTGGTCAAACTTAATTTGCTCTGTCCAGTTATAGTTACAAGGTGCCAGGGGACAGGCAACTGTAGAATCTTGGTTTTCTAAAACCCATATATTTATCTTGAAAGTAAGAACTTCCAGGTTCCCAAAGACTCTGCATAATCTCAGAAGCCTTTCTATGAGCTTGCGTTATTCTGCATTGTGTATTCTCCTAGTTATAAAGTTCATTTAAAAAGTGGCTTTTGTGCAATCTTTCTTTAAAGAAAAAATAGATTAATGATGAAAATGAAGTTTGAATGTTCTTTTAAAATAACATAGGGTAAATATTTTGATGTTGAAATGGATGTCTAGGGAATTGAGGTTTCTGAATTATGGATGTTTGAAATTTTCACTTAAGTAATTCAGAATGTCACTAAAAATGTACTTGCACTGTCTGCCAAGAATTAATCAGTGATATTTGAATTAAAGCAAGAAAAAAAAAACAACCCTCAAACCAAAAAATCCCAAGGAAAAATCCAACCAAAATAACAGCAAACAGAACAGAAGTGGTTCTGTTCCTGCATTTTACTGAAAAAATGAAAACGTGTGTTCTCCTGAAGGACTCACTTTTCCTAGCAAGTATTTCTTAAAAACCATGACTGTTGTGTTATCTACTGAAAAAGGTTATTCTTTATCATTTATCAGCATCAGGATGTGAGTAGAACTGAAAGGTAGTAAAAACTGATATTTATTTTTGGTGCTTTGTAACAATTTGTTTTGGCCATCAAGAGCTTCTCATTTGTATCAATATATTCCTTTTATCAACATACTTCTTGAGGGTATTTACATGCCCAGGCATTTTCTTGAATACCTGAGCAGAGGGAGAACTAGGATGAGTGCTCTGAAGTAAACAACTTTAATTATCGTGTGGGACTGTACATTTTTGGAAAGACTTGATTCTAAGTAGTCAGTGATTTTGTCAAATTGCAGCTGATAGTAATTACAGCATTGCTGTTCCACCTAAGGGAGACCTTCGGCTCCACTGCTTACTTGGTGGTGTTCACACAAACACTGAATCATTTAGGGTGGAAAAGACCTTTATGATCCTCATTCAGCCATTAAGCTGACGCTGCCAAGTCCACCACTAAACTGTGTTTGAGTGCCACGTCTACACATCTTTTACATGCATCCCTCCACACCTTTTAAATACCTCCAGACATGGTGACTCTATTGCTTCCTCCTCATCAGATTTGCACTCTAGACCCTTCACCAGCTCTGTTGCCTTTCTCTGCACGCACTCTAGCACCTCAATGTCTTTTTGAAGCAAGGGGCTACTACTCAAGATGCAGTCTCAAGTGCTCAATGATGCCTTTGTCCGGATCATTGATAAGGATATTAAACGTTGGGGCAGAGGATACGACAGCTGTTTTGTCCAACAGGATTAGGTTTTTTAACACTAGAATATGGATTGATAATACAGCTCTTGCTGGAAAAAAAAAAAAGGGGGAGTTGCCTTTGGTTGGGTTTATTCCTATTACTTCAAAAGTGAGGACCAGACACGGGAGTAGACAGTTAATGGCAGAAAGATTCCTGAAAATCTCACAGGTGCCATTGGCCTGATGGGAGGGTGATGTTTTTCTTCTCACAAATTCATTATATATTTGGAAAAGATGGAAGTCAGGAGAGAAGCTGAAGAATGGGACTGTCCACTGTGAAAAGACAATTGAACATCATTTAGAAGAAGCTTGTTAGATTCAATCAGATTTCTAGCTTGTGATCAAGAACACACTATTCCCTAACTTAAACACTGGAGGTTTTTTCACTATAAAATTCAGGTTGGGAAATGGCTTTATTAAAGCCTAAATATAGGCTTTAAAGCCTTCTTGGTGGGAGGGAAACAGAAGTTATTTGCCTTTTGAATCAGTGCTAATTATATTTTCATGTGAAAACCTTTGCCATCAAGTTTGTTCTGCAATTAAACAGTGAAGCTGAAAAAATGTCTGCTTTCTACCCAAGAAATTATTAACTAAAAGTTTCATTTTGTGTTTTTTTTTTTTTAAGCTGCTCATCATGTCGACATTGTTTGCCACAGGCTGTGTCTTTCTTGCATGTTGCATAACATTGCTTCAAACATCAGAGTGGATGTGATCTGCAGAAACAGCTTTTCATCCAGAAACACTGCCTGTTGCAGTTCAGTTCTCATTTGTCTTGATTTCATCTTTTCTTTTGTAGCTCTTATAGTCCTGTCCTGAATAGCTGTTGTGTTTGGGGCTCATCAGATACCCCCCTGGACTGAATGTTTGATGAGTTTAACTTGATACACATCCACTCTTTGTATCCCATGGCCATTTGCAGGGTGAACTGGAGCACAGTGAGAGGAAGCAGCTGGAAGACTCACTTCTGACCTGGACTTAAATGCAAATAGGCTCAAAGTAGGAAAACTATTCCATGACTCTGTCTTATGCATCTGACCCCAGCAATCATCCAGTCAGATGTATGGAGTAGAGAACTTGAAGTAAAATCTTTAAAAATGCATGTCATGTCAGAATTGAGTCCTCAGCACCGAATGTTTTTCTCCACAGCTCTGCTCCTCCTGCGCTGTGCAGACACAGCCACTGCCAGCAGAACAGGAACTGAAGATTTCACTTGTCTCAATAGAGGTTGTAAGAGTCACTCTGAATAGTTTTGCATAAAAGCATAGTCTGCTGCAGAACAGGCTCAAGCGTCTGTTGTGTTCAATCCCAGTAATCTGCTGCTTGGAGCAGGATGTGTGGGCTTTGCTCTGGAATTCTAAGGGATGTTCCTCCCCTCTCACTGAAGACAAAGTAATACTCCATGGAACTATAAAATGTGCATAGTCTTTTACCCATGAATGGTAAGTTATTTGGGATCAGTGCTTTCAGTACTTCCCAGAAGCCACATAATTTTCCTTGATAATCACTGTTTAACTGCTATGCCTCCCTACACAAATTTAATTTCAATTTTTCCCCTACAGTTGTAGTAATTTTAAATGTGTGACTGTAATTAGCTAAAATACTAACTGTGAATTGAGTTTGACACCATTCTTTCAGCACAATTTTAATGAATTAAATATTCTTCATCCTTTCTGAAGTCTGAGTTTAGTACTACAGCTAACCATCAATCAAAGGTTCGTGTCTGCTTTCCATTACCTTTCCAGTCATATTCCGTTAGGCTTCTTTCACCATTTCAGTATCCAGGAGGCTGGCAGCTAGACACTAACTGATGCAGCTCACATCTGTCGTGTCTGGCTCATTCCTTCTCCTATTCCCAAGGTGATAATTGCATCATCTTTGTAGTATTTTATTTTGTTGCCCTTTTTTATTATTATTTTTATGTATATGTTCCTATTAAAGCAAATGAAAAATGAATCATTGGAATGACTTTTCTGTAGTAGATGAAGGCTTTACCCATGCTGTGGCCAAGAAAAAAGTAGAATAGCGGGGAGCCTTAGTGTCTCTAGGTCCTGGATGCAGTCAGTCAGTAATGAGGGGGAGAACCTGCAGCTTAATTTAGAGCACCAATAGCTTATTCCATGCATAAACAGCACTTTAGCAGTCAGCCTAAGCTGTGAGGAGAAAATAAGTGTGCTGTAATTTATGTATTTTGAATCAGCTTTGGAGAAATGTCTCACTCTGATATTGATGTGGCTTAGACAACTGTGGTGACCACATGGTCAGGCAATGTGAGGATCCTTTTTCCAGTAGAAAAACCCCAGAATTTTCCATAATTTGTGTCTTCTAATGGGATATTTTCATTTCCTTACTACTTATTGGTAGTTCTCTTTTGTATTCACAACAGAGGTATAATCTCATAGGTAAATTCTGTAAATTGATACACTTGTCTCTGATATCATTTTACCGCCATTATGAGATAAATTTTTTTTGTGAATCTCTATATCTAACCATAGGGAAAAAAGATGTGCTCTGATTGTGATGAATAATAGCACAAAAATGAACACTATTATTCGCATTAAGAGTTTCAGCAGGTGCAGTGCATTGGTCCCTGTTGAGGTTATTTGGTTTGCAGTTCTGTTGGAATGAGGGGATATCAGCTGGGAGGCAGAAGTAAATTCTACAATGTCAGTATTGTGTTATACTTTAAAATATTGGTTTTTAGGTTCTAGAAACTCAGTGAGGAGAAGCAACTGAACTTGGGAGACTTACAATGTCTGATAGTTGTGTATAATTTCGATTCAGAGGGAGGTCTTCCTACAAAACATTATATTGCAATATCTGTGCAAGACAAACCAGACAAGTGGTGTAGAAAGTACCTTCTATGCAGGTGTGAATCCATTTGGAAAGATATCTTTTTTTAAAAATAAACAACCAAACCTCCCAAAACAAAACAGAAATAAAAGCCCAACAAAAAACTGAGAACTGAAGGGGTTTTGTGTGCTATAGCTGTGCTGCTCTCCAATGGTAATGGATAAAATTTATGGTTTTTATTTTGTGTATATTTGAAGAGGGAAGAAAAAGTGACAAAAATTGCAAGCAGGAAGTAGAAGACATTTTTGTTTGCCAAGGTAGAGAGTTTTAATCTCAGTGTTGGATTTCTTTCTATTAATCTTGTATGGTCACGATATTGTAACTTCACCCTGGCATTCGCTGACATACACAGTTTTCTATTGCAAAATACACTCAGTTTCCCTATCTCAGTTTTATGTGTCCTCTGAGATCATACCTGACTACACTCAGGGAAATTAAGGTAGATTTGGGAAGGTATCTGTAACCTATGTTTGATTATTAAGTATTAAAAATGGAATAAAAAATAGGAAAATTCTGGTTTATTTGCAGCAGTTTTTCCTAAATCTTGCATAGCTGAAGCTTCAATTATAATGTCTGTCTGCATGGAAATACA
Organism: Edolisoma coerulescens; assembly: GCA_013397115.1. NCBI lineage: Eukaryota > Metazoa > Chordata > Aves > Passeriformes > Campephagidae > Edolisoma > Edolisoma coerulescens. Next base: position 405,007 of record VWZW01001754.1, read on the forward strand.
TTCTAAAGAAAATATGCACCTCACCCAATATCCTGCCACATTTTTTCCACATTTACTGTGGGTTTTTTTAGTTTATAAATATTTGCACATGTGGATACCAGAGTGCAGACTAAGAATTTTGTAATTATTGTGGTTAACAATAATCAGCTTTTTTCATTTGTAGCAATTTTTCATCTATATTTTCGGTTTGCAGAAATATATTTTTTTAAAAAAAAATGAATAAAAATATTCAGAGATTTTTTTATTTATTTATTTCTAGCTGTGTTTATCTGAGAAATTTTTCATTGGTTGGGTGGGGGGTTTTTTGTTGTTTCTTTTGGTTCAGTTTTTTGTTGTTGTTTGTTGGTTTTGGGATTTTTGCTTTCTTTGTACTGAAGAATTCCTGTAGCTGAATCTCACGGACATTCTTAACACCACTGAGCATAATGGACTTAAATTGGTGTAGTAATTGGCTTTGGCTTTTTCTCTGACAATATTATTTCTATCTAAGAATGATCTTCAGTCCTTGTTAAGGAAAAAGACATTTGTCTCCCTTCAGGGGAACAACCTCTTGGCCAAGCACTGGTGTATGTTACAGGCCTACTCCCATGTTCCCAATTAATTTTTTTTTTTTTATTAGATGGTGAGGATTAAATGGAAGCAGAGAAACTCTGAAAGGGAAACGGTGCATTCACCTAAGGGAAACTGTACCCAAGATTTGCCGCTGTTGTAGAGGTGGGTGGTTGGTACTCAATACTGATAACTGGTATCTCCAACTCTTCTAAGTCAAGCCTACACTCAGAGGGGTTGGTGTCCTCGAGGCCCTGATGTCCTGATCAATTTCAAGAAATGTTGATACTTTTTCTGTTAGTAAGGAACAGTTGAAATACATTTGAGCTTATTTATATTTTTCTCCATCTTCCTTGTGTGCACATGACTGCATCTCCTCACAAGGCTTGTTCCAGGGAGTAATTAAGTTACTTCATATCTTTTCTTGGGGTATCTTGCCCAGACAGTTGCTCTTCCCATGTGGGCTGCACAGTGATTCTTTGTGCTCCCCTACTGGAGCAGGCTCTTTAATTTTAGCAGGAAAAAAGTGAGTACAGTTTTCCATATGTCTCTAAGAAAACGCTGTAGCAAGTTAGCCATTTTTAAGAAATATGTCAATACTTGAGGATGTTCACTTTAAATATTCAGTAAGCTGGGAGTTGTTTGTCTTTATATTGTAATTCCTACACTGATTTTCTATGATTTAGCATTCTGATTTCATTTGTTGTCACAACTTTATTTTCATGATTTGAGCTCAGTTTTGCTGTTTTGCAAAAATGGAAGACTGACTCCTGTTTTTTCCAGACCTTAAGCTTTACAACTGTTTTCCACGACTGATTGTGCCACCTCTTTGTCAACATCCTAGATCTTGTAAACAAGATCTCTCTCGTAGCTGGAAAGAGTTGAGTGTACGTTCAACTTGAAGTAAATGTCCATGGCACTTTTTAGTATTGTCATGCATGCTTAGAGAACAAGCCATTCCTTCAGGTCCTTATTCAATAATTGCAGGTTCTCCTTTATGTCTTCTTTTTCTAATGCAGTTGCTGGGGTTTTTTGATTATTTTCATGTTATAGCTTTGAAGGAGTTCTGACAGCAAAACAGAACTGCTTGAGCAAAGCTATTTACTAAATCGTTGTGTGTATTTATCCAGCCAGTGTTTACTTTGAGTTGGGAAATTAGAAGGGGAAGGTGAACAGGAGATGTTGCCAAATCCTGTATTCTTATAGTTTTGTTTGTAGATTACCTGTAAATTGTTGAGTCAGATGTTATTTCTAATGTCTGGTGGTACATCCACCACCATTCATTATAGGGAGTTAAATCTTTAACATATTCAATAATGTTTCCACAAAAGTTTTTATGTGGAATGCAGAATTAAAACAAAATTTTGAAATGTTTATCAGGCTAATATTTAAAATGTTTGTCAGTGTTGAAAATGAAGCCTCAAAATGTTCTTGAGTGATGGTTAATAGACCTATTTTGGGGAATTTAGTGAAAAAAATGAAAAATATTCATGTCAAGGGTATAACTGCTTTTAATTATTGCTAAGTTTTTAAATTTATTGGAGGACCAGCAAACTCTATGAAACAGAAAAAGAAATATTTGTAAGCTCTGTGTGGATACAGACAGCTATACTTCATCACTCCTTAAAAATGACCAGTAGGTTTCTTCCCTATGCTTCTAATCTTGCCATTCAAGTAAAATGGTGGACAGAGCCCTGCCTCTTAAATCTTGGGTAATTGGGCCATTCATTTCAAACAGAAGCTATCCTGGAACAGAATTCCAGTCCAAACAGAGTAAGAGCAACAGCTTAACTCCTGTTATCAGTACTTCTCTTATATTACCTGGGTAGTTGGTAATTAAAGCAAGCTTGTAGTCACTACTAACAGCTCTGGATTCTCTTGGCATCTAATCTTACCTCAGCCGGATCAGTCTTCATTTCTTCCGTAATGAGATACTCTTAAACAAGAAGAAATTAGAAATAAATGGTGTAGAACATAACCTTATTTGCTATACCTAGTCATAGATTGCCCAGAAAGTCTTTTAAAATTTCCCCTATCCAAAGGACAAAATAGATCAATAACTAAATGAGATATGAAGCACATTAATTCATTCAAACTGAATGTGTTTGATCCTTTTTATTTCTCAAAAATTCTGTCATGATCTCTGTCCTTAACCCCAGTCCTGGAAAAGCTATGGAATATGTGGAGTAGGACCAAGTAAAATGATACAAAATCTTTAAAGTGTACCACAATTTTCCCACATACATTTTGGAATGCAGGAAAATAGCAATACTACGGTTACAAACTAGGCTGGGTTTTATATCTGAAAGTGAATGCTGTATCTCAGCAACCCAGTAGAATTCTCTGCACTCATGGGATGCAGGACTCTACCTACAGGGAGGAAGGTCTTGGCCAGGCCAGTTTGCTCTGGAGTCCTGGCATGACTGCCCAGGGTGGCAGGTGAGAACTTGTGGCAGGTTGAGGGCGAACAAACATTACCCAGGGTCCATGTTGGAGCATGTGGACCATCCTGGGGAAGTGTGTGTGGACAACCAGCATTGGAGAAGGATTAAAGCTGCTGGTCTCCATCCTGCTAAAATCTACCCTTCCACTTGTAACCTTTGCACCCAGTCTTGACTCCCTTCCGTACAGTGTTTTCGGTAGGGTACACTGTGTTCATTATAAAAATGGACTCACAATGGTAAGTCTTAAATGTTTTCTCATGTGTTTAAACACCAATGCAAGTGTATTATTTTCTTTATTTTTTTCATGGAAATGTGTAGCTACATTGTTTAATATTCAAAAACTGAAAATGTGGAAGACATCTTCCTGAGGTATGGTTGGGTTTTTTTTAAACTATCTTTATTACTTTTTTAGTTACTCTGTTTGAAGTGTTGTTTGTCACAATCTTCTGGTAGACAGAAATCCATAAGATTTTGAAGAGTTCCTCTGAGGCTTATTTGCCAAAGTTGAAGAGAGTTTAATTTCTTGCTTGTGTAACCATCCTGATAAAAATATAAATTTTCATTTGGAGTCATAAAATAGCTTTAGACAAGGGAAGCCAAAAACTGAAGTGCCGTAACCTGAAATGTAAAAATAATTTCATATATAGTCCCAAGAAGTTTCATTATTTGCTTCATGATTTTTCTTCAGTGTTATATGCCCCTGCATAGAGACATGGCAAAACCCTTTCTGTTTGCTGAACTTTTCAGCTGAATGTCCTTCAATATTTCAAATTTCTGACCACCTTTACTGGAGAAAATAGTTAAGTCAAACATGGTTTTTATTTTCCAACTATTTCCTTACAACTCTGAATGTTTTTCTGGAGGGAGTCTCTCTGCTGTTTTTTAATATCTCCTCATTCCCAAAGTCATCCAGTTCCAAGGAGATTAATATAATTCCCCGTGCTTGATCTGTTGCAAGTGCCTGTTTCTCATACTGCTTTGTGTTGATCAAAGACTGAGTCTTTGAAGGTCATTTCCTCACTTTCATTTCATGGATGCTCCAGTGCAAACTTGTACTGGTTTTCTTTGATTTGAGAAGGGGAGTGATGTGTTGGTTTTTGAAAAATGCTTATTTAGAGCTGACAGTATTTGAGGATGCCTCTCTGCAAACCTGACCCTCTCCTAAAGAGCTGCACTGCTTTGCCCCCTGCTTTGACAACAATCATGTTGCCAGGTCAAAATCTTTGATGGCTGCAGCAGAAACAGGAATCTGAAGGATCTAATATTGCTGGTAAGAGGTAAGTTAGAGAGGCAACTACCTAAGCAAGGAGAGACTGCACTCAGCTGGAATGGCTCTCTACCAAGTATTGTCACAGGCACGTGTGTTCCTATAAATATCTATTTCTTTATCTTAATTACTTCATGGCATGGATTTTTGGAGATGGGAAGGTATATTTTAACCTAGGCTAAAAGGCTGAGGTTATTTGGGGTTGGCAGAAAGAGTTCCAATATTCTTGTCAGAGAATGAGAGAGAATTTGGGCCTGATGCAGACCCAGGGATCGCTGGATATCACTGGGATGCATTCCCTCCCTCCTGCCAGCAGTAAGCATTCTGAAGTGGTCCAGCTTAGAAAAACAAGGCTGTTGCACATGCTGCAAGTGAAAAACCCAAATGATGTTAACAACTGCAACATGCTGACTTGAAATCCCAGGCTTTCCAACCACAACAGGAAGGAATTTCTGTAAAACTTGTGGATGTTTCTAGGAAGCAGATTATATCCTGATTTTACAAGGGAGGGTGGATTTACCCTCTTACTTTGGGATGGCACGTTGAGCTATTGTGAATAATTCTGAGAGGTATGGGTTACATACTAGTGTGAGTTTTGTCAGTTGTGTTACCAGGAACGTATAAAACGAAAGCTTCTGATTTTGGTGGGCAATGAGTCACAAAAAATTGCCAACAGCAGAGTGTCTGCTTAGCTATGGCAGAAGATGCCCTTCCTGCAGCAACTCCAGCAGCAGGGATGTTGTCAAGCCTTGTGCATAACTTCGGAAGTGGCACAGAGGTCTTTCCCTTGCAGTACAATTTTGGACTCCTTTCGTGACCTGAAGTATTTGTTATCCAAAATTGTTTATTGTAGCTATGCAATTAAGTCACTATGGCTCACAAATTGGTTCTTGCTGGTTTTAATAGAAGGCATTTAAAGATGGGGTTACCTGCTGTTTTATTCTCCACTGACAGGTCTAAATTAACTTCCAAAATCAGATTTCTGCTGGCTATTACCACAACTGTAAATTTAAAGGGCAGTTTCAGTAAATATTTTGTAGTATTTGCTGAAAATCCACAGCTTCAGCAAGCATTTCTGCTAGTAATTAATTTACTAGAACACGCCAAAAGCAAACACAAAAAGGATGCAAAATTCAAGCTAAAGCAAATGTGCTTTAAAATTCAAATAAATATTCATAGACAAGATTTTGCAGCATTGGTTCAATTCAGTGGCAGTTCATTGGGGGCGATTGTCTTCTCCTGCCTTAGCTACTGGAAGCTTCATTTGTGTTTATGATGGTGAATAACACCCAGTGCTGTTTTATCTCTGTTTAAGGTGAAGCAGACTTCTGATCTAGCTTTGACTCAGCCAAAATATTTCCCTGGTCTTCAGTAATCGCCTGCTGCAGTCAGAGAACATAAAAACATATCTGAGAATCACCACAAAAACAGTAAAATAATTTGCTAATGTAAAATCATTTCTGCCAGCAGAGAGACTTGAACTAGGACAACTTTGATCTTGGAATAAATTATGTCTCAAATTGCTTAGATCTTTTGCAGATAGTATGAGAGCAAAGAATATGCACCTTCATCTTGATTTTCATTACCTTTTTTAATTTTTTGAGGTATATTGAAACTGATTCTTTCCTTTCTGTTATCCCATATTTTGGGTAGCAGTTCAGTAAAGGGCTCTTTCATTTGTCACTTATCCCATATATATCATAGTTTATCCTTTACTGATTTATTCTGCAGCTGCATTCTTAAAAATAATTAAAAATTAGGACAGCTATTTCCTGCATTTGAGTTTTTACAGATATTTGGGTGTTTAAAGGTAAAAAAAACCCAAACAAAAAACCTATGGAAATTGCGATTCTGCTCGATAAACAGAGCTTTGTGTGCTAAATTACAATGTGTAGTGAACCTTCAGTAGCTGATTTCTAGGAAGAGATTCTGTAAAATTCTCCTTCCCTGGCTTCCATTCTCTTTGTATTGTCTCTTGTGCTGAGTGATTTGTTTTGATGATTATAGATACTTTGTATTGCTTAGACTACAGCTTTATTTTACATGCAAATATTATCCGATTCCGTGTCTTCATTAAACTTTAATAAGGCTTTACGAACACAGTGCATAAAAGACAATATTGAATCAACAAAGCCTGTATAATGATGATTGAAATACAAAATTCAGGAAGAGTGATGGTGAAAGTAGCTCAAGTACTAGCAGTACTGGTAAGCATGCAGAGTCTTTAAGTTTATTTTTAAGTTCTAATAGTTACAAAGTATGAAGTGAGAATCTGGAAGAAAAAAAAAAGGAAGAAGATGAAAATGCTACTTTTTCTGTCAGTGGCATACTTGAAAGTAAATGCTAATGATATTCACTTATAGGTAGTGCATGTCATTTCTTTTAGTGTTTTTAAGATGATAAAATAATCATAAAAAGATACTCAGTTTGTGGGTTATGGCAGATGATGAAAAACCTGAGTAAAAAATGCCATGCTGCTGCAAAAAGGCAGAGACAATGATTAATCTTGAATAAGCCCTGAGGAGAAGGCACTGGGTGAAAGAATCTGGTCCTAAAAATTTGCTTTAAATATTCAAGCATAAAAGCAAACCAAGTGCTCTATTCAGTGCCATACTCTGAATTTATGGCAGTGCAAATAAGACATCTCTGCAGCCTTCTTGCTTTTGGTTGGTACCTCTTAAAGTCCCGGGGGGAGTGTGCCTTACTTGACTGCAGATGGAAAAGTAAGATAGAGGTGTTGGTTTAGTAAGGAGCTGCAACACCAGCTGAACTGCACTGTTGACACTTGTGTTTTCCTGGTTGTGCAGCCACTGTAACAATCTTTAAACTCATCAGGAACACTGGTAGCTCCTGCTGGAGTGTGTAACTTCTTGCTTCTGGAAAAGCCGTGTGTGCCCTGGGCAGACAGGAGCGGTGGCCCCTCGGGGCTGTTCCCGGTGCGTGGCTGGAGGGGCTGCGCACGGGGCCTTCATGGGGGGTGTGGAGCTGCTGCAGGTTCAGGGGGGCCCCGGGCACCTGTCTGAGTGTGTGGGGCCAGCAGAGGCCCTGCTAGGCATACCTCCTGGAGATCCCTAGGGATACCCCTGGAGATCCCTAGGGATACCCCTGGAGATCCCTTGCTGCTTTGGTTTTGGGTTGTACCTATGGTCTGAGGCTTTTCTCCTTCCACAGGGGCAGTTTTTGCTATGGCTTTGCCTACTTACCAGGCTAGCTTACAGTAAGGAGGATATCATTTAACTGAGGTGTTTCTAAAATATTTTAAAGCCCAAGCAGCTTTCTGCTTCCAATGCTGTAGGGCCCAGCAAGAGGGCGAGAGCTGAGGCTGCCTGGAGCACTGTGTGGTGCACAGCGTGTGCAGTGCCAGCCTGGGTGGGTTTTGTGTGCCTGGGCAGGGAGAGGCTCCAAGTGTTGCTAAAACATGCATGTTCCCCTGCAGCGAGCTGCTGGCCTGCAGCAATGAGAGTCAAAGGTATTCCCTACAGTATCCATGTTGTCTTGCTCTGAGGTTGTTCCTGCTGCATGAGGGAATTTCAGGGCCTGGAGGTGGTGCTAGACTTGATCCTCACGTGCACAGCTGATGTCTGAGGCTGACTTGCCTGGCGAGTGCGATGGTAGCAGACTCTGCAGAGCTTACTGGGAAGTGCAGGGAGAACTGGTGACTCTTTGCTGGTAAAGATGGTAGGGATGTTCTAGATAAACACATTAAGGAAATCAGCATGGAGAAGGAAAAACCTAGGTTTTGCTGATGCAAACTGCAGGGTGGCGGTAGCCAGCAGTTTGTCTGAAAAGGCCAAAAGGCAGATGGGGAGGAAGAAACAAAGCAGCCATACTGAGAAGGGCCTTCAGTGAGCTGCCACATGCAATATTGAGCAGCAGGGGAAGGGAGGAACCAGCAAGTACTTCTGTGCCAGTGCTGGAAGCCTGGGAAGTTTGGTAGAGAGCAGGAATGCTGGCTGTCTGATGACAGCTGGCTGTCTGATGACAGCTGGCTATGATAACACATCTCAGCTGTGGCAGAAGGAGACTGATCAATGGGATAGTGATCAATGGGGTACAGAGTTGCCAGGCTACCAGCTTTGCAAGGATGAGAGCATAATGTGTGCAGGCAGGAGAGTGTCACAGCATGGAAGGTGTAGCATTAGAAATACTGCAAAAAGCGAGAAGCTCTGCGGAGGCCTTGCTTGCACAGGATTTCTGCCCACTCAAATAGTGAAAGGTAAAACCCAAACTAGCTAGGAATGTACTGCAAACTCTTGTTCAGGACCATGACACTGATCAGGGAATATGACTTGAAATCAAAAGTTGTGCATTCAGCACTGTTGATAATAGCACAGATAAGTACAGACACCTACAGTCAATGTTTCATCTAATTGAGGTATAGAGAGAAAATTTTTGGACTGAACTGTAGTCTTAAGAAAAGGGGGGGGAAAAAGCCATTTTGAATTTTGCCTTAAGTTATACACAAGGTCTACTTCAAGGTGCATTAAAGACCTATCCATAGCAGTGTTCCTAATATAGTTGTTTTATGCTGCACTGTTGTTTTATATAGCAAGCTGAATAAATCCAGTAGACAAATGCTTAATGTAAAGAAGCAGAACTGTATAGACACATACTTTAAAAAGTCAATCAGTAATATAACTCTACTAATTGTGTGAAAAGCAAGATGCCTACAAAATGACCTTCCATTTTGGAAAGTATTTTATTAGAAGCCCAGGTAAACCACCACTTTTATAGAAGAAAATAAAAGGGGGAAAAAGCAAACAAAACTAAGAAAGGCCATCAAAGGTGGGGCCCAGCTCTTGGGACCATGACTGCAAGGAGGCTGTCATAAGGGAAGGCTTAAAAATTTTCTTTAAAAAGTAAAAAGCTTCTCCAAATGAGAATTAGAAAGGCCATAAATCACAGCTGGTCAAATGTAGACAGGAAATAGAGTACTAAAAACTTGTAGAGCACCTTGCAAGTCGTACTCAAGCTTCTAGTCAAAGCTTCTTAAATCAAAAGCAGGGAAGTCAGGTAGGACATAAGTGGGACCACTTAATGGCCAAACTGTAAGGAAGGACTCTGGAATTAGAAAGCCATAACAGAGAGGTTCAGTTAATTCCTTTCATTGCTCTTTGAAGACACCAGGGATTTTTCTACACCTGAGCCAGGCTTTCTAGCAAACAGGGCAAAGGTCAGATGAACTCAATGGGTTTGTGTAAATATGCAGCAAGTATATTCACCAAAACAAACAGATGTATTAGCTGTCAGTAACTCACCAGGCCAGGTGGCATATTAACCTGAGAGAAACTCCAATGGGAAATTGCAGAGTGGCTGCCAAGACTTCCACCTGACCACTGCAAATAGCCACAGTGCTGCAGGGCTGGCAGGGAGCCACTGGAATTCCCTGTCATGCCCACAAAAGGGACTCTGTGGGGAATTACAGGTTGAGTTTGATTTCTGAAGCTGAGAGAAAGATAGGGTCTGTCATAAAATGATTTTAGTGAAGGAGGTCATGTTATTATTTAAGCCAAACCCTAAATAAAACTCTCAAGGCTGTGAATAGGCTGGGGCAGCGGGTGGGAATCCCTTGTTGGGTTGAATGTGCACACAGTGGGTCAAGTGAGTCACATTAGGGTGGACAAGCCTTTCTTTTGTCCTGCCACAAATCATCCTGCATATTTGTAGTTGTGTGTCCTCTTTTGTCTTCTTTTTGTTGTTTGGTGTTTTGGGGGGATTTTTTTGTTTGTTTTTAAATTTTGGGGAAGGAGGCAAGGAGATTAAGCAAGACCATAAAGTCAAATATTAGTGTGTGAACATACTTTATTTCCTATTTAAAAATCAAAGATGTGTATGAAATGTTAATGCTCTAGTGACAGTCTCTTGCTGATGGACCAGAATCCAAATATTAGGCACCTACTTGCCTACAGTGAAAACACTACCAAAAAAATTAGCTCAGGGATGGCTCACTGCTGAAATTTCCCACTGCTCAAGCAATTCCAGTCAGTAGAATCAGCTTTGGAATTGACTGACTACCTGCATGTTTGTATGAAATAAACACTCCATAGAGCAGGCAAATCAGGGAAGAGGTCAAAGCATGAATGATGTGAAGTCAAAACCAGTAAGGAGAGATGAAAACATTCAGGCTGTGCTGTGAAATTATCCTTTTTTCAGATATCTTCTCTACTTGACAAAAAAAAAAAAATTGAAATGCAGTATTTGAGTCCAGTTGTTTGGGGATTTTTCATACTGAAATGGCATTCAGCCCCCTTTAAGGGCATTAAAAACTGTTATGCTGGGGTGTGTCTAAGTCTTGGAGTGCACAGTTGCTCTGTGGAACTGAAGACTTCTGAATTTCTACAAAGCTGCATCCAGTTTTCCCATGTTGACTGAATGTACAAACAAATGTACATCATAGCATCTGTACCTGAAGATATATGTACAAATGGTTTGAAAATGCATCCCACTCTAATACAACTTTGGTAGTTTACACCTATTATAACTTTGATGAAATTGAAAAATTCTTTTTTTGGCCTTTTTTGCTCAAGGCTCTGTTCCTCTGTACTCCAACTTATCAGTTTCACGAGGGTACTGATGCCTTTCTGATTTTTTTTCTTTTCCTTATTTTTTCCATTTTCACTGAGACCAGAGTACTGTCCTTTTTCTCCTGCAGCAAACTACAGGGACAGACTGTCTATAAGCCTTTGGTTGATTTGCACTCTAAGTTGTTTTCATCAAATCCTTTTATGGTAACAGAGAGAACAATTTTATCTTTAACACTGTGAGGGGCTTTTTCAGGCCAGCAGCCAGTCTTGGCACCGTGTTGTTGATAAATATAATATACTTGAAGGTATCATTTCCCAAGGGATGTCAAAAGTATCTGCTGTAGGCAGCAGTGGCATGGTCACAGCTTGGCTTTGCATGGTGTAATGCAATCTGCAGAGTAAACAGGGCATCTATTACAGTGCTTGTAATGGCCTCCCTCTCTTTTAGGGCTTCACATTTTTATTATGTCTTCATTACACAGCAAGATAAACTTCAACTTTGACCTTCGTCTGCAGAGTGAGTGAGAAATAGGGTTTCAATAGACACGAGCAATTTTTTCACTAGCAAAAACTGCCTTTTGATGGTAATAGCTAAAGGCTTTGGATGAAATTTCTCTGTCCACTTGTACTGCGTAGTGAAAAGACACTTTGGCCACCCTTGTCTGTAAACACAAAGTGCTCTGATCGTCACGTGCTATATCCACCTGGAGTGTATGTTGCACATGAAAAACCTGCCATCCATGTGAAAGCAGCAACCTGCTCATGCAGATGTGATTAAGCACTTAAATATTAGTGAGAATACACGTATTTCAAAGACAATTTGCAATGAAATAAGAATTTCAGAAGCTCATAATTTTATCAACTATGTTGCACTTGCTGTATATAAATATGACAAAACTAAGCAATGCTAAAAAAATTTGGCAATTGGGTTTCATGCCTTCATTTGGATAAAGGAGACATGCTACTGAACAAAAGCTCTGGGAACATTACTTCTGCAGCCATTGGTTAGGTTTTAGCTTGCTTTATGCATTTGGTAGTCACTTACTTTTTTAAAATGACTCAAACTTTTTCCACCTTAGCTGTTTCCCTGTCCAAGTTTTATATATTGCAGAGATATATCTTGTGAACCGTCCCTGACCTCTCATCTTTAGAAGTTTGATTTATCAGGAAAACTGACAGTATCTTCAGAAGTAGTCTCAAAAGTATCTGTATGTCAGGAGAACTATTGAGTTTAAAATCTGCAATGTATTTTAGGAGGTTTCTTAGCTATCCAAATCTTGGAATATGTATAATATATATATAGAGAGAGAGATACAGATGTTTTTTTCTGTCTCTTCCATTACCTGTGTGACTATCACTTTTCTCTTCTGTTTTAGATAAGAAAATTATTTAATTCCTTCCTAAACCCTTTTGAGATACCCTGATTTAGCAAAATCTGTATTCACAAAGAAATAATTGAAGTCTGCATTAATTGAACAACTGAAGAGATTCTAAGTTCTGTATTTGGTAATTTGTAACCATAAACTTGATTGGGATCCCATGCAATACACTTGACTTCTTGTCAAATGTCAGACTGTTAGTGGAATATGTTTGTATTGGAGCTGTAAACGTAACCACGTGCCACCTCTCCTCTGAGCTGTAAAACTGTGCCATTTGTTGTGACATTAATGTCAGAGTGTAGCCCCAGCTTTCACTATCTCTGAGAATCCTTATGTGCTGATTATCTCTCCGTGACTCGCTGGCTTGCTGAACCATTTATCTTGTTCCTGGTTGAAAAAAAGGATGGAATTTTAAGTAATGGCAACAATACATCCGCCTAAAAAGAATAAAAATAAAAAATGTTCTAAGTGAGGAACATTTCTGAGAAGAGATGAAGGTGCCTCACATCAGGCTTGATTGAACTGAGGCAGGCATGATCATGTTCATGAGTTGTTCTTATCTGTACTCTTAAGAAGAAAATTCTGTGATAAACTTTATGCGCCATGCTTTAAGGGGTTAAATGTGAAGCACAGCCTGTCTAAAAGAAGGTGGGTAAAAAAGGTGTGTAAACAACAAGGAGGGCCCTGAGAGCAGCAGTGAAGCTCCATATCTGATGGTAACAAGCCTGTGGATGCAGTCTCACCATGAGAAGCTGGCTTACAAATCAGTGCTGGATGAGCAGCTCTTACAGAGCCCATGAGTTTGGAACAAGTGGATCCAGTGTTGGGATAAACTCGGAGCAGACTCATGTCCTACCAGGGACTGGCTCATATCAGCCAGCTGACCTTTTTCGTCTTGTGAATTCTCTTGTAATGATGTAATGGTGAGAAAGCCTTACAGTGATGATATCTCATATCTAGTTTTACCTCTGTGTAGAATACCTAAATTTATCTTTGTGTGAAATAGATTAGTCCAGTAGCTTATATGTGTAAGTTTTCCAGTTTCTTGTGCAGCCTGTTAGAAGTAAGAATAATTTCAAAGAGACACATGTTGAGCTGTTCTTTAAAATATCAGGTCTCTGCACACAGAGATTAACAAAGTGTCAGGACTGATTTAAGATCATTCTGATGAGTGAGAAGGGGGAAAAATGTGGGGGAAAAGATGGTTTCTCCATTCTTTTTCACATAATTAAGAAGCTGGAAAAAATCCTATGGGAATATTTTAAGATTAAATTAATCAGAAAAATTATTATTATTTAAATCTTCAGAACATTTTTTAATTTTTGTGATGTGATTATTGGGTTGTCTGGTCAAGGCAGTTTGGTCTGTTTTTTTAAACTCAGTTTGCAAGGACAAAAAGATTTGGTTAAGAAGCAGCTCCATGAAGTGCTTATTCTTTTGAATCACATTTTTCCTAAAAATGCCTGGCTACAGTAGCGTGTGAACTAAAATACTTTGGATCCCCACCCCTCCTGTGTGTGACCTGAAGCAGTCACCAAATCTACCTTGAGATTCATCCACTTTTGGAGCAACTCTTCCTGTGATGTAGGCAGTGTGTCAGGAGGTGTGAGCACAGGTAGTAACAGAGAAAATATGTAAGTCACTGACCACAGAGATGCTATAAAGCAAATTCCAAGCTCCTTTGGATGGTCTAAACTGCTAAAAATGCATTGCTTACTGACAGACTGAAGTATAAATACTGCCTGGAAGAGAATGAATTAACCCAGTTGCTTATCGAAGAGAATTCCATCTAATCCTGTACCTAACATTTAATTTAGTCATTGCACATGATGAATAAAAATGCCAGAATCAAAATGGAAAGCGCTTATTCTTTCAGGGCCAGAGTTTGAACAGATGTGCCTGTGTATTGAGACAATGTTTGAATAGATCTTGGAAGAAATCATGTGAAATTCTTTCCCACTGAAGACAATGGCAGAGTTGCCATTGACTGCAGACTTAAGTTTGAATGCAGCAACCTGATTCAGTAAAGGATTTAAATGCATATAATCATAGAAAAACTGATCTGATGAATCATGACCCTCTCTGTGAAAATTTGCCTAATGAAACTGTGTGAAATTAACTTTACTCACAAAGCACACCTGTTCTGCTGGGGAGATGGCTATAAATATCTGTGTGCCACCTGCCCCAGCTATGAGAGCTCCTATAAATCATATAATTCCCTCTGACAACTGGTACCACCTTGAGGGCACCTTTTTCTTTTTGTGCTCTTTCTAAAAATGTGTATTTGCATAAATAAAAAATTGTATGCCAATAAATGTTCCACCAGATTTCTTTTTCTCCCCCAAAACTGAAAAAAGTTTAGCTTATTTATAGCTTTGCCTCCCCTGTTACAGTTTCATGTACAGGCAGACTCTGAAGTAGGATGTGTTCACTTGGGAATTCTGCCCTCCTAAAACACCATCACTTGTGCACACAGTCCCATAAAGGAGTTACTTCAGTCTGTGCTGAGTCCAGATGGAAAGAAATTAACTGACTAGAAAACCAAGAGTTATCAGGGTTCTGCTTCGGTATCATTCCCTAATCCTCTCTTCTGTTTCCTCTCTATTTGTGAGAAATTGCCCTTTCTTCTGTCAGGGGTTGAATTTAAAACTAGAACCCTAAGAAAGCCTAGCTGTAGGTTTAGAGCTTCCAGTCTTCTGTTTACCTCTGCCTCTGTTTACCTCTGACATGAGATTAGCTGGGTAAACCCAGTACCCTGTGCATCAGTGAAGGAGCAGAACTCCCATTCCTGCTCTCCAAGCAGAATGGGAGTCAACAGTGTTAGGCTGCTGAGAGAAGGGTAAATACCTTATTAGGCTGTACAAACAGTGCAGACTGCAAAAAATGCATGAAGTGATCCTGTGTAAAAATACAATGATTTTCCTTCAAGAAGGATATAGATTTATTGGTTGGTGGCCAAGGAAGGACAACCCAGAATGTGGTGATTGAAAGAACTGCAGTTTGTATAATCTTTAGAAGAAAATCGTGGGGGAGACAGTGTACCTGTTTTCAGTTATGTGAAAGGCTGTTGTAAAGAGGAAAAAAGTTTTATTTTTCCTCTGTTTAGGGCTCATAAGACAAGCTGTGAACAGAAAAAAATGGTATCACGAAGGCAAAAGCACAATGTCAATCCCAAGTTGGTGATAAGCATGGTGTAGTGCTGCAGGACAGCCTAGGAGAGTTGAGGGGATCAAGAATGGACTGCACAAATACCCGTTAAGGATGACAAGGGAGGAGCAGATGGCTCCCCTTGCTCAATGATCTCAATGTCCAGGGCACTTTTAGAGTAATGGCAGTCAGTACTTTGTGTGTTTAATCTGTGTGAAAATGATCCTGTTGGTTCTGTAGAACATGTGCTATGTAAAGTGGTACATTGATGAATATGTAAAAAATAGAGATTTGAATAATGCAGTAAAAGTGTTCATTGCAATACACCTATTACCCTGTTTTCACTTAATAATAATATGGTTGTTCTTTATTCTCCCTATATTTAAAATACATATTTCTACCAGCAATTAAAACTACAGGAATAACATTTAAAAGTTTACTTCACCCACAATTAATGTGCAATGGCTTTATACTGATCTCATTTTTTATTTTAGAGCAGTGGAAAATGCTAATGTTTTCTTTTTTCAAATTTGTCATAGTGTGTTTTTATTTTATTTTGTGTATTTCCTGATACATTGACTGTATTGACAGAGATCCAGTTGTAGAAAATGGTTCCTTTGGGGACAGTGTACAACAACAGTCTATCTCTGTGCAGAAGGAGAATTCCTTTAGTGTTAAGTCATTAGTTAAGCATAATATTATTTAGTAGCTTTTCATGTGGAAGGAGTAAATGAGGCATTTAAATCAAAAGTAACAGTGATTGCTCTGTGCTGCTGTTCTTACCACAGACCCAAGAAGTCCTGGTTGGACTTCAAACCATGTATTAATCCTTCACAGACTGAGTTCAAAACCCACTTTGAAAGTTTGAAAGTGAAGGACCCACAAATTTCAGAATGACTAATATCTTGCTTAAGGGAGGAATTCTTTAATGAGGTAGAAAAAGCCTGTATACTGTCTCCCAGGTAGTGTGCCCATTAATTCATTTGCAAGATGGTGATCTATGGAGAGGATTAATTTAGGCTTAACTGGCAACCACAGCTTAGACCAATTTGCTCACCCTGGTTGACCTGTGTTCTCCAGGGAGTTGGGTCTGGAGGACACTGTTACCCCCCTGGGTGGGATATGAGTTTTTTTATACCAAGGCTGAGGAAGGTGTAGTGCTAAGATTAGAGGATTTTATTCCATACTGAAAGTCCAGACTGCATTCTGCAAGTAGAAGGTGCCATTCAATGTTGTTTATTTTTACTAAAGGAAAATGAAATTCTCCCCTCTCTCTTTTTCCTTTGTGCCTGGGACAGGTAAAATGGCACTGTAAAATACATGTTAATACCTTTCCTATTATAATCAAAGTTTTGGGTAGTGGTGCTTTTCAGGAGCTCCAATATTCACTTGAAAAATCCACAATGCCCGCTGTTTCTTCATCTCAGTATTTTTCTTGCAGCAACTCTTCCAAACTGATATCTTGACTTACAGGCTGTCCCTTGTATTTGCTTTCTGGAGCTAAACCTGCTAATGTTCACGACATGTTTAGCTGAACTTGGAACCTGTGCTCTCCCTTGGTTGCATATCAAAGAGAATCTTTTTTAAAGGTTTTTCCTGGTACGATGGCATGAAGGCACTGCTGCTGGAACACCTGCCCCAGAGGAGAACTGCTCTGACACCTGAGTGAGGGAGCGGAGCTGACAGCTCCTCCCGTTTGACTGCTGAGTCTGAGGGCCCTGCTGAGGATCCTGGACTCGGCTAGTTGTGATGCTGCTGCTACATCTTCCAAAGTTTAAAAACTTGATCAGCAACTATCTCAAGATAAAGCATGTAATACAGAAAAGCACTGAAAATGTAGATAGAAATGGAAAAGGAGAAGCTCAGAAGGGACAGACTGATGGTGCATTTTTACACTATTTCTTGTATAAGGAGAGAAAAAGAAGACCCAGTAATGGCTGAGAACCATTACTTCCTTTTTATCACACAAAATGGCCCTCAAAAGTAATAGAGGTGATGTGTTACAAAGAATTGTGCTGTGACTGTGTGATACATTCACACTTGCACACAGCTTCCAATGGACTGGAGATAAGAGCATGTCCCTATACTGTACCAGTTAAACAGTACAGAACCACAGGATCAGGACAGAGGGGCCCTTAAATTTTTAGTTCTGAGCAGACTTTGAAGACCTAGCCCTGTAAATCAGTATTACAATATGGTATTTTTGTAACTAAGAATGTGGTATCTAAGATAGATATGTAAAGTTTTCTTTCTTTCTGATGAGGCTAAAATGCTTGAAAATGAAATGTCATCCACTTGGCTGCTGAAACTTTAAAACAGAGTATTGATTGGCAGAACTCCCCTGAAACACACTTGTGTGTTGAATCACAACTTGAAGAGTTTGCAGTAGAAAGAATCTTCTCTGTGTCCTATATTGCTGCCTTACCCCCCAAGGTAGGAAGCTCTTTCTGTCCTGTTGGTGGGCTGCTCAAGGAAAATAAATTGGCTACTCCATCTGTACATGATGCTTTTGGTAAGCAAGCAGGGGCGCCTCTAGAACCGAGACCTGCATCTCTCCAGCAGCTCCATCAGCTCGTGTCCCTGCCCCCACAAATCCAGCAGTGTGCTCAAACTGCTTCATTTTCCTTTATTTTCTCAGAGATACCTCACTTCACATCATTATAGATCTCAGTTTATTTCTCTATAAAGTATCATTACTCTTTCTAGCGTTTGTGGCACTCGCCCACTATGGTTGTCCTTGTTACAAATTGTTTGTCATCGTCCCCTCCCTCCCTGTCTGGACAGGGTACTCTGCAGTGCCAGCCTCTCCCACTTACCCTGAGCAGCAGAGGGACTGCGGACAGATAAGGCATAACAAGGCCATCCCCTGCACTCTGACGAAGGCAGCTGGAACCACATGGGGTGATCCTCAGTTGAATGAGTGAATTGCGTAGGATTCTTACTAAATGCCACATGGAATGGCTGAATGACGTTAATTAGACTATCTCCAGTGCTGTTAACGTGATTGATTTCTGTATTTCCTAGGAATAATTTTTTTCCTTAATTCCCTCTCTGGTTTGGTCTTTCTACTGTTCATTTTTCTTCAGCTTGTCCCAAAATAGCTTGGAAAGGTACATTTCAGTGTTTAGTTGTTATCCTATTGCATTGGCTTGAAAGGATAGACGTTATCACCGTTGGAGGTGATATGGTGAAAAGGTCTAAACAGGCCCTTTTTTTCTTTAATTCCTCTGTCAATGATGACACATGAAAAGTCAAGAGGAGGGCAGCTTACAGCAAAATAGAAATGGTTAGAAAGATGAGAAAGTATTTTTATGTATTGTATTTTGAATCTCTTTCCACTGCCTCAATAGAATCTGTATTCCAGTTCTCCAGAAGCTGAAGGAGAGCTTTGTTTCGAACTTGATGGATTGTTGGTTGGCATCTAGACTTTAAGGAGTTTCCTTTACTTTCTACTATACTCTGTTTCTAGCTGTTTAGCTAACTGTGTCTGAAGAAACCTTCAGGATTTGCAATATTTTGGCAACTCATTTTAGATCTCACAATGCTTAATGATCTTTAGAAAGTTTCATGTCCTGAAGTCAGACTATAATGGCAGAACTTTAGTTGTAATTTTTTTTAAAAATAGTGCTTCCTCTTGAGATTACCCAAGGGAGCATGGATATATTAACAGATTAAAAACCCCCAAATCATTAAACTGGTGAAAAAAATAAAGACCCTGAAGTCAATCTTGCATCCTTTGCAGAAGCAGACTCAGGATAGTGAAAGTTTATACTTCATTCTGGAAAAAGATGGAAATTGCCTGGCCGTGCATATACTTCTGTGTACATTCTCCAGGCTATTTCTTCTCATGATGCATTGACAGCCATCCTTTTCCAGCTTGGAACCATTTCTGCTTCTCTGCAGTGATAAACACACTTGCATAAAGCACTTTAGTCTGGCTGAAGTCATCTCTTCACTTGGTGCTAAAATATGCCCAAAAGCTTTGAGAAGAGGAAATTGCATGTATTTTACACGTACGATGCAAGCTCCAGATTTTTAACTTTCTCATGTCTCTCCTTTATTGTCTCTGTCATCTTTGTCACAGAACTTGCCTGATTTTCTCTTGACAAAATTGGGATTTTATGCTGATCAAAACATTGTCATAGCATTTTCCAGGTTCCTACAAATAAAGACTTTTTGGCTTCAACACAACATTAGTAGATCTTTGAAAGTTTATCTAAGTCATCGGTTTGTAAGCAAAGGTGATCTTCTATACCTCTGAGATTCAATTTGAATTTCATAAAGATACATATTACCTAATTATATTTATTTGCTTAGATTATAGATAATTAAAGAGTGCCTGTCAAAGTCTCCTGGTGCCTCAACACATCAATAACAATTCCATCCCCACAGTGTTGAATTAATTATTCTAATAGGAACTCAGCCAGACTACCTTGAGTGGAGACTTTTCAATTTTATCATTACTTTGAGAAACAAATCCATAGCTTTCTCCATAAATCTTATCAAACTGTACCTTCTGTGCCCTGCTGCTTCTTTCCTGCTGCTCTCCTCTAAAGCTGAGAAGAGACACTTTTATGGTTCACTCCTTACGCTATGTTTTGTTTTGCTCTAAGCTGGCTAGGACTTTGGGAATCATTTTCTCAGAAAGCTTTCAATTCTCTGAAAACACATCTATCTAAAGATAAATTTTAATGTTTTCCTCAGTTTTCAAATTACTGAGTAGTCAACATCGTGTTTGATGCTTTGGGTATCAATCCTTTACTCATTGTTTGAAATAAAGATGTTTTTTTACAATCTTATTTTTGAATTTAAGCCAATCAAAAAAGCAAAGCTAAATGAAATATTTAAATTATTAGAGGGCAGTTACTTGGTAGAGTCTTTCCTTGAAAAATACTTCCAAGTTCATCTCTTTTTCCTCTGAATCAAGACAAAGAAGTGAAAAAGAAGCTTCATTGTCTTATTTTCTTATGTTGTTTGTTTCATTATGAAAAGCCATTAAGGAATGCTATCAGAGTTCTCTGTGTGTGTGTCTGTGTGTGTAACCCCAACCAATAATGGTAATGTAGTGATAGGTAACTCTGAGAATATGTAACATTGCCCAGAAGGTTTGTGGGAATTATTAAATTTGTTGTTCCATTCACCCGCTCATGTTTTGTGCTGTGTTTGAGTGCAGCACTTGCCAGAGAAACAAGGAGGGGTTTTAGGTTGCTATTTTTTATATTTTTGTTTGTATGTCAGGACAGATTATTATAATAATCAGTAGTTTTTGCTCTGTGTTTGAATCTGTACAGGTGGTAACATCCATTCTTCATTTCACTTCTTCCAGCCACTAAAAAAAACCCCAAACCCAACCAACCAAACTGAAAATGAAACAAAACAAACCCCAAACAAACAAGAAACCCACAGGAAGCAAAACCAGAAAGGGCTTTTGCATGACTGGGAACATAAACTCCTTCTCATCCTTGGAACCTCCGTGTTGCCAGGTGTAATTAAATGTCTGTTGCTGATTGTTGTCTGATGTGATTGGCATGTGAGATTTTATTAAAAAGTTTATGCCATTTGGCCAGCTAACTTTGTCACAGACCCCTTCAAGGGTCAAAGCAGAAATGCAATGCTGAGACAAGTAGGGTGTTCCTGCTACTTTGCACTTCTGCAGTGTGTTCAGAAGTGCTGGGACTAAGAGACAAGAGCACTACTGGGTTTCCCTTGCTCGTTTTTAGTGATGGACTGTTCCGTGAATCCCTTCCCGAAATACATCTCCACTACTACTGGTTCTGCTCCCCTACCAAACAGAGCTTTGCAGGTTTTAAGCATCTCTTTCAGTGCAAATCAGGAAAATCTTCAGGTGTTCTGTGCTGACATGCAACTGCATAAGACTGTTTTGCTTTTCTGTTTTGTTTAAACAGCAATACTTAAATAGTAATATTCCTCTCAGGAATTAGCTGACATTTAAACGTCTTGCAAGGGTATTTTACATTGCGTCAAATATAATTCACAAACATTTTCTAAATGTAGCCTTTCTGAACGCTTATCTAATTCTCATATTTTATTTTTAATTCCCTTCTTTAGGATAAAGTCTAGCCTATGTATCCCCAACAGATGAATGTACCTGAAGATTTTTTTTAAATTCATATGCATTCACAAATCAAAATAATAGCACACATTTCCAAAAACCATTAATCTTATTCCTCCCCTAATTCACCCTTTTTTGTTGTAACATGCAAGCAGTATTTCTTTAGAAAGAAGCTAAATAAAAAGTAGAATATTAAATGTGTGAAGATTAAATACCCAGAATTCAATAATAATAATCATATTATAAATGGTATCCTCATATCTGCTGTTGGTTTTGAAAAAAAATGAATCATACAGCGTAATTATTATGGAAGCCTTTAATTATGGATGTGCTTTTTGTACTTCAAAACAGAAATGTTCTATGATTGTAGGGGGAAAAATTAGGCTGAAGCTTTTATGAATCTTAAAAGTTCAGGATGAAAATAAAAAATAAAATAGTATCTTAAAGTGAGAATGCAAACTTTGGGTTATTATCTCTTACAGGGCTGCTGAACCCCTCCCACCATTAAAGTACACCAAGAATTTCTGAAACTTTGACAGTTATAGGCTCTGTATAATCATTAATGTCATATGAATAAATAAAGCCTAATTAATTCAACACTAATGAGATGACGCAGGCTCAGTGTTCATCACTGAAGGCTGAATTCCCTCACAGTTCTGTCAGAGTAATTCTTCATTGTTGTATTATAAATTAATTTTTAAATTCTGTAGTGATCTAAAACAGCACAGTATTGCAGGATTTAGTGAAACCCATTAAAAATAGTATATATTCAATAATATAAACTTGATAAGTTTTTTTCTTTTCTTCCCTGGCAATTATTGTTTCAGCATATGTTAAAGATAACTTCACTGGCAAATAGGAATAGAATTTGTATGTGGATTTGATACATTTGGAATTAGCCAAAATAACAGGATAGAAAAGGGATTAAGAAGATCTCTGTTAGAAAGGCAAGTGCATATTTATGGAAGGAAGACTAAATTGAGCCTTGCTCACATCCAGGATGATGTTTAAATAATCCTGAAATACTTAAATCACTTCAAAGCACTTTTATCTTTTATTAAGTTCCCTTTCAAGAACCTCCTGAGTTCCCCTTGGTTTTTCTCTTCACTTCTACCATCATGCATCAGCTTCTCTGTGAAGTTTTTGAATTTTTTACCATATATACTGTGTTTCCTGACAGCTCATCTCTGCCATTTTTGTGGAAAGAAAAAATCTGGAGATCAGATTATCAAGTTTAGTGGAGGGAATCTGCTCCAAATCCAAACTTAAAAGAGACAAAGTTTAGGAGAAGCGTTCATGTACAGATAGAACACGAAGTTTGCAGGCACTTTTAACACCATGTATGTTTGGGCAAGGGCAAATATGGAAAAAGTTATCAATTGCTCTCCCTGTGTTTTTGTAAACCCCTCAGTGGTTTTGTGTGTTGTTAGTACACATTGCAAGCAGACAGAGACAAGATAATCCTGCCACCTCCAGAGCAAAACTCTCACTCAGGTTCTCAAGTGCTAATCAGACATGATTCAACCTGTAGGGTGTGGGTTTTACCGTGAGCATGCTACTGCATACAACATCTCCTGGGGAGATAGCACATCTTGCTCCAGCACATCTGCGGTAGGAATCGGATTAAACTGCAAGAAAAGTAAATATTGTGCTTTGAGGTATCTATTTTTTAGTGCCATGCTGCAATTCTGGCAATAGAAGATACAGTTTCAAGTTTTTGAGCATTTTAAGGTGGATTTTAATCCGTGATAACTAGATTAATTGAATTGGAAATAGCAGTTTTCCATCTTTGCATATGTTTCATGTTTCTAAACTATCAGAGTTACAGTGAAAGCGCTGCACTGGCTATATTTTTCCACAGCCTGTGCACATTACAGGGACAAAATTCACGTTTAGTTGGTGCTCTAAACTGTTGGCTAATCTTTCCTGTTCTAATATCAGCAGTTATACTTATGCAAATTAGCATGTTGTAAAAGTTTCTTCAGTCATTTATGGTTCAGAGCTGAATTTCCTCAGAATAAGTACTTTGGAATCAAATAACCCCCCAAAAAAGGAAAGCCAGCAGTTAAACCCAGACTAAACCTACTTATAAGAAGGTATGAAATAAAATTTATTAATATACTTAAGTAATGGTATATTTTTCAGGTAAATTAATTAAAATACATCTGTGAGAACTAGACTGAGCTGTGAGAAGGCATGAGAAGAGAAAAAATATAACTTGAAAAGTTCGTTTTGGAGGAGACATTAATAAAAACTGGATGACATGCAGCAAAGGAAATTAGCTGCTAGTGCACAGGGGCATGAATAATGCTGGAGGATGTATCATATAACTTAATCAAATAGGCTGTAACAGGAAGATGCAACTGTGGTTTCCTTAATGACCAATGGGTGATGTAATCAAATGCTTAAATGCACATTGTCAGGTTCTGATGAGTTTCTATCAAAGCAAAGTTGGGGTATCACTTACCCAGGCGTTTAGGCTGATAACACATCCTCTCTCAAGTGAGCGGAAGGAGTTAGGAGCAGACAGGTTTCTGTAATGTTTTTGTGACAGGAAATAAGCTTCCTTTATCATTCTCTAATGTAAATATCACATTCCCTGAAGATATAAATACTTTTGCTGCCTTTGGCAGGGCACCAAGTTGTGAATCTTGCCATGCTTGGGCATGAGACAGAATCAAGGCTGCTGCAGCTGGGACTGAACAGAGCTGCAAGAAACTTTCAGGAGTTTCTGGCCTCTGCCAGCAGCTGCAGGCTCTGGCTGTGCAGCTCCATTGGTGCTGGAAGTACACGGATTAACTAATTTGAGGCAGTGTGGGAATGACTGAACACTCACTCACAACTGAGTGAAGGCTGGTTCTCCTTCAGTGGAGTGTACTAAATAGCACTGCTAATGTTTGGCTTGTAGAACTTTAATTTCTGTTCTTAGCATTCTGCACTTTGCCAGTGTGTGTTTTCATTGGAGCAAACCCAAGTGCTAAGGCTAATAGAGTAGTGACCTTTGCAGCAGTAGGTTCAGATCCCAATTGAGTAAGTTGTGCTAGCCCCAGGCCCAGGAGGGCTGGCTATACAGTGCAGGGACACGAGGGCTGGATGCACTGACCAGGCTGACTCAGAAGGCAGGAGAATTTTTTCTGTGCTCAAAAGGGTATTCGATCCTCGCTGTCTTCATTACACAGTGTAGGTAGAAGACTTTTTTCACCAAATCAGAGTGGTTTAGCAGCAGTTTCATAGCAGGGATATAAGCCGTGAGTATAAGAACCAAACAGAGTCAAAATTAAGACTGAGCTCACTGATAATCCTGGGCTTTGCATTTTAATGCATACTGCTAGTTGAGTGCTAGATTGTGTTTTTATGACAGAGCAGATTAGGAAATAATTTGCATGTGAATCTCTCCAAGTCTGTGCAGTTTCCCTGGTAACAAATGTGGAACCAAGTTCCAAAATCTGCTTGTTGCTATTAAAGTGTGTGTGTGTGTCTGTATGTGGGGAGGGAGGTGTTCTTATTTCCTAAGTTTTTATTAAAGAAAAAAATAGAACTGCAAAGTTTAGCAAGATTCTTGATTTGCATGAAATGGAGGATTGAGGAAATGGAATGCTTCTTTACTCACCAGCATTTAACTCACACAAAAGTCTCATTTCTTATCAAACAACACCAGGGTATTTTGCAAACAGTTTTCCTTTCTGGCTATTGCAAGTAAAACTTGTTATTGCTTATTATTTTGAGGGAAGTTGCTCATAATTGGTATTTCCATCAGTAGTTGCCTTTGAACCTTCAGAAGCCATCTGTGAAGGCTTGGAGTATCACCCATCGGGCTTCCCTGCTCTCCTCTGTGCCTCCCCCAGGAGGGATCCTCGCCTTGTTTCAGTTCAGCTCAAGGGAGGTTTCATGCCTTGTTCCACAGAAATTGGGTAGCTTGGACAGGGAACAGCTTGTCTGTCATGTCTGGCTTTTTAGGCGATGCTTAGGGAGAGGTTGAAGTTTTAACTAGATGACTCTTTTATGCAGCAGCAGGAGAACTGAAAAGATATTGGAGAAGGGAGAGAGTGGCAACTGTGTTGTGTTTGCTGGAAGAGTGGCTGAAAAGTGAAATCGTCCTGGTAGTGACCGGAGAAAAAAACAGGTGACTGATCTTTGGAGAATGACTGGTTATCCTCTGGCTTTGCATCCTGGAGCCATGAGACAAAAAGAAACCTCAAATACCCCAACCTCCCCACTCTGCCCCCCACTCCCCGCCCCAAACCCCAAGAAACAAACAAAAAAACCCAGACCTAAAAAATCCCACGAAATTTAATCCCGACCTAAATAAACCCCAAGCTTGCAATCCAGACAACTTTCTAAGTTCAGGCCAGTCTGTTTGCTTTTATTGAACCAGACAGTTTTGGCATAAAATATTTTCTATTAAAGCATCCCCAGTGCTCTCTGAACACTGAGTATCTGATGTTTTCTTCCCCAATTATTTCCTGAAACTTAATCTCAATGGTTTTGATGCTGAGTTTTTAAGTGACTTTTCATTAAAAGATCCTAGTTATAAATCTGCCTAGATAACTTCAGAAATATAGGTGAAGACATGTAAGCAACTTGGTAAAAAGTTCTTTCCTCCTCCCTTGTCTCTGCTTGCTTTGTTTTCTGGTTCACTGTTTAACTATTTCCAGTTTGCAGGTTATTCTAACTAGACAACGTTTGAACAGGAAGTAAATTGAAACTTTAGTTGCCCTAAAATTTATGCAATGTATGTACACAGGAATTTTCTAAATAAATAAAAAGGGGGTTTCCTCTCGGTGGGAGAGAATACCTCTTGTTCAGAAGTGTAATTTTTGAAAATATTAAAATCATAAAATAGGTTTAGTAATAAATAGAAGAAATTATTGTTCAGCTTCTCTCTTAGAGGCAAACTAAGCTACTTCTGCTGCTGAATAGAGTTTTACTTCATTTTATTGGACTAAAGTGATTTTTCACGTCATGCTGGGTTTTATTCCTTTAATGAGCCGTACAATAATCAGGAGTAAAAAGAGAAAAATTTTATTTGAGCACAGAGGACCTGAGTTACTGAAAGTTCATCAGCATGAACAAGCTTTATTTTTTTTTTAATGTTGCATCATTGAAAGCTGTGGAACAATTAAAAAGGGCCTTATTGAGAGTCAGGTTGTGTGGCAGAAATTCCCAAGTACTGTGGGAGATGGGTTGTGAACTCAGTAATTTAACTGCAAGTCAAGCACACCTTTATTCGAAACTAATTTTCCTTTCTTTCCCAACTTTACAAGTTTGTGGCTGTACTAAATGGCTGACTTGAAAATATGCGGGAAAGGGGATACTGTGGCTTTTATTGGTAGGAGGGACATCATGCAAATGGCAAGACTTTGCATCATTTTGAAGGGCACAGTGAAATTTTCCTTTCTCTAGATTGTAATTACATTTCCAGTTCCCTGCCAGCATATGCTGATTGCCTTTTGCAGCTTCCTTGGGGCCTTGTCAATCCATTGATTAAAGAAACATTCTTTAAGTGGATTTGTACTGCATTTGAATCTCTGATACCATTTGATTAGGGCTGAATGCTGATATGACCCTCAGTAAATAGCTATTTCTAACTCTTCTAATTTTTGTTACGATGGATCTTGCAATCGAGTATTTCTCTTAAGTTCTGGACTTCCAAATGGTTACCTGAGAGATTCAGTCGACCCTCATGAATGAGAACTTCTGAATCCTGTGGTTGCAGAAAAAAAACGGAGAATGTTGCCAGCGCATGTAAGAGGTCCAGGTCCAGAAGCCAAAAGGCAATGAAAGCTGATTATTTTTTTTAAATGATATTGATATAATAAATTTTATGCTAGTTGCTCCTCCATCTTGCTGGATCCAGCTCAATAAAGTTTCTGTTCTTACTGGTATTTCTAACATGTGTAGTCAACCATCTTATTTTTCATGTCCTTGTATTTGAGGCAGTTCCTTCAGGATTACCTCACCTCTCAGGCTGAAAGAAAGAACCCAATTTATTCAAAGGGGTCCAGTAACCTCTCCGCCCCCATCAAGGGCAGGGGGATAATGCCTGTTCTTTAGAGGTTTTGCTGAATCGTGACTAAAGTTCTTAGGATCAAATTCATGCAGAGAAACATTAAGTGGAAATCTTATTTGCAGGCACTGAGTAATACATCCTCCTGAGAGTGACCTTTGGTAACTTCAGATGCTTTTCAGTAAAACTGCTCTGTGACTGCTGAGTATACTGTTTGCAATGGGCAAAATACAAAATTTAGTGATATGATAGTAAAATAAAAGCTATGTGTGGTGAATGCAATATGTGTTCTCTTATATGCCTGTTTAGAAAATAGTTGTGTCTGCTAAATTAATGGAATTTCAAGATTGGTTTTGCTGCTGCTACAAAAGGATGCATCTATTTTCTTTTTTAAAACCCCATGATCTTTTCCAGATTATTTTAAAATTTACTGTAATTAATTATTCTAGTGAATACTTATTAGTCAATTATTGTTAGTATTTGTAACAGTTAGGGGAAATATTCATTAGCTTAACTATTCTCAAGTGTATTCATAATTAGAATACACTATCAATTTATGCCTATTTTGAAGAAAATTGTGACAGCTCTTTTTCCCAGGTTTCTTAAATATACACATCTTCTTAACTCAGATTCATTTTTTTTCCTAGTAACTCAACTTTTTAATTAAAAACTCTCCACAGGTGAGAGAGAAGGAAGTTTTTTAGATTAAAGGTGTCTTGAACATGTAGGTTTATACAGATCAAAGGGGCAATTTCCCTGTGTAGCATATGCTGCAACATTATGAGAATTTTTTTAAGAACTGTTTTCCATAAACAAATAAACATGTACATGCTCACATGAATAAAATCTGGCAGTGACTTATGGTGTACTATATAAATTTGAGATTATTCACAATCATTCCTACCCATAGTCAAAACCGTTTTATTCGTTACATTTATAACCTGAACCTCAGCTGATGTGGACCCTGACTTTTGAATACAATTGATCATGCAACAGAAATCTGGGCTGCAAATTCCCATAATAATGTGCCATGTCCTTCTGATTTAATATTGTCTTTGTATGACTTACATGTATTTTGAGGAAAGAGTTATGAAGGTACAACAAAGGACAAAGTTATTAAATGTATATAAAATTTGTAGGAAGGTACGAACAAGCTGCAAGGAGTGTTTATTAAAGGGATTTGAATTTGTTAGGCTGAAATATATTTGAAGTTCATGAGGAAATAACAGCTAAATATTGCAATAACATCATGATTTTAAAACAGGGGAAAAAAAAGTTTATAATACACTAATGTTTGCATACCTGGCCCTTAGTAAAATAACAACCTGAGACAGTAGAAACACTCAATAAGTGAGAAGAGTTAATGTGAGATGTAAATTCATTAATTTATACTAGGAATGGCTCTAGATGTGCGTGCAAAATCATCCTTCAAAGGAACCCATATTTTCACATAATTTCTATATATAAAGCCTAAATCATCAGCTATAAATTAAAAAAAAAAAGTTCACGCACATATAAATGATTCTCTCATACCAGAGTAAGTGGAGGTTTTAGTATTTTTTGCATTTTGGAAGAATCTTTTGTCTTAATAACACTAGGGAGTCAGAATTTTGGCTTTATTTATCATTTGATTAAAAAATCAGATCCTGTTTGTGACAGCATAAGATTTCAGGTGAAAAAAATGCACCTAGAAAAATGTTTGATTTTTCCTAAATCCTATGCATTTCTAAGTAAAAGTACAAAATCTGAATAGTTAATGAGGTAAAAATCCCCCCTTTGTCTGCAACAACTCCTCAGGGCACAGCCGTCCTCGATGCACAAACAAAATGCTGAAAATGAATGAGCAGTGTCAGAAAGTTAATATCATACATGAATGGCAAACCCTTAATTGAAAATGTATTTTTTATTTAGATATTACTGGGAGAAATCACTTCCATTGTTTTTGTTGGCTCCCATTGCAAACCTCCTGTGTTAAGTACTCTGAGGTGTTGTATTTGGGGTACTCTTACTACCGAAATGCAAAGTGCTGTGAAACGGCATTTCAAAAAGACTAAAATGATAACACTTGAGGAAACATTTTGACTCTCAATTGGTAGTCAGTCAAGACTCTTAAATAAAATCCAAATAGACTCCTAAACAGTAAATTTTCCTAAAGCAGATATAGAAAAGTTATAGGTACAAACCCTTCTTGGACATATGAAAAAATATGTCCTTTTTTTTCCCCCTTGTATTTGTTGCAGGATGCTGTTCTGGCAAAAGTTTCTGTTATGGATGTGGTCTAAATGTCTTTGCTGTCATACCTTTCAACAATTGTGCTTGCTGACTACAGTTTTTGTGCATTTATTTTGATATTGCGGCCACAAGAAATACAAACTCTTAAATCCTCTATAGGAATTTTTGGGAAATATTTTCTTACTTTGTGACTGTGCTTCAAAATCTGAAAAATTATTGATGACTATCATTACAAAATAAGCTTGAGTAATGAAAGTAAGAACATAAGGACCCTGATACCATCATTTGGTTTAATTGTGTATGCTAATTAAATTATCTCCTTGTCTGTGGGCATCTGCAAGTGTGGATAACAGGATAGTGAGGGGAAAATGGGGAGAAGCCTGCACTTGTGTTTGTAATAAAGCATTCCTATAGCGAAAGGGCCACTGTTCCTTTGGCCTGATGGTTCTGCATGATGTTTAATATAGTGGACAGATCAAAATAGAGGAGGTGTGTAAGCATACACATTTACATTTCATATGTAAATATCTGAAGTACTTTTTTT
Source organism: Edolisoma coerulescens (assembly GCA_013397115.1). Lineage (NCBI taxonomy): Eukaryota > Metazoa > Chordata > Aves > Passeriformes > Campephagidae > Edolisoma > Edolisoma coerulescens. The sequence continues at coordinate 435,173 of VWZW01001754.1, forward strand.
TCTAGTTAGTCATACTTCTGCCAGCGTTAGAACACTGACCAGTGGTAAGTAAAGGTGAAAGTAGTTTGTATTTGTCAGTGTCCCTTTTAATACAAAAGGTCAATAGTAAATGTTTTAGCGCTTTTTTTCCTTCTTAAAAAAAGACATATTATGAGTGCCATCAAAATGAGTTGTTTGTTCTGTTTCTGATGATGCAAACATAATTGGATTTTTTAAACAAATGACTAAAAGTAAGTCATTGAAACCTAATATTCTGAGTTCTGTGTCCCCAGGCAAGGGATAAGAAGTTTAGTTGCACAAAAGCAAAGGGTATGTGTGTGACTAATGTTAGTCTGAAAAGCCAACTGGTTTGCAGAGGTAGATCTGTGCCTAAAATGTGTTTTACTGAGAGATGGTTTTGTATTGGTATTGGACTAGTATTTATAACTAATAGGTCTGCAGATAAGAAAAACACATCTAGCTACTCTTTTGGGTAAGTTGGTGCAGAATCAATGGCAGCTGTTTGTCCTTTGTTGTCATGGCTTCATTTTAGCCATAGATGTTATTTCATGTTTCTTATTGTCATTCTCCCACTGTGATATTTAGTGTTATATATAATACTACAATTATTATGTTGGGTTTATTTACCTATTATATACTCAGTAACACGTTTATTTTCCTTTGAATCAGCTATTCACTTTGTTCAATTTCAAAGAGCCTGTGCAAACTTCATTAGTGCCGTAGCTATCCTTGAAGATTTGCGGTGCTGATACAGCTTATCCTTGCAAAGAAAGATGCCTTCCCAGAAGGATTATACTGCTCCTCTAAACAGCAAAGTATAGAAACAAAGAGCTCTTCCAAGAGTGGGGCTTGGATTTATACACAGAGTAAGATCAGAGGGTGCCACTGAAGAAGGGCTGGGTTGGTATATGCCTGTTTAAGTCAGTAGTGATAATTCTCCAGGTGGTTTATGAAAAACAACAACAAAACAAGTCCTTCCATGCAGATTGTGTATGTCTAATCACTCATGCTGTGCCTCACAGATGACTGACATAGGCTTGCACAAGTCACCCTGTACTACCAGCATGTGTCTGGGTGTGACTGCCATTCTCCTTCCTCTGACTGAATTGGAATAATGAGCTTTCAGAGAGCTTAGATTTAGGCACATTGACATGAGCAGTTTGACCAAGACTTCAAAAATCTGAAGATGTGGGGGAGGATGTCATTCTGACATGTCTTGTGTGATATTCTTCAGCCTCTCTGTCTCCTGATGTCCCTGCTGGGCTGTGGTGTGGGCCACAGCAGCTGGGTAGCTCGACATAACAAATCCCAGGCCTTTCTGATGTTTTGGCTTTTTACTGTGGTGATGAGCATGGCATTCAGCAGCTCAGCTGAAGTGACTACAGAAACAGTCTCTTGATGCAATTTTTCATGCTTTGTGCTTGGCTAAACCTGTTGGATGGCAGCCCACAGATCTGAGCAGCTCATGGAAAGCATCAGAAATTCATACATTTGAGTACAGTCCATCTGCAGCTCTTTGAGCTACATTTCACACCATGGTGAAGCTTAGGCTGTGAGGAATGAAATGCAGCATGTACAGTGCTGATGGAGCACCCTGGCATATGTTTGGGCTCTAAACTCACTGTGTGTTTACTGACAGGGGTCAATTCTATACTTTAGCTCATGTGTAAACAATTTTTAGGAGAGCAGCTTGTCCAAACCAGTCTCAGGAATGCTTTTGGGGACATTTTGGGATAAAAGCTGTGGGAAGGACTCCTCAACAGAACATTTATTGATGGACCCACACAGGCAAGTAATCTATGCAAGTGATATATGTGTGTGATTTATCACTGAAAGTTTTTGAGAATTTAATTGAATTACTGTGTTTCTACTATTTAATTTTGGATCATGGAACTTGCATACTTTGCTTTACTACCAGCTAATTCCAAATCCATTTTCAGCACTTAATCGGACCTGGCACAGAACTGTGTTACAGAAATTGCTATCATTCTTCTCAGCACCACCATCAGCTGCTGGGGTTAGATTTTCTGTTTTGTCTAAAAGCTAGAAGAGGACTGTCTCCCACTTTTTAAATGGTCTGATTTTGTTATCTGTTGAGTGGATGACATCTTGCTTCATTATCCGGTTGCTTTTTGACTGAATTTTATTTTCCAAATGCCAGTTGATGCAGGTTCCTGTCAAACTGTCCATTAGATTCAGCAATTTTCTTGGCTGGTAAAGGGTTTGACTGCATCTGTCTTGTTGTAAATGCACCAGCACACACCTGCCTCGAGTTGCATTTCCTTGACCTCTGGGCACAAACAATGCCCGACAGCTGTACCCTGTGGAGCACTGAGGGAGCACGCTGCTCCCAACACCCTTTTTCGAACAAAAAAAAAAATCCCAGACACATTTTAGGGAATGGACAAAACATGGTCTACCTCATACATTGTCTGGAACAGGTGCCTCCCCATCACTATTTATCATTGTTGTTTATTTAGTGTCAGATATAATCCCGATGATCGAAAGCATGGCAAAGTGTATTAACTGGCTGCTTCACATGTAAATATTTTGGGAACTGCCACCTCCGTATGTGAGATCATACAGTCTTTTTGTCTTGCATTTTAAAATGGAACAGTTTGGAATATTTAAATTATGGGTCAAAAACTGAATAAATGAAGAAGCCAAGTAGTCAGTCTGTCTTCCTAATGAGCATTCATTACAACAGAAGCTGAGCTGCCAATTACTGGCCACTTCTTCTGGCTACTCATTAACTCTGTTTCAGCATGGACCTCCTATGATTTGGCCCGTGGCCAGATCAAATTCAAATTTTCCCCATGTCCAGAATAATACTGTCACTCTTTTGATAGGCAAGTAAGCTGCAAGTTTCATAAATCCACAGCAAACACTAATTTGGGTATGACAAAAGGGCATCTGCTCTTCTTACTGACAAGAAATTGCAGAAGTGACTGTATTTAACAGTAGTAGATGACTTTCACTTTATTTAGCTTGAGTTATGACACTGAATAAAATATTTACTAGATAGCTGCCATCATGCTACCCCTCAGAGCAGTTTTAGGGAAGTAACGTGTGCAGCAGCTATACCCCTATACTGCCCCTCTTATTTGCTTTCAAGAGTTCATTGCAGTCTGTGAAAACTGTCTCTTCTGTACTTTGGAAATGCAGTGGAAAACATGTTGGTATGTCCTTTAGATTGTGATTTTTGGGGATTTTTTTTTTAAATCTGTTAATATCACTGCACCAGCAGAACTTTATGATATAGACCTGATTTCAATTTGATCTTGGTGCAGAAAGATCAAACTCATTTTGGAGTCTAGTATTGCATTTGAATAAACTCCATAAAGTTGTTTCGTATTTTCATGGCCTTCATCTGAAGCACACTAAAAAAGATTAAGTCTTGTGAATTCACATATCAGACTATGCGGATGTCATCTAAGAATGCAAAATATTTTTTGAGAATTTTTTCCTCAATTCTAGCGTAACTCATTTTGGAAAAGCTGTTCTGACATTACCAAATCAGAAATCCTACATAAGCAAAACAAATTCATAGGCTTTCCTAATATTTATCCACTGTAGATACGTAACAACTAGGGCTGTATTTTGCTTTGTTGATGTTTGCTGTATTTTATTTTTTAGCAATACAACCTATTTTGAGGATAAATGCAATGTTTTGAGTTCACAGGGTGCATGTTAGACTTACTTGTGGTATCAGGAGCTATATCAGCTTCAGTTGGTGAATTGGTGCCATACTCCATTTGTTTTATGGAATGCAACAGAAAAATGTTAATGGTCTCTGTTGTACTGTTACTGGTTCCCTGGAGAATGCCAGGATTTTATGTTCAATAAGTGGATCAAGAACTCATCTCTTCTTGGAGATCGTACATCCAAATTCGTATTTAAATGGTGTCTTTATATGATCTGCTTACATGGGCAATCATGGCCACCAGGGTACAGAGCACTGGGCTTTAGTGAAGTCTTATGTGGTGTTAAGATGATGATTTGTTAGATTAGTTATTTGTATGTTTTAAATATATATATATGTTAAGGAAGTTTTTTTTTTTTCAATTGAGGTGAGGAATTCTCTTGAGGAACACTTTGAAGGAAGTTTTTAATTTGTCCAGTGAAATGAGCATTCTCTTGGAAGCCAAGGAGTTGAGGGGCTGCTTGGGGGAGATGGATTTTTCCCTTCTTCTTTTCTCTGATGAGACATGATACCTTTCACTATGTTTGTTTGACAAAAGCTTCTGTTAATGTTTTTGGACTGAAGTTTTGAGTCAGCAACTTTTACAAAGCTAAGGAGATTCTGTTTATGAGAAGCTATGCTGTCATGCACTGCATCCTTCCTAGTCCTCGCTTTATTCACGCGTGATTTGCAGTTATGCTAAGCCTGTGTTCTGCCAGCTACCATTCTGACTTATCTGAAATAAGGCAAGACATTTGTGCAAGGAATAAAAAGATCATAAGGCATTCTGTCAGTTTTATTGGTTCCTCTCATGAGTTTCACTGCTCTCCAGACCTCAGAAGCCCTTATTTATCCCAGAAACCTTGGAATTTACAGACTGACTTTGCTAAAGCACTGCTGAACTTTAGAATCCTCATAAGAATGCTGGAAATCTTCAGAAAAGCCTTCTATGATATCAGCAAATATCTCCCATGAGAAGCCTTCTAGCACACTGAAAAGTGTTGAGCAGAGATAAACGAGTGTGTGATTCTCATTTAGAATTCTTCCTTGAAAAACACGGAGTCTATGAAGCTTTTTTAGTTGTCCTGGTGTGACACATTATTCTTATTTTTTAAGATCCTGTCTGACAGAATGTTTGGCTTTTAAAGGTTATTTTTAATGATTAATCCAGTCATTAATGGCTTTAAACTAAAAGATGGTAGGTTTTCTATAAGGAAGACATATTTTTATTGTGAAACACTGGCACAGGTTGGCCAGAGAAGCTGTGGCTGCCCCGTTCCTAGAAGAGTTCAACCAGGCTGGCTGTTCTAGTGGGAGGTGTCCCTGCCCATGGCAGGGGAGTTGGAATTGGATGATCTCTAAGATCCCTTCCAACCCAAGCAGTTCTATGAATCTGTGATCTTCTGAGACTGCTCTTTGTCGTGGTAAATCCTTGTTGTTTGAAAAAAGTGGAAGGGACTGAAATAACTTTCTTCCTTCTTCTGAAGGTTTTCAGCAATACTCAGTCCAAAAATCTCTCTCTGCTTTTGGCATTTATGTTAGAACAGCCTTTCCAGCCATGTTTGGTGGCTGTAACCTGCCTTTAAATGTGGCAGAGCCGAGTTCACAAGGTGATGGCAGTGGGCTCCACTGGCTTTTCCATTTTGCAGCCACTATGCCATGATTATAAATGAGAAGAAAGATTAAATAAAGAAAAGAGTTTTAAACTGAGTAGTTATTGTTCTCTATGCATTTTAAATACTTCTCTGCTGCTATTTAAAAGATGTAGTGCTTAGGGGAATATGGCTTAGTGGTGCCCTTGGCAGAGTTAAGTTATTGGTTGGACTTGGTGATCTTAAAACTCCTTTCCAGCCTAAATGGTTTTGTATTTTTATTCTTTGGTCTTCTGGTCTTTTCAGCACTTTCTCTTCTCAAATACTGATTCACTGCAGCCTTGAATTCTGCATTTAGTGATAGTCTGCTGGACTTTGGGGCTTATTTGCTGTTTTGTTTTGGACAGTGCTGTTGTGCTAGAGCAGAAAATGGCAAACAAAAGGCAGGTGCTAACACCAGTTTCAAGAAGGTTTGAAGGATATGATGGAAGCAAAGATGACAGGCTGGTTTTGTCTTGTCTTAAGTTGTAAATCAAGTTGTGAAAGGCAAATGTATGAAGCGAGAGTGAGAGGTAGAAAATGTTTTATATTTAATTAAGTTTTTTATCTGTAATTATTTCTGTGTCTATGAATGACAGCATTGTTGTCAATAACTATATGAGTGGAATTGAAATTTGCCTTAAATTTATCCCATTAATTTTTCAAAGAAGATTATAGTTTAAATGAAAGGGAAAAATACCAAAAACATTCCCTTTTACCACAGTTTCTCATATTGTTTTGGTCCATAACCTTCCATAATAATTTAAATTCTAAAATCTCCATTTCATATGTTAGTCCTTCACATTTGAAGTTGTGTTTATTTTTTTTTTTCAATTCACCCCCAACCATGGCTTAAAGAACTTCTGGCTCACTTGAAGGAATTGAGGAGAGAGAGAACTGGAAAGAAGAGCAGGACTGAGGGAAAATTAACTGAGTCTGAGAAATTCTGCAAAGTAGGAATTAGCAAGTAATTTAACCATCAGGGGCCACTGCAGAGCACAGTTCAACCAGACACTTCTAGTCTTCTAAGAGAAAAAGCACTTCTGAATGTCTCATATAAGAAGTGTAAAGAAATGGGGTACTTTTCAAGTCACTTTTAAATAAAATGAGATAGCTACCATATTTCCCTGAGTGTGATAAGGAGAACAGAGCAATGAATAGAATACAGTACTAAAACAGCATTTCAGAAAGGAAGCAGAATATAAGTTTACCCTCTAAGTACAAAACCCACTGTACCTAACAAAAGAGTTCAACCTGAATTCAGGCAGCACTTTAGGGAAAATTAATTCACTTTATGATTTTATTTTGGTCCACCTACTGCTATTTTCCCTAAGTGAATACATTGAACAAGGAGGTAATTGGGAGCTGAGGAAATGGTAGGTGAGGAACCCTTAATTTACAAAATTGTCTTCTGAGAGTTTTGTCGTTAATTATATTGGTAGAATACAAAGGCTTCAAAATCATACTTTCTGGATGATAAATTCCTTTGTTTATTTTATTGGAGCAATACTTGTGCTTTCCACATGCTGTAAGACTTAAATGACTGTGAATATTGTTTCCTCAGCTTTATTCTCCGTATTTGTAAAGCAAACATTTCAAAACTTTTCATCTTTCTTTCATTTGAACACTATGTTCCTAAATGTTCATTCCATTTCTGCATAATTGCAAGTTACAATATCCTCATTTATTTGCCAACTGTACAAACTAGTACTAATTTTCTTAATGAACTAGAGACAGTATGAACAGCTCCTACTTGAAAAGACTTGGCTGATGCAGTTAAAGCTTTGCTTCCTTCCACAGCAAAGGTGTACTATAAGGGAAATATTTAATTAAGTTTGAAAGTCTGATGATTTTTTAGGTGGCTCACATAGTATTGCAAAGCACAGAAAAAGGCAGGGAAACAAAAAACTTGTCAGATAAAGAATAAAGGTGAAACAGCGAAAGGATGGAGAGGGAAAGAGTTGCATTATTTAGCATGGAATGAAAAAATCCCACGGCTATTGCTGACCTAGGCTGGAAAGCCTGTGGTGCAGATGCACTCCAACACAGCTCTGCTGTCTCTGGCCCTGTGGAATTTTGCCAAGAATAAGCAATGGTTGCTCGCTCTGAGGTACATGAACCAGGAGCTTCAACGAGCTGGTGCAGAATGCAATTAGGTTTTCTTGGAATTTGTATAAAACTTAGATTAGGGTGCAGTTTGCTGTGCCAGTGTACTCATCAAGAGAGTACAATTTAAATGTATGTGATTTCTAAGAGATCCTCTGCTTTCTCCTAAACTTTAAAAGAATCAGTTTGGAGCTAAAATTATTTCTTCTTTGTCAATATTGGGTGTGCTTTTACAGCATGAAATTTCCCTCACTCTATTTAGCGTGAGATCCTGTTATTTGTTTTGGGGATTTTTTGTGAAGTAATTAGCAACTGCAATTGGAGATTTGTTATAGAACACTGAAATGAATGTTTTGTGTACTTGTATGACTGCCATGGACACGGATGAAGTGGAGATAAGTATTACTTTTCTGCGATACTCACAAATGTTGTGAGGGCTGGGCATGAGGTTCTGTCACTAGATATTGTAGGTTTTGAAATCCTTTGTAATACCTCGACTTTCTACATATAGAGGGAAATATAGCAACTGTTGAGTTGCTGCAAAAAGATAAAAATTTGAGTTAAAAATTAAGAGAGAAAGACTTTATTTTACTAGAGGTATAAATGCTCAGAATTAACACCGTAGGAAGAACTGTAGCACTCTTTTCAGGGTGAATCACTGTGCAAGATGAATGCTTTGGAAAGTATTGTTGATTTTTAATAGATAGAACTTTTTTAACATCTCATATGTTACACAGCTACTGATGATGTTCATTTTCCTTTCATGTTAGTTCAAAGCAGGAGTGGTGCATCTTCAGATTTCACTGTGGAAATGGAGGTTATTAGTTAGTTGTAGTAACTAGTTTACAACCATGTTGTTTTCCAGTGTTACCTAATGTATGAAATACAAATATTTTTAAAAACTTGATGAATAGTGTGTTTTACTAGGAAATTTCAGTTACCAAGTAAAAGCAGTGAGTTTTAAGGAGAATTGTTCAAAAATCCTTCAGAGTGATTTGTCATGCAAGGCTTTATGTCCAGAGAATGGCATGCATGGGCAACTGTCCCCACACCCCTTAAATTGGTGTGAATTTTTAGTTCAGATTAACTTCTTTTTCATACATGCTTACAAACTGTGTCAGATATAAACTGTTAAAGAAACTGCCAGGATAGGAAAAAGAGATTGATTTCTTAATTATGGGCAGAGAGAGCAGCTAGACCTTTGTTGATCCATTGCACCAATGTGAGACTAACCTTGTCTTTTCAGGAGCCTTAGAGGTTCTCAGAAACACCTTTTCCTTTGCCCTTATCCTTGTGATCCAGCAAAGTTAGACTCTTTCTGATCTCCTCTTCATTAAGTGGCATCGAGTTTCAGGCTGCTGAACAGGAAAAATGTCACCTCTTTTTGCTATTTGCCTATATGTTTTTCTATTTTGGAGAATACAGTCTGTTTTCCCAGTGAATTGCTAAGCAATATTTAAAATCTGGAGTATTTTCTTAATTGGGTGGCAAATTCATGGGGGGAAGAAGGACTCTTTCTTATTTCTTGTCTCTGGAATTAGCTGTCTGTAGTTAATAAAAGCTGGGTTTGTTCAAATATATGAATTTCTTCTGTTATGCAAGACTGCTACCTCATATATCAACAAAAATACTATTAGCTACTATTTTAGATGTATTTAAATGAAGAAACATGGAAAACCCTAAGACAGCATTCTGTAATACTGGATTTTAGAAGCTTGCTTTTAAAATCAAGATTATTTCATAAAAGATTATAGCACATAAATATCACATGTGATCTTAATAGTTTATAATTTCTCTATAACCTGTTAAACCTTATGTAGATATTCTGCTAATTGTCCTCTGGGAACACCAGATATAGATACTTTATATTTTATGACAACATTAATAGAATTTTAAAAGATGTCTAAAGTAATTAGAGGTGCATCTGGCCTTTACTTGATCAAATTTAAAACTATTATTTTAAACTCCCAAATACACTAAGAGTTCTGCTAGCAGACTCAGATTAATATTAATCTTTTTTTATCCCAATGCACAAGTAGAATCAAGTTTCAAATTAAGTCAATGCGCAAAATTGCTTGTTCATGTCAATGTTTATGAATCTCTAAACATTTGTTTAAAAATTAATGTGTGAATCTCTCAGCATGTAGTTATGAACATTTGTCTATTACATTTTTTATCTTTTTTAAAAGAGACAAAGTGTTGTTTTTCTTTGCTTTCTGTTACAATATTTGGAATGAAAACATGCTGTAGGAAAGTTTTATCCAGATGTTGGAAGGTGAAAAGAGGTGGTAGGAGAATCCGTCTAGGTATGGTCTCTCTGATAAGCTCAATTTTGTCAAAGTCAAACCTCAAGAACCCTGAGTCTTTCATGTCCTCTACACAAAAGTGATTTACTTTGTGAATTGAGACTTGTAAGTTTCCCTAACCCTAAAATAAGTTTTGCCCTATAGATCATTGCTTTTCAGTAGTTTCTAACAACCCCCAACTCGAACTCTAACACTTCACAAGGTTGTAAAAATGGACCTCCCCACCCCCAAATCTCTCGATAAAGAATTTTGATATTCTTAGAGTGTGACAGGAATTTGAGATGCTCATTTCAGATGTCAGCCCCATCTATAAGTTTGAATTAGATTTCACTCTTGATTTGACTCCTGAAGTTTAATTGATATGTTAAGGCCATCTTAGTTTGCATGATTCATAATTATCTGTTCGTTTGTGTATGTACTTATAAGTGTGTGGCGTGATTTTCGTTATTAAAGTGCTCCAAACACCTTTTCACAGCTGAAATTTTTCAGATAAGTTTTTGGCTGCAGATGGATCTGTGGTGAGTTTTCTGGCCGTGGCTGACCTAGGGAATGTTGCAGGAACTTGCACCAGCGCTGCCCTAGACACTTCCTTCTCATCTTCACATTCTGAGCCCTGTTATATTTGATTCTTTCCTATGGTTTATTTGATTTCATTTAACTCTAAAATAGCTTTTGTGGCTAAAAAAACATTATGCCATTTGAGGCAAGTTTTCACTCATGTCTGTGAAGTTTCCACCTGTGCATAGCTGTGCAATACCAGCTCTACCATTTGCTGTTGAATCGCAAGTTTACCCCAAGCAAAGCATTAGCATTCTTTGTAAATAACCTGGGTGTTTTTCTTTTCCATGACAGCAACTGTGTGTTAGGAAGTGATTGGTAACCATTATTTGGATTCTGGAGAAGAATAGAACCATTTACATGCCCAGGTGCTCCAAACCGCTCCAGTTTCTCCTTATGAAAGGTTTTGCATCCAGGAGGGCAGTCAGGGAATCTTTATTTTGGGAGGGGGAAGCACTCTGTGGATTACTTTGTTGTAGTTCAGCAGCATATTGAGGTGGAGTCTGCCTTTCTGGCTTGTGTCCTGCACAGCCTCCATCATGTCAGGTCATGGATTTGTTCTTTGTGTGATGTCTTCTGTCAATTAAAAAAAACCCAAAACATTGAGTATTGGCTCTCTTTAAAAGCGTCACATCACCCTTCTAAGATATTTCATTTTTGACGTTCAAAAACTCAATAACTGACTTTTGCCATTGAAAAGAGAAAACAACTTACTATGTAATTAAGTTATTAAAAACAATGCAAGCAAAACACATGGCTTATGAACCGACAAAAATCTGCAGCAATAGAAGTTTGTCTGAATTGGTAATTCTGCTCATTTTTCAAATAAGATGTCAAAATAGGAGATTGTTAAACATAAATTGCATTTATGTTTTTGCTTTATCTAGTTATGCTAAGAATGTCAGAGAATTTAAAATTTTCTAAGCTTCGATATTGTTTCACAAAATGTAGCAAGCTGATAACTAATCTGTTTTATTGTTAATTCTGGGTTAATCAAAAATGTAATTATGACTTTTAATTAGAACAGAAAAAGTGTCTGCTACTAGCTCATAAAAATTGCTTTTTTCTGCCTCGTCACCACAGGTTATGAAAGACAAAGAAAGCTTTCAGTAATAACAAGGAGACCATCTAGCCTCAAATTACTCATAATTGGACTTAATATTTGAAAGTACATCTAAATATATTGGAAGCTGAAAGCTGTGAATTTATATTCTAATTTAATTTTAAAGCATGAAATTTAGCGGTACCTAGATAAACACATTTTCCCCCATCATCTTTTCAAGCTGTTTCATGGTTCTGTTCTAAATTCCGTGTTAATTCCATGGAGACAAGTCAACAAGCAAGCTTATACACATCTGAAAAACCAAGCATAGCAGTAAAGGACCCTAGAAGTTTAAAATTTTAGTCATTATACCCTGGGTTGGGGTAGATGGGTATGATCAATAAATATCTACACACATAAATGTGAAATAAATATAGAGAAAGCGACAAGAATTCTGAGAAAGGAAATTCCCATTTGGATTTATTATATCTCTTATAAAATAGCACACGAGGTAAAGAGAAGGAAGGTAAACCAGAAGTGGGTGATTATCATAACTTGACAATAGAAACCAAACGGTACAGGGAGAAATCTATCCTTGCCACAGTGCAATAAAAGCCTGGGATTATTTTGAAGAAAAATCCTGGCAGTGTGTTTTTACTATTAGGCAAGGAACAATTGCTGTTCCTCTAATTATTTCTATTTTGCATATTGGGAGTACTTCTATGAATATAACATACTTTTCATTCATGTAGTACTTAAAGAAAATCTTAAATAAACCTGCACATTAGGTGTTAGGAACAGTATTTTTCATTGAGATGCATTGAAGGGTTTTGGAGGAGCTGAATTAGGATCTCTCCAGGCCACTAGTGATGATTGTTAGTAAGCCTGGAGGCACCAGCAAAGGCAATTTTTCCAGATTGTGTAAGCAGAATGACCTTGGTGATTTTATGGTAGCCAGCCCTGCATTGCTCATTGAGGGAAAGCGTGGAATTGCAAATACGGAACTAGAAACATAGGGATAAAAGATTTTTTGTTGGGTGCTCAAACAAGCAAAATGCTGTATCATTCTTTCTCCTGCAACAGTATATTCTGCGTAAGATTAAAAAATAAATAGAGGGCATTGAACTGAATTTCTAAAACACCATTTAGCTTTGGTCGGAGTTTTATTAAACTTGAAAAAGTCAGAATATGCAAAATGACCACCTAATCACCAAAAGAAATAAAACCTGATTAATTCATTAGTGTTCATTACAAAAGAGGATGTTTCCAGTAAGGTCCTTATAATGTGATTTCAAGAATAAATTTTTACAGCTTTGCTCAGTGACCTGGAAATATCAAAGAATTAATACTGTAATTGTGCAGATGATTTGAGAGAAAAATAATGAAGGGAACAGTTTGATTTAGAGCTCTTGATAATCTGGGCATAAGAAAATATGTAGCTCAGCGTGGCCGTGAAGGTACAGAGATTTCAGGCCAGAACACGAAGCGGTGGGAGAGGGATACCCAAAAGAGGTGCCCCCCAAATTTCTGAACTAAAAGATGGTATAACCCTGAAAATCCTTTCATAAACTTTATACTCTCCTTAATTTCAAATATTTAAGGCTTTTAATTTTTAAGGCAATGTGATTCCATAATTTGGAATGCACGGTCCAAAAGCAGTTTATCTGCAATATCTTTCTGCCTTTATGTTTGGTTACTTTTGCTTTTGATGTATCAGAGTACTTCTATAGGTAAGCCCTTCTCTCCTTGGTTGAAACGCAGTACCTGGTGGATTTAAAATGTACCAGTATGGCATTCCTTGGAACCTAAAGAGTAACAGCCCCACTTTCAGAGATGACTCAAAACTAACTTCTGAAAAGGCAGAGCCATTGATAGCAGTCATGCCAAGGTGTTAAATGTAGGTAACTGCAAGAAAGGGTTGAGTCAGATTTTATCCTCAGTGTATAAGTCATGTCTATGCTCGCTGTATCTTTATACCTGGTCTAATTATTTCTGTAAGTGCTTAAAAAATCCATTATAACACTAATTAGCACATTAGTCCCTAATTAGCCATTAGCTAGTCAGATATTTTTCTCTGTCTCAAAGTGGAGATTCCACTGCGGACTAACCAAATTTCATACTTTATGAATAGACTTCTAGCTTGACCTCTCAGGAGATGATTGTAAAACTGTCATGGATTTCAGGGAGCATTTGGAAAATGTCTGGGTGCTACATGGCTTCCGGGGATCTATCATTCCCAATTCATAGAAAAGGAAGAAAATTATGTGAGTTCTCTGAAAAAAAAAGAGTGTTTTTCAAGGCCTTTGAACATGCAGACCACACAGGTGCTTGAATGTAGAGTGGGTCTCTGCATTTGACAGGTAGACCTATGTGAAGTGCCCAGTGTTTAATTTCAGTTGTATTTAGTGTATTTGAAAACAATGCGAATTATAGTACTTCAAGATTTTGTGTCTTTGAGAAGCTGCTTTTTCTTTATGCTGGTGTTTTCTTGAAGGAGGGGCATGCCCAGTAACATGGCTGCAATTGTCGCCTGGAGTAACAAGAGACTTTAGGGCTGTGGGTCATGGTGGAGGTTGTCCCTATTTTACCAGCCCTGGTCTGTTTAGAAAGCTGCTATGGTACAAGTGGAACATCCTCTAAGAGATCTCAGAAGCTGTGCCCAGTGGTCAGAGGGTGCCTTAGCCACACTCAGCCAGGGCTGGATGGCCAAACTCTCCCACAGGTAAGCTGTGAGCCTGGTGAAGGTACAGGTGACAGGTACAGTCATTCATGACTATGAGTTAGCTGGAACTGTAAATGTTTTAGTTGCTTTTTGTGTCCGCCCCACTGGGATTTATCTTTTAAAAGCTCCCAGGTTGTGGAATGGGTGCTCCTCTGCAGTACAAGTTTAAACTTAGGCACGGGAGAAAGATAAACCCCACTTTCACTCATGCCTTGTCCCAAAGGAAGCACTTACAGCTAGGTGAAACAAATTTGCCTGCAGTGTTTAGTGTCAGGTTTCCCAGATGAAGAGGAGATCAAAGCTGAGAGATTAGGACATGCTGGTTAGAGGGGAAAATTGCAGTTTAGCTGTGCTGCTATTTTTAAAACTTGTCATATCTGCCTTCTGTCAGGTGAGCTGAACTCTGATGTGTTGTGAAACATGGATGAGTTAGAGCTCTGTGGATGGATGTGGCAGCATAATGCCACAGAAGAAACGTATTAGCTTCATTTCCTACTGGGTCCTGATTAAAATGAGAAATCTAAGGTTTTTGCAAATGTATCCACGATAGTTTCTTTGGAGAAATGCTGTAGACAGGAAGCAGTGTCCTCTTTATCTTTCTTTAAAATAATGATAACAATGCACTTGCAGTTCTGTCACAAATACCGCAAGGTCCACATTGGCTTTCTAGAAATGCTGGGTTTTTTTTTCTTCCCTGCCTTCCTGTGCCTTCTTTCTCAGTGAGTCTCCACTCCATGTGTTCCTTCACCAAATTGTTTTTCTAGCAATTGACCCCATATCATCTCTAACACTCATACTATACTTTACTGCTGTACCGTTTCTGCTTTATTTCTCAAATACTTCCAAAATTTGTCTCCAAGCATTTTTTTGTCATCATAAAAGCTGAATTGTCTTTGTTTCTTCAAAGACATGTAGAGAGAGGCTTTATGAAAAGAAAATTGTCCGTAGATACTGAAAATATTTTAGAAAATCAGGTGTTTATTGATTTATTTAACACTGGTATTTGTATACATAGTAGTTAAGGTTTTCTTGTTTGGTTGCACCTAGAAATTGTCCTGTCAAAAGCAATAAAACCTGAAGGTGCGTGGCTGTTGTTAATATCCCATTGCACAAGTTATTTTGTAAAACAAAGGGGTAGTCCTGGCCTGAAGATTTTACAAAATCAAGTATAGGTTTTTTTTATGCAGGAGCTTATTGTATGTATAAATTTAAGATCCAATTTCAAGTTTAATTCTTCATGTATGACTGGATATGAATTTTGTACTATGTTATTTATTCACTCTCTCCAAAAAACCTTTAAATGTGTCAATAGAAACAAAAGAGATGCAAGCATTAAATAAATATTGGTAAATAACCAATCCTGCACGCATCTGTCATTGACTAGCTTTTGTTTTCACATGTGTCTGCAAGTGCCTTTTTCTTATTGATTTAAAGAAAATGTACATTCATTAAAATGGTAGGAATGGTGTATTTGTGTGATCAGGTTTCTGTGTTTTCACTGAAAACCTTGGGAGAAGAAAAGAGAAGTATTTCTGAAAATGGGAATAAGCTTTGTTTGAGATGCATCAAACTTTACATGACTCTTAACTTTGATTTCATTAGAGTTGAATCTGATATAAACTTTGAGGTAAGAATCATAGTGTCTGCAACAACAGCTAATAAGCACAGAAATATTATGTATGCTGTGGAACCAGATTTATGCTTCTTTATTTCCTTTTCATATATTTATCTACCTGTAACAAAAGCTGGTGTGTGATTCACAAAAAGTTCTCATTATTAAAGCCAGAGGTATCTTGCTGCTTAGAAATCTAGCATACAATTCTCTGAAATAAAATATGAGCCCCATTCATTCTATATCACCATGTAGACCTGAAATTGTTAGCAGAAGACTTATTTAGCATTGATATATTTTTCTTACCCAGTCCCAAATAACAAAAATGACCTGTGGAAAAAGGAGCTCTTGAGAAATTATTTCATTCTGTAAATTAGTTTAAATTAGCATCATTCTGCATCTCCCAAATTGAAAGGATCAGATGCAGAATATATCTCACAATGCAACCAATAAACCCTTGTTTTTGGAGTTCAAGTGCCTGAAAGCTTAGGTTCAAAATGAAAAAAACAATAAAAGTTATTTATGTATACTCTTGAGGCCTAATTAGGCTTCGTATTTCACATGTACGTGTATATTTACAAGCCGGATATTGTAATGTTTATGGAAATTGACACTTAACTTTGAATTGCTTCTATTTGCATATGCAAATTAGCGAAGCAATTCAGTGTGAATGGATTTTAGAGACCTGTCAACAGTTGTTTATGGGGAACGGCAAGGAAACCTGGAAACAAATCCTTGCGAATTAATGGTTTTGTTTGGTTGCGAGCGGTGGAAGTGTTCGTGACCTGGGCAGGTTTCAGGGTCCCACCGTGTAGCAGCTGCAAATGCCAGCCAAGAAGGAGATTTAATTGTGCCCTGTGAACCACTTTTGGGGACAAACCCAGCCATTTCCACTGCACGTGTGCTCTTGCTCAAACAAGGCACCAGCCCTGTGCTGGCAGCGTTGGTGCAGTACACAAAGCACACAAGCTCTGAGCAGAGGTGTCCCTGTGGCAAGAAGAAAAGGAGGAGGCAGACTTTAGAGGGGCACAAGGTATGGTAGTGAGAATTTAAGTGGTTTTGGGCTCCTAGTACAAGATTGAAAATGAGCAGGTTTCAGCCAGCCCGTTGCTTATATTTGCTTCTGTGCAAGCAATCTCACGTGCGTATTTTTCACGAACTGCAGCTCTGTAACATAAATCAGCATTGGAGAGAGCTGCTGTGGATACTGTTGAGTCTCTGCTCTCTTTCTTGGAGAAGTTAATGAGAATAAGCTGTTCTAATTTGTGTCAGTATACTCCACTGTTATTGTTCTCTTCGTAACAAAAGAACAAAAGGCATAGAAGTCAGGAGTGATGAAGTGCATAAATTTGAGGGATGCTACAAAGAGATCATTTCATAACAGAGCCATCAAAATCTTCTAATTGAGATCGTTATAAATATATCAAGATCAGATAGTGAAGACAAAACAGTGCATATTTTCTTGTCAGTATCTCAGGTGTGTGCGAAACAGGGTTTCAGGAGGAAGAGCAGAGAAACATTAACACAGCACTTTGTTACCTTCAGAGGTGCTGCACTGGATGCTGAAATCTGCTTTGGAGAGACAGGACTCTCCATGCAGTGAGAAACGAGGGCTGTCACACCTCTGCATGCAGGAACCTGCATTTGCGTGTCATGGTCCTATTACTCTTTCCTACAGGAACGCTCTGTGAAACAGCTTTCTGTATCAGTTAACAGGAACGGGTCAGTCGTCAAGGTTATGAGGAATGAGCCCACAGTTCTGTGGGACCCCCACAGGTTTGTTGTGCATTATGAAGTGTGCCTGGTGTGCCTCTTAACACTTGCTACTCTTTTTCAGGACACAGAACTCTGGCACGAGCCCTTTTGTGACATGTGCAAAAGCAAGTGGGGAAAAACGGGAATTTACACACTATTTTTCATGTTTCTCACAAATCCACACCAGGGTCAGAAAGTATTTGGCACCTTATATTTGAAAGAAATTACTTTTTTTCTTCCCCCAGGTTTCACTCTGTCATGGTACAAGGTCAACTGTGCTACTATTTTCTTCAGCCAATGGTACTTGGAGTGTGAACAGGGCAATAGCAATTGGGAAGCCAAAGCCCAACATTGATAGCCAGGATACTGCTCCATTGGGTAGCCTTGCCTTTGGAAATTTGGAAACGGTACAGCTGCATGTTTTATCCTGCTGCAAACCATGGTGATCAGTGTTACAGAGAGCTCAGCACAAAGACAGGACCTGCATCAGTGCCTCATGCTTCCTAGCCAGGATTCAGGCTGGGTTTATCTAGCATGTGGTACATTACTTTTTTTTATAATGAGGACTGCTGAAGTTAAATGAAACACCAAGCAACTGTATTGTCTGAATTAATCTAAATCCGATTCCTGAGAGCTCAGTAATCTTTAAAGATTAATTCTTTTATCCACTGCTCTGGAAAACTTAGATGTTTTTTGATTTCCTTTTTTGGAATTGGCTTTTGTTTTGTATCTGTCACCAGACACTCACCTGAATGAGCAAACATGACAGATAAATACACACAGAACCATAGATATGTACGTGTTTTTGTATACATGTTTGCTTCTCTGTGTGTAGCTTCGCTTGGGTACATGAATATTCAGGGTGAAGTGTATTAATATCCAGATCAACACTCAAGATTCAGTTAAACTGGTAGTTGCAAGAGAAGCCCTTACCTTAGTGTAACATTAGTGGTAAGTTTTAAGCCCAGCTTTAGTATTGGTAAAAAGAAAAATTTGACTTCAGTAAATATATCTGTATTCATGAAAATATACTAGGTGTTTTTGGGAAATGGGAACTGATCAGAGGTTCAAGTTCATCACTGATGATAGAGCAGTTCAGGAGGGACAAGTGGTGGAACAACTGCTGGTGAGATGAGAGGCATATCCGATGCTTTAGGACCTCATATCTGAATGAAAAAAGACTGATAGTAAGGAATAATTAATAACTTCAATTTTCTGTCAAAAATAATTTCAGCCATATTTATGGAGGTTCAGTATTTTGCAAAAAAAATGTGCTACAAAGCTGTTCAGATGTCTACAACGTCTGTGCGAAGGCAGGGTGTGTGCTACTCTCAGGTAAATCTCCTTTAAGATCTTATATACATTCAAGCCAAGTGGAGCCTTTTCCCACCTTATCAAATCTTCTGGGGAGCATTTTATTGCCATGACAGTTTATACATTGTTTGAACTCTTTTTTTTTTTTTTAATACCAGTTTTATCCAAATTATCTCCTTTTTATTTTTCCCTGAGGTGAGGAGAAGGGTTTATAGGGTCCAATAAAACAGGTTGTGTTAGATGTGCCAAAGTTACTGGAGATAGTTAACTGCTCAGAAAAGAAAGATCATTTATCCTCATTCTTCTCTTGCAACCTGAGAGCTGGTATGGGTTCATTAAGTCCTGCCCTTTCTCAGCTGCTCCTTCCCCATAGGCACCTGGAACATGATGGGGGAATCTTTATAGAGCTCCGTGGGCTTTCCTTCAGCCCATTCTCCCACCCCTACATCTGCTAAATGGGCTGAAGTTTGCTGGAAGATGGGAAATAACCTAAAAACTGAGTGTTCTACTGTGCATAGAATTTTTTTCCTGGACTTGACTGTGTTCCTTAGGGTTCAGAAGGGTAACTCTTCTCTTGTTTGGCTGGTCTTTATATTGTCCCCATGAGCCAACTTGCCACGTCTAGACTGGGACCTTTTTACAGCGTGTAGGTGAAAATATCACTTCTCATGTGGAGAGTAGTTGCAAGGCTGAATTCATTCAGCTGAACACAGGCTGTGTTGAAGAGGCATGTCTGGGGCTTTAAGGCGTGAATTTGAGTTGGCAGCTTTTTCATTCCTCCAGATGCTCTTTCCCTTCTCCAGGAGGTGCTGTGTAATTTGAAATAGGACCCTTGCCTTAAAAGCAGCAAAAAGTGGGGAAAAAAAATGATTAGTGCTATGTAGTAGGAGGAGTAATCTAGTATTTCTTTCATTTTGATTTTTTCCTTCCCTGAATAAAGAATATTGAAGGACTGAATTCATCCTGTTATGTTGATCTGCATGAAAAGAAATGTAAATGAGATCCAGATGTGTTTTCTCCTCTAATAGTTTCATTCACTATGCTTTAGATATGGGAAAATGAAATGTATTCTGTAATAGGTTGGAGGAGAATAGACCAAAATTATAATTTTATAATATTCCCTGGGAATTCATAGAGGCCTAACGAATTAACTAGGAAACTCTGATGTCTAATGAACTCTGCATGGGGAAATATTTAATTTTGCACTGACTGCCATAAGGCAACTGCACGGTGGGTTATTTAATCATCAGCTGTAGAAATAAAACAGCAGTAGAAAATAGACCTGTTCCCGGCATTGTAGAGAGAGGTTTAACAGAGCTCCCCCTTCAGTCTTTATTGGAGAGGTTGTAAGGTCCTCTTCTCTAGAGCCAGAACAGCTGGGACACACCTGCCTGGAAGCTCTGAACAAGAGCACACCTTCGTGTAGCAGAGAGGGGGAAACGGTAGCACCTCCAAAGATGCAGCCTTGCTCTATTTGAAGCCATTCACTGTAGCTCTCAAGTTATTTTGAATAACATACTGATGCAACTAATTGTTGCACTGTGAATCTTCTGTTTGTTCAGAGTACTGTAAATATAATTTGCAATCAGTAAAAACCAAGGTCATGGCCTGTCCTGCAGTGGTAGAGAAATATGTAAATAAAAGGTTATGTCTTAGATGGTGAAATCCGCGTCCTTATGTGAGGAGGCTTGGAGAAATGCAAGGTTTAATTGTGACAATCATAAAAGTAAATGGCTTAATGCACCCCAGCACCTCTTTCATTTATGGCAGTTTTTTTCCCAGCTGCCAGTCCACTCCAGAGCCGTGGAACAGAGATCCCCCTCTGCCCACACACTGCCCTGGAGCAGCAGCCTAGGAGCAGCTAGTCCCTTCTTACAGACAGAAAATCACCCTTTCAGAAGTCCGAGCATCTTCTGGACATTTTATGATAGAAGAGGATATCAAAATATAACCTGTCATCTTTTGTTTCTTCCAGGCTTCACCAGCCATAAATGCTGGGTTTCATCTCCTCGTACTTCCCTTTTGTCCCAGTGCTTTTCCTAAGAGTTTGGTTGTTCGAGCAACTTTCTTTCACTAGTCTGAACCAAGAAACCAGATTTAAACCCCATTTTTTTTTTTACAGACATTGACTCAGTCTTGCAAAATTTCTGTTCTGCTTAGTAAAATTGATTCGATCTTTATTAAGTGGACCAAGGAAAATCCACACGATCATAGAATATCCTGAGTTGGAAGGCACCCACAAGGATCTTTGAGTCCAGCTCCTGGCCCTGCACAGGAGGCCCCCAAGGCCTTCTGTAGCCTCAAACTCTGAAGCCTCCGGCAAGATGGAGACATGAAACCAGGTTTGTTCCCCTTCTTTATAGAGGGTGAGCTTATGTTTTTTATTTCCTGTCTTGCAGGTGGCTGCACAAGTCACTGGGCTCACTGAACAGCTGGAAGGGTTTAGTTTTGGTTTGTTTTTTCAAACTCTTCTTCCGTAAGCTCCATCTCCCCTGAGACAAATTTGAAAAAA
Source organism: Edolisoma coerulescens (assembly GCA_013397115.1). Classification (NCBI taxonomy): domain Eukaryota; kingdom Metazoa; phylum Chordata; class Aves; order Passeriformes; family Campephagidae; genus Edolisoma; species Edolisoma coerulescens. Next base: position 456,413 of record VWZW01001754.1, read on the forward strand.
AGAATCAGAAAAAAAATTGTATTGCAGAGTAGGAGGAAATAATGGTGAAATGTTAACATATTTTGAAAAATAAGATTCTTTTCAGGTAGCTTGTCCATTAATACATCATGTCAAGCAATAAATGCTGTACACCATAGAGTTATACTCTCATTTGGATCACTCTTGCAGTACATTGGATTTTTGGTAATGTGTTTATTCACTCTATCCTCATTATAGAAATAATCAACAAAATAGATCTGTGCTCTTTCAAATCCCTGCAGAAGTCAGTCATCTCTCCAAACATATGGTCTGTTTACCTTCCCAAAAGCAAAATGTCTTCATAATATCAAAACCCAAAGACCCTTCTCTGTTCCAGTGCAGCAGACCTGGAAATTCATTGAGGTTTTGCTGTGCGTTTTGATCCCCAACTGGTGCTTGAGAGCAGAAGGCCAGAGCTCTAAGCAGGATACATCGGGCTGTCGAGCCACCATGCTACAGTGCTTCTGACATTATTTTTTAATGAGAGAAAAAAATAACTGACCTTGTAGAGACTTGCACCAGAAACCTCTGGCTGCTGGCCAGCCAGAAGAGCATTTTAGGAGCAAGTGTGCCACGCTTAGGACAAGAGAACAAGACTGATTGTTCTTCCCCACTGTTACAGAGTCGTCAGTGACTTGTTCCCCAGAGATTTCTGGTTTTACTGTGTGCGCTTCTGTCCTTGGTCAAAACGTTCTGCACCTGTGGTAGGAAAAACTGATCCTGAAGTGCTTGAAAACAACCCTCCTCCTCCACCCAAAGCCATATTTTATTAATATTATTTATCCCAGACGCATGTGTTGCTGTCAGCATCCTTTCTGAGATTTCAGATGCGGTGGTAGCAGTCTCACACAATGGGAGGAAAAGGGGTTATATGTCATAACTTTGCTCAGCAAATCCCCACTGTAGTTAGAACTACAACAAAGAGAGTGAAACAACATTTGTAAAAAATGCTGGGAGATCATAACAGGGGGAAATGTGTTTAGATTGCAGACAAAAACCTGTTCTCTGGTGCCCACATTTATCCCAACTTACAAACCTTTCAGAAAGGATGCTTTTCAGCAATCTCTGCAATATTATCAGAACCCTGATAACAATCTGTTTTATCAGGTCTGTGGTAATTAAAGTGATGTTCTTTTCTTCCTCTTCTTTATATTTCTCACCACCATATTTGCAGAATTAGCTCTATTTGATGTGACTGCTTCTTTCTTTCCATGAGAGAGAGGAGAGTGGTCATAGAAAATCTGTATTGTACATGGTTAACAACAAGGTTTTCATCTCTCAACCAGCTCTTTGGTTTTTGTTTAACATGTTCTTTGAATCTAAATAATGTGGGCTGCAAGTAAAATTGCACATATCTCCAGTGCCCAAATAATCAGTCATTTAGAGATTTTAACACTGGAAATTCCCTAAATAAGGCTGTTATGCTTCAATATTTTGTGTAAGGCAATGATAAATGAAAGCAATGAGCACTGCTGTTATTTGAAAATAAGTTCAGTACTTATTACAATCTTGCAGAGTTTGTAAAGTTACTGTGTTATTAACCTTCCAATACAGATTGCTTTTCTAAAAATACCCTTCTTTTCTGCTTGAAGGCCTGTTCTCTTTTTATTTTTTTTTTGGCTAAGTTAACCTCAAAATATAATACCGATCCTAATGAACCTCTTAAAAGTGTAATTTCTCTCAGTTTTCATATCTTTTTTTTCCATAATACTACTGAAAAGGAACTAAAATTGTCAAGTGTTTATTTTAATTTTTTGTACATCCCACATGTGCACATACCCCACGAAACTCTACCCACAGTACTGACAATCAACCTGACAACATAATCAGTCAAATTTTACCCAGGGACTGTTTCTTAGGTAACCAAACACAGTGGCAGAAATGAATTGTGCAACACAGAAATAACCCCCACGTTGACGTGTGTCATTTCCATTGTTTTCCAGCAAAGTCTGGGAATGTTATGATGGCGCAGTGCAAAGGTGAAGCACGTCTGGTGTGCAGATTATGAGTGTGCAGCTTCTGGTGGGAGTGAGATTTACCCTGGTATGAGCAGAAAGCCTGATGTGAGTCCAGAAAACAGGATTCCATCATCTGGGATGTAGGTGATGAACGAGCTCTGTGCCCAGGCTTTGTGGTAGAACTGATTTGGCTGTTGAGGAGCTACAGCCAGAAGGAAAACAGCCCTTCTGAAGCTTTGTTTTTTCTTGCTGATTTTATTACTCCTTTGTACTCGCATTGTAAAATATTTTCTTAATGTGTCTTCCTTCTTTTTCCTTTGTGAGAGGTTGTTGCTGATGTAACAAACTTTCCTCAGAGAAAAGAGCTAGAGCTCTATTCATGGTCAGGCTGGAAAATGAATTGTTTTCTTCATGCTGAAGTCAGCATGAGTGAAAATGTCATCAGTGCTGTCTTCCACTGCTCTAGTTAGTTAAAGATGCCTAATTCTTTTGTAATTTGCTTTAGAGAGTAGATTGCTTCTTTTATAATTTGAGGGTTTTAACTTTATAGTATTACTTAGGGGTAACAAATTGCCTACAAAAAAAGCCCAAACCAAAATCCAGGTTGTGTTTGCCAAGATACTGTTGTGGGGTTCAGAGAAGCATAGGTTAAGTGTTGCTGCTGGCCACAAGTGAGACTGCTTTTTTGCTAAATTACAGACAAGCAAGTAAATCTGTATGTTAAACCACTTAGTGATTTGCCTAAAGGTATAAACACAAATTAATGACTGCTGAGGCACAGCAGCAACTGTTCCAAAGGACAGGAGCGTTTTTGGCTGTGCAGACCTACCAGGAAAGTGGGCTGGGTGGCCCTTTCCCATGGAGATTCAGTAAAATTGACTGTCTGGAGCTGTAGGAGGGTGAGGTGGTGTGTTTGGAGAGCAAAACTGACAGTATCTGAGTGTCAGGGTGTTGAAGAACAGGGCACTTCAGAAGGATGTAGGGGGTGAGAAATGGGCAGAGAGGGTAAATATATCAAAGACTTGGATGGAGCAGCTTGGTTTGCCCTTCTCTTCCTGCCTGGTTTGGTATGTACTCTAAATGCTGTGCTGACCTGGGCCCTGCTGACTGCAGGGGAAGCTGGACTCGCAGGAGGTATGACAGACACCTCCTTTCCCCTTAGCAGTCTACAAAATATAGTAGCCCCTTCAAAAAGTTTTGCCAAAGCCATGTTGCCTTATGGGAAAAAAAAAAAACCAAACAAAAGTGTATGTAGACATGTTCACATGAGAAATTGTTCTGGAAAGAGAACATTACTGACTGGAGTTAAATATCCAGCTATGGCTGAGATTTTATAGCTTCATTTCCTTCTGTTTATTTCCATGGCAAGAGACTCTCACTTTTTTCTTGTCTCAGCTCAATACCCATAACTGACTGTAGGAATTTTGCTGCTTTCTATGCAACCAAAACAGTTTTTATTTTTGGGGTGTTATTCTCCCCCAGCTGGCCTTCCTGACCTATCTTTTTATTTTCCTTTCGGATGGTTATATTTGCAAATAAGTTAAGTTTTCCCTACACTGTGCTGTGAGCATTCAGCTTGACTGATGTCCAAATTGGAGCACTCACAGAAAAAACATAAAGGTGCTATAAACATTTTAAATTGCTTTTGACTCTGGAAAGTGTTTTGAAATTATCCCACTGCCTCAAACCTTTTATGTGTACTTTATTCTGAACCTTCTTAAATGGGGCATTGGACTGTAACATACAGATTTCCATAAGGCTTCTTCTGTGACATTAAAAATTCTTTAGGTAGTTTTAGTTTTGAAATAGTAATGAAAATCATACAGAAAGCTAATATCTTAAAAAAAAAAAATAAATAGCTCAAAGAGTTTTAGAGCAAGGAAAAAGGATAGCTGCTACCATTTTATCTATATAATATCCTGACAGGATAGCAACATTTTGTCCAGAAACACTGCAAATTCATTCCCTGAAAGAAATCCAGTGATATTAGTGAAAGAATTGTTCCTGAATCCCAGAGGATTCAGTATTGACACTTAACTTTTATTCTCTAAGAAATTTATTTCTTTTATTAATAGAGTGCAAGACATTATGTGAAGGCACAAAGAATATTGCTGCTAGTTTGATTTTCATTCATTCACTCTCAGTCAGGTGCATAACTCCTTTAAATATAGCTTGTCATAACTTCCCGAGGATTAGAGCATTGCTGTGTTACCTGAAAAAGCTCTTGTGGACCAGTTGGCCAAAAAGATTCTGCCTTTGAAGCATAAACACTCCTGCAGGACAATCAGTAGACCCAACAACTGTAATGAGGAATAAAGAAAGAAAAAGAGAACAAAGAAATGTGTGCATGTAATTCTTCATCACAGAGAACTCAATAAATCTCCAGTTTACCACTGCTTGTGCTGTGATTAAGACTGACAGCAGAAGAGTTTTGTGCAAGTGAGAGACTCTTTCTGAAGTGCGTGCAAGAAAGAGGCAAATCAGAATGTAAACTGAAACACATTTGGGACATTTCTGTCAGATGATTTGTTTTCTCACTGCCACAGAAATAGGCAGGATAAATACCACGTAGGGGCTAATTAAACTGTGTTCTCCCAGAGAAGGCAGTCTCATACCGTGCACCAGGTGGTTAGGACAGTTATAAACTTGAAAGAGCAGAAGAACAAAATGTTAGGCAGAGAAAACAGCAGAAAATGTTTTGCATGTTTATACATCAAGTCCAGGGATCTGTACGAGGATGTGCTGTGCCGTTTTAGAATGATTTGGCTCTTGCTTGTTTTGTTGCTATGGTGTGCCTTAGCTTAAATAGACTCTGTTATTGTTCTCACGTGAAAAGAATGTGTGCTCCTCATTCTGGACCTTATTTTCTAACCTTTTTTACTTTTATTCTCTACTTTCTGATAATTAAGGTAGAGACTTGAGATAAGAAGGAGAGGAAGTGATGAGAGCACTGGGAAAAACTCCACTGTTGCAATGTGAGGAGCAGGACCCTGCCAAAAATATGTGGCTACAACAAAACCCCACCTTACCTCATTAGACATGCTGTGTATCTGAAATATGTACATGTTTTGTCAGTGCCCCAAGAAATACTTTAGAGTAGAAGACCATCTCCAAGCAATCTTGGAGAGAGGTCTTGGTTTATTCATAGCTGGTCCTGAAGTACTATAAAGAAAAAACCTTACAGAATTGGCAAAAGCATGAGAGAGGAAAACATGAGAATGTCTAAAATATTTTTTAAATTTAATTTGGAACAAAAGAACAAACATTACACTCAAACATGTTGCCATCTCAGAAATGCACAAACCAACTCCTGAATGAGAAAGCGTGGTTTGTTCTGTGGTGCTTTGTTCACCCCTGGGACGTAAAGAGCCTTGACCTGCTTCGTGAGAGAACGCATTTATAATTCAAACCAGAAGCTGGATGCAGATTTGGAGAACTGTTGCTCTTTCTGTCATTATAAAGCAAAATTCTGCCTGATGTAAGTGCACGAGTAAAAGGCACCTTATTATGAAAGCAGGTGTTTGCCTCAAAGTTATAGAGCAAGATTTCCTTTTTTTGTGGTACTTTATAAAATTTAATAAGATAATGACTGGTCTAACACAAGTCCATAAAAAAGCCTGAATTCAAACTGCTTGGAATTGCAGGGGGAATGAACCTACCACGCTCTGTTTGTGGTTTTCTGGTGTAGCTGATAAGAGGCTGAAATGCTGCCTTTCCTTGAAAATTCTGTATTATCATAGTGCAAGCGTACAAGTTCCAAGTAAATCAGGGCAGATTTCCCACAGCTCCCATTTAAAACAAAAATAAAATATGTTTTGCAATTCTTTGACATAAAAATCAAATGTAATGCTTCAGAAAAATTATAAAGCAAAAGTGTTCTATGTCAAAATGAAGCAGTTAATTTGGGAAGAAACAGCACTTAAAAAATATAGCCCTCCTTTTTGTTGTCCTAATTGGATGGTTTTGTAATGACAGATGAAAGCCACTGTGAAAGTAACACACAAATGGTGTTTTATAACCTGCTTAGTGTTTCAGCGAAAGATTTTCTTTGTGCCAACCAATGAATCATAGACTGCTGCTCATAGAAAGCAGCAATAACTCCTTTTTAAGATGCGTTGACATTCTCGTCGTTATTACTTTTAAATTAATATGGGGTGCTGGAAGACATTTCAGGTGTTACTGAACTTTACTGCTTGTGCTAACTGTTTATGTTCTCTTTACTAATTGAACAGGGGCTTGTTAGAAGGCAAGGCTGTGAGAGATGAATGGTGAATGAACGCACAACACAACAATGCATTTGCATAAAACCAGGTCATAATAACTGGAGATAGGCGGGAAAAGTTTGTACTTTGTATAGGTGTTTGAATGCTTAATAATAATGTGAGAAATTGGCCTGATCTGAAATGAAATATTCTTTGCTTAGGTCTTTTTCTAAAATTACTGTGGCTAAATGTAGTCTCAAGACACTGTTTCAGAACAAGAAAACAGAAAATTTCCATTAAAAAAAAAGAAGTTAAATATTTTGAGTTGCTTTATCTCCNAAAGCCATGCCAAGCTTAAGCTGCATTCTTGGAGTGTGAGACATCTTTTATTTTTTAAGCAATGATTTGTCTTAAAGATTTCCATCCAGCTAATAATGCATATGACCAGAACAGACCATTTGCGTTCAAACTTCTCATGGTAGGAGTTACATTTCTGGTTAAGTTTCGGACTGCAGAGCAAGGAGCTTTGGACCCTGGGTTTTGTGAAATTCTATCCCCCACATGCCCTATCCCTTGAATTCAGAGGAATGAGGAATTCGTTCTTTTTTTGTGACTGAACGTATGGATTAGCAAAAGAAGTTCAGTGTAGTAGCAGGCTTCTCTGAAGCTTACTGAAATTAGATTGGAGTGGGGTACTGTGAGGTGTCACACACAAGTCCCTCTCCAGCTGTTGGTGACCTTGGCTTTGCCCTGTTCCTTTGTCTCTAAGAACAAGCAATTGTGAAAAAATTTCAGTCCCACTCTGTATCATAGTGGTGTAAAAAATCAAACTCTTGCCTGGCTAGCAAATGGAAGGGTGTGGCTTTCTCTGTGTTGTATTTGGCGCCAAAGTGCTGCTCTGAAGCCAAGGATGGGACAGGCACATGCCACTTAAACCTGCAGCTTTCACACACGTTCCTTGCAACTGTTTTAGACAAATCCTGCATTGATCCTGGCAGGCATCACCGGTTTGAAGCCTGCTCTCCACCAGTCTAGCATAAGAAAGTGGTTAGAAGACATCCAGAAACCTGAACATTTGTTTCCATGGAAGGCTTGTAATATCCAGACACTTTTGACTCTGAATTTAATGGCATATTTGTATTTGAAAAAAATCAATAAAGTTTATGAACTGAAAAGAGAGATCCAATGCAACCAGTTCTGTCACTTTTAAGGGCATCTTATGTAATTCTTTGTGACACCAACCTACATCTTCCTGTGAAACAAGATTTAGCATTGTAAACCTCACCAGAGCAGCTCAAGGAGAGGTAAAACGAGAGAGAAGAGAGGAGAGCTGTGAGAAACAGCCTGCTACTAATCAGCCTAGAAGGCAAATAAGATCTGATAGGTTTCTGCAATAAAACTACCCTAAAACTCCCAGTGGATTTTCATACAATAGAAATCTAAAGGGCACATTAGTCATACAGCAAGAGACACACTGAGGGAAAACGTCCTGCTCCCATACTTTAACCAGCTTGCTGCTTCAGATAAAATAGCCATCATGCAAGGTTCATAAAGAATAAAACTTTTTGCTCTTTGAGAGCCAGTCCAAGGTCTGTGCAGCATTTAAGTCATGCTATTATGAGGCCATGAACGGGGCACTAGTTATAAATTATTTCTTATTACTATTATTGCCTTTGAGATGCCATAATACATAATGATCTATCACCCACGTTTATAAAATGATTGTACTGGAATAGGCAGACCTTCATTCCTTTTTGGAATGGTCCTGCTGACTTCAGTCACGTCTGTAGTTACAGCAAAGATTCAATTTGCTTTTTGCTCCACTTTCTGCTTTTGGTAAGATTATCTGGAACCTCAGACCATAAAGGGACAAAGATATAGTAGGAAACGCATGGAATTGCTTTCTCTTCCCCACAGCTATTTTGGCTGTTTTTACTGTACTCTAAAAAGCACGCATTGGTCAGTGGCACCAGCTGACTCCTCCCAATGCAGTGCCTTTGTGCTGGAGCACGCAGCCACCTGAGCACGTCCCTGAAAAATCCTTAGGAAGCTCGGACTCGATGGCCACTTAAGCTCAACATGACCTGATGGCTTATTCCATTCTGAAAGGCAAAGTGTATAACTCCTCTTCCATGTGAGCAGCTTCCTGCCCATGTCTGGAAAGGCTCCTCTCCCAAAGGCAGCGAGAGCTGTCAGTAAGGCTCATCCTGCTCCCTTCCTGGGAGTTAGCAGGGCAGGACTCTGCACAGATACACCTTTCTAGTTCTTTGACCTGAGACTAGAATTTATTTTCCTTTGAATTACTTTTTCTTCCTTGGCTCTCCGACCATTCCTGTGCTACAGTATTGTGTATGATTAGTTGTATGTCGTGTAATAATGTAGCCATGTAGAAAATACAGTGGTGTAGGAATATGAAATGTACGTGCAGAATATTCTTTGTTCTCCAAAGAAAGAGTTTCATATTGTGTTAATCATTCTGAGCAAGTCCTGTGATTACTTGAGTCTTATTTTAGTCTGAGATTCAAAACTCATGAAATACCTGCTAGAATTATTAATGTGATATCGCACAAAATCTTTTCTTTCATTTTAAATGGGAAGCATCGAAACTTACATAAGGATTGTTCTTTTGTTGAACTAAAGTTTAACTTTGTAGAACTAAGAACAGTGTGATATTTTTAAGATTGTAACTGCTGTCCTCAAAACTTCCAAAAGAGAATGGCCTATTTTTGCATTTAGTTCTGTGCAAAATACAAATAAGATCTAGTATTTATCCTGCTGAAATAAGTGAACTTTTTTCAGTGTATTCTATGGAAGCATATATGTTTTCTATTTTGTTCAGATGATTATCAACTGGTACAAAAAATGGGATCGTATCTCTCTGTCCATTAATGGTAAATTATACGCATTTTTTTAAATTGGAGACGGGACTGTAAATACTAACAATAATGGTGAATCACAGTGCTTAGTTAGAAATGTTGCCTTTTTTCCTAAATACAAGCAATTAAAGTCTCTGTCTCTACCAAGCAGCCTTGACTTCAAAGACAATGTAGGCATATTCTCTGTGTGTATGTTTAATTGCTTGTTCTATTTATAAATTCCATTTAAGGACCCTCACGATATTTATAAAGAAGGATTTCTAGCAACTGGTAAACATACCTTAACAGCCAATTAATGATTAACAATGTATGGCCTTTACCTAGTAACTTCCTGACCATAAAAATTTCATTTACTCTGTGCAACATTACTTTATCCGTGCCTCATGAAAACAGTTTCTTCTCTGAGGAAAGGAGGATGAGCAGCAAAAGCATCTCCAGACTCTGCAGCTGTTTTCCCTCTTGGAGTCTGGGATGCCTGGAAAAAAGTGGATGAGCTTTCAGGCACACCCTACTCTTCTGAAATAGTAGCATTAAGCTTCATAGCTAAGTGGAAGTTGAGAACAAATTGCATGTGACTTTAAGTGGATGTGGTAGAGAGAAAAAAAGGTGCTGCTGACTGAATAATTAAGGGAAGGAAAGCAAAGTTACAGGGAAAGCAATTGTTTGTACAGGAGAGAAAACAGATAAGTTATCTCCTAAGGAGCATTGAAGGGATTGTGGGGAAAAGACCAAGATAGGTGAGATGATAAATGTCCATAAGAATAATATTTCTCCTGAGTCTGTGATTTTGGTATCTAACAGAAGCTGAAAAATTCTTGTGTATCTGACAGCTTGTCTACTTTTCAGTTGCCTTTGTTGATCTAAGGAAAGATATTCCCTTCCCTTGCAGACTCTGGCTCAGTACTGTCCTGAGGCTATGATGGCTGCAAGAGCATTATCAATAAGATTAGACATATCCTTCTGGCCCAGCGGGGAAGCTGGCAGGTTCTTCTCGTGCTTCTCCTAAGACACTGACCATGTGAAGCTCCTACTCATGCCACATTAGCCTTAATGCTTCATGTTTCCACACTGGAGCCTTGCAAAACCCAGTGCCCCATTTGAATGTGGTGTGAAGTACCAGTGTGATGCTAAGGGGAGCGTGTTCCCCAGAACTGGGCACAGACAGACCTACTGGCAGGCTCTCCTGCAGGCCTGTTTATTAGGCATTAAAAAAACCATATCGAAAATCCCAAACACATTGACTTTGATGCACATTTTCTTCCTAGGGAAGAGCTTAGACCCTTTTAGAAGTACTTTTTCATCTTATTCCATATTGCGTATAAAATTGAAAATGTATGTTTTTCAATCAGCCCTTCACAACATGCTGTTAATTGTTTGAAGTGAAGTAGCATTTTCTTTTGTTGAGTGAAGAAGGCAAATGTCACTTAGCCCCAGGATGCTTGTGCTAAGTGCAAGATGTAGTGCAGAAATGTGATCTGTGCTGCCAGGAGCTCAGCGAAGTGTTATATTTTCAAAAACCATATCTTGCTGGTGTAGACATTATGTGAATATCATTGCGTATGTGTGAGACTAGACAGATAAGAGATAAGGCTGTCCTAGCTATACCCATGTCTTAGCTTAAAAATAAAATTATTGTATTGATCTGCTCTCACAGGAAAAATGTACATAGTTTTTGAAGTATTCCTAGCGAATACGCTATAAATCTCACTTTTCTGTTCTTTCCGTCTGCCCTTAGGCAGAGACAGAAATCAATGGTTTTCATCATTCCAATGTTGTATAATTTCATAATTCATGATGTATGATTTATTCAAATACACATGGATCTTTTGTTTATCAACTTGAATGCAAACAAAACTAATAACTTCTGTCGTTTTTATCTTCATTGTAAACTGGTGGAGCCAAACATAGGAAGTCATTTAGAATTACTGCAGGTGTTCTTAGTCTTTTGAATTCGCTGGTGGATATACCAAATTATGAAGTCACTGTCCTGGCCTGTACAGGCCTGTTGTACCTGTCCCTCTTGACCAAAAATCCAAATACATACAGAGTGTTCAGTTCCCTAAAGACTTTTGCCTGAAAGAAGGTAACACGAACTTGTCTGAACAAACCCTTTTATTCCTCTGGTTCTAAATAGCCTCATGTTTCAATACTGCTCGGAGCTCTGCAGAGACTACTACATGATTTATAACTAATATTTTTAATGTAATCTTACCTAATGCTTATTTCCATGTTCTGGGCTGTCTTCATCCTGTGTGTAATTAATTCTCACTGTGTGATTAATTCTCACTACCTCTGGAGGAAGGGGCAACTGAGGTAAAAAGTAGGGAGCACCCAAACAAGAAGGTGTCACCGAAAAACCCTTAGGGTGCAGCAGTAAATCTCTGGGTGTTGGTATCAAGTGCAACATGTGCCATTAGGTCAGCACAAGGGGCAGTAAGATTTTTCATTTTCAGATTTTCTGAACAGGTTGTTTTTCAGGACACAGTTTCTGAGTGAATTCAGTACATTTTTGCATCTCAAAATACCTAAAGCGCTTGAACCCTGAACATCAAAACTGGTCTTGCCATGGATCTTGCGACTGATGTGTTTGTATCTGGTCCCAGGGAACAACCTCAGTGTGAGCAATGTGGTACTGGAGCTAACAGGTTTGGGGGTTTGTTCACCTCATCTCAGATCTAGCAGGATCTTTTGGAGTCATTTTGTCTATTATTTAGCTGGAAACATGAAAGGTCTCATCTCTCCACTTCATTTGTAAGTGGAACAAAAGCATATTTGGATGTGCCTACTCTCGTAGATCCTCCTTGTAGAATCTGTTTTGCTGTCAGCCTCAGCAATATCTTGCTATGCATCATATACATGTGCTTCAGACTTCTGGGAATATAATTGATAAAGCAATTTTCACCCAATAATTACAATATCTGTTACTGATTTACTGTGTAAAATTTACTTTAAAGATCTGTCATGGAGACTGATAAACAAATGTCTTTTCTAATATAATCACAGTTTAAACTTTTCTTTTACATATAATATTTTACTTTGTTAATTGCTAGTAGTTCTTGTCCAATTCTTTATTATGTTTGCATCCAAAGTAATTTTAGATAACTGCTATCATAATGTTAATTGAAAAGACTGAGCTGGCTGTTTAACACTGTTAAAGGTGAGGTAACCTATATTCTTCAAGTGAGAAACAAGCTTATGCTATTCCTTTACATATAACATTATTAATGAGGAAAAAAAATATTCTTGCATTTTATTTGCCATGTTCTGCTATTTCTTCTCCTAGCACTGAATTGTGCTCCCGGGCGGATGGGTGTGGCACAGGATTATGTGAGAGAGGAGGCTGTAGCAGCCCAAAGCTGTCGGAATTCCAGTGAATGGAAGGTGTTCAGGATGCCCCATGAGCAGTCAGCATTACTGCTCATCCCTGGAATTGTGCAATAACTGCTCAGTGGCCTGGCTGCCTCAGGAGGCCTGTGGCATTCCAAAGGCATGGAGCCAGGCATCAAGGAGCTCCTTGGGAACATCTCTTCTCATGGGCTGCATCCTCAAACACCAGGCACAGGGAAGGCAGGCAGTGGGGAGGGGACAGTAGAGTTCCTTTATTTGCCAGCCCTCTCTCTCCCCAGCGTCCTGCTCAGCTCTGCCCATCACAGCATGTTTGCAGTTCCTCCGGATGCTTCGGTTCCTGTGGCAGCACCAGCGTTTGGAAGGGCGATAGTGTTCCCAGTCATTGAACGTACCATAAAAAAAGAGATGCTGCCTTGCATAATGCAGTTTTTGAATGGCAGCAGCCTCCTCCAGGTTTAAAATTTAACGAACCACTTCGTAAAATTAAATCCATTTATGAGTGAAAACAACATTGTATCTAATGCAAACACTGTACTCATTTTTTCACAAACAGAGTAGAAACATTTTATTACTGTGGGTAGAGAAAATATAATGTTTTCTCCACTTGTGTTCAAATGGAAACACAAAGAGAAGATAAAACCAGGAATGAACTCATGCTGTATGCTCCCTTTAATCAGCTTAAAATCAATTACATGATGTCTTTCGGTAGTTGACAAGCACTGTTGCTACTGAAATGAGTAAGAGTTGTTGTGATTGTGTGCGTGGTACCAAGGCCATGACAAGAACTGTAGATGAAGGCTGATTTTGTGACTTAACTGCAATACCCAAATTATAATATTTGACTATTTAGGTGTAATAATAGCTTTAGTTTTAAAGACATGCCAGATTAGGGGTAAAATCTGTAGCCAGTGGAATCCTGTTAAATACTTTACAGGTTTTTGTGTCTGAACTTGGCTACATGGCACTTGCAGCAGTGGAACAGCAGATGAACTAATAGGTATTATCATGCTGCTTTTGTTCATTGCAACTTTTTTAACCTCTTCTTTTATACTTACTTGTTACAAAGCTGGTCTGCAGGCTTCCTTCTATAACTACCTAACTTCTGTAATATGACACTGAAGCTCAAATAGAAGCTGCTTATTTTCATACTCTGTCTGAAATCAGTGTCTTTGGTTGTTTTGTGGGTTTTTTTTTTTCAATTTTCCATCTTTCTAGTTATAAATATTTAAAAATGAGTAATTCTGTAGTAATAGATTTTACTTTATGTGTTCTCAGTTTCAGCATGTAGAAAGGTGTACTAAGGAATCTGTAAAGTTCTTGAACACACTGAAAGGAAGACCTATGAGTTTTTTGTTCGACAATTTTATGCCATAGTAGAATATCTGAAGGGTATTTTTAATAGCACAGGCAAAAATTAATATTTCTATAGCCTTTCATTTCTACCTGTACCAAATATATTGCTTGTTATATACGCTGTAGGTTTTGTCTGTGTATGTTTATATAAACGTGCACATATTGCATAGTTAACAGCAGATCTAGAAGAGATTTAGAAAGATGTTTGAAGGGAACAAAACCATATTCTTGACACTTTCGGAGAAGGGAGTGGGTTGAGTGGGCGGTCGGCTGGTGGAAAGTTCGGAGAGAGGGTAAACTAATGATGTGGTTTTGTGGGGAGCAGGGTGTTGGATGGGTGGCTCAGGAAGAGGGGCAGGCGGTGGATGCAGCGGTAGGGAACAGGGCTCAGCTGAGGCTGAGGAGCACTTTGTTGTTTGGAGGTGGGTGGCTCTCAGTCTCCCTGTTGGTGCAGCCCCAAGAAGGAGCCTTTCCATGTTCCCAGAGCCAGGAACATTATGCCATGTTCTCCTTCACCTGGTGCAGCCTTGCCACATGCCCCAGCTTCTCCTAGGGCCCCTCGCCACCGGGGTTTGTCATGTTCTGAGGGTGCAGGAGAGAGCAGCCAGTTCATAAGTACAGCCCTTACGCTGTAAAGCCAGTCCAAGTTCTCATTTGATTAAGTGGAGGAAGGATCAAGGCATTCAGAGGGTGAATTAATGCACAGAAACTGAAACCAGAGCTCTTGAATGACCGTAAAATGTAAGTCTGGGCTTCGGAAGATTTGGTTTCAGCACGTGTATCTTCACGTGTTGCCTTAGGCAATTTATCTCAGTGCTTGGCATCCTGTCTCCTACTTTTGTCAAATGGAAATAACACATCTTTTCATGCTTGCATCCATCCTTTGCTTTGTCATAATAGTTTAGGGACTTTCTCATCCTGTGCTGAAGAATAATCCCTACAGCATAATGCGATTGTCATCTTTGTGTTCAGACGGTGATAATCGTCCTGGTACTTTGGTAATAATTTCTGTCTCTGCAATTCTGTTATTTGTGTATGGTTCCTGGAACCTGACCTTCCTTACAAAACTTCATAAATAAATTTTATAACAGGATTAGCTCTGTAAGGTAAATGTGTAATGGATTTTTGGAAATCTAAACAAATTAAATGTTGTGACTTTCCAAACTGCAACATTAGCAACTTTTTTTTGCCTATTTAATTTTATTTTCCTTCTCTTGTCGAGTTCAGTGGACATTTGTTCTTTATTGCTGCTTTCTAAAGCTAAAACGTAAGAGTTTCTGATGCTAAATTAAAATTATTTAGCAGTAAGAGTGCCACATGTACTTCCCCTTGGAAAACACTTCAATCATTTTGCTTGCCAGTGTTCTTGGGGGTATATAGCAAATATTTAACTGTTTTAATTGAGTGTTGTATTTAGCAAATCATAATACAAGCTCTATTAAAAAAACCAAACATAAATATATTACCATAAATATGGTAAATATAAGCATAAATAAAAAATAGTACATTATAAATATAATACAGTAGATGTGTAAAAGGAAAGTGAATTCACTGTAGCTTTTTCCTCACCCATAGGACGTGATTCCCATTGGGAGTCCCGTTGGCCTGTGTCCAGTTTTGGACTGCCCAGTACAAGTAGAGCTTTGATATAACTGAGTGAGCCCAGCTGAGGGTTAAAAGTGTACTCAGGGATCTGAAAAATGGAATACTTGAGGAGAACCTTGTTCAGCCATATGTCAAGAACATAAGGGAGGACACATTTTTGTTTTCAACTACCTAACGGGACAATCTAGAGAACACAGAGACAGGCTCTTCCCAGAAGTGCTCAGTGGTAGGGGAAAAAGGCAATGGAGATAGGAAATTCTGATTAGATTAAAAAAACCTGTCGGTATGAGAGTGACCAGGTACTGGAAGAAACTTTCCAGAGAGGCGGTGGTGGTGAATTGATCTCTTGAGGGTTCTACTGCCTGGATGCATCCCTGAGCAACCTCATCTAAGTGGCTTTCCTTAGAACATGAGATTGGACTAAATGGCCTCTGGAGGCCCTTCCAGACTCTGTGATATCCTGTGATACATATATGAAATTCATTGAGTTCAGGGATGTAAAAAACCAATAATTTTAGAAAACTTGATTGAAGCCAGAATAAAAGGAATAAACCCAATAGGGAAGGTGTGTGTTATGTGCATTGTTTTAAGTAGGTCATGGAATCAGAGTTAATTATAAATCAAAGGAGAGTTTATCCACAGATCCCAACATTTACCGAAAAGAGCAGCAGAAACGTCTGGGATTCTCCCTGGGACTCCAAACATCACGTCTTTCCCAACACGTGTAGAAAGAATGATGTGTATCTGGGCACTTGAAACCTGTATTTAAGCATGCAATTTGGAAAACCTCGTTCAAAGATTGCTGTTCATTAATTAAACGAGTTTCCTGGCACTCCCGTCTTTCTTCTGTAGAAAGCTGTTCCCTGACTGTAAAATGCTGTCTTTGATATTATGTGATGGTTTAGTTCTGTTGACTGAAAAATATCAGAGCTCCCTATACATTCTTCAGAATTTCACAGCCATTAAATGTTCAAAAAATTCTTTTATCAACCACCCATGTAATGGCATTTGTTATCTGTGTAGTGATAGATGGATGTGCAAACCCATATTATAAGTATTCTTGTGAAATTTCATTTTGAGAAAAGTATTTGTAGAATGCTCAACATAAGAATACCATTATTTAAAAAAGATAAATGCACAAAAGCAGCAATCTTTGATATCAGTAAAACTGCATCCAAAATGTGCTTTGCTATAGCCCAATTTTAAATCTTTCAATATTTTTGCGTTTCATTTCAAATATAAAATATAAACTGGAAACTAAAGAGATTTTATAGCCCAATTCCATTATTTAAATCATTCTGGGCTCTGATGCTGAAAGCTACAATTCTGTCTGGAATCAAATTGTAAGGATGAGTTATAATTCCCTAATGGAAACACTGACTAATCTCAGAGTATATAGATGCTAATGGTGCCATGTAATGCATTCGCAAACATGTTACTGATAAATAGGAATGAAATGGGATTGGGCAGTCTCAAGGATCAGCTCAGAAAAGATCTCAATTATAAAGTGTTGCAGAAGGAGCTAATTAGGTTTTACTCTCACAAAAGGCTCTGATCCATGTGCAAGGGAAGAGGAAAAGGGACTGAGAGCCTTTTGCTTTCAAAGAAACAGCCAAACAAGGTCTCTGCATCAAAGTTCAGAAACCCCTATGATACCAATGGTATGGGAGGAATCCTCAGCCTCTGAAATTGCCAGTGTTTTGTTGGCTGAAGGCAGCGTTTATCTCACACCTCTGAATCTCAGCCAGGCAGCAGAGCTCGGGGGGGCTTGCTGGTCCCCCTGGCTGCTTCAGGTGGCATCCACAGAGTGCCACCGACGTTCGCAGAGACACATCTGTCCTCACCTCTGCTCTCCCTCCACCAGGGAGGATCAGACTCTCCTCCCATGCACTCTCCAAGGCAGACTTTCCTACCTGAATAGTCTTGCAAGTAAAAATGCTCCCTCTGAAAAATGCAGTTATAATGACAGCTCCCATGCTATGTACATGTACAAAGGGTGTAAGCATGGTCCTGATGGAGCTGGAAAAAGGATCACATATGTCTTCATAGGAGCATAACCTTATGGGCAAGGCACGGTGGCTTGCCATGGGTATAGACTGGTTATGCTTAACTTTCCACTTAAAGTACAGATTTTAATTATTTTTTTTTTTTAAGATTATGGAATGTGAGCACATTTTGTACTTACATGAGTGGCTTTTGGGAAATAATCTGCTTAGAAGTGAAATGTTATTACAATTAAAATTGTGAGTTCATATATCAGATTTTTAATTATTTCTGATTTAAACATTGTTAAATTTGGAATAAAAACCAATGGCCAGTATTTGTTGCAGGTTAGAAAAAAAGTTGTTCTTGGAAAGAACTATGAACTATATTAGCTTTAAAAGAAAAAAAGGCGTTTTAAACCAGGATATTTATATAAAGTCAGAGAAATAGATGAGTGCTTTCTACAGCAGAGTTGAATTGCCACTCCAGCCAGGTTCAGAGCTGTATCCCACTTCAGGTCTTGCTTGAGGACGGGCTGGATTCCATGTGGCTGTGGCAGTCAGCCTCGGAGTAGCCAGCTGTGGGGAATTCTCCCAAGAGCAAAGTTATTTTGTAGTCACAGAATGGTCTGGCACTGGCAAGAGCTGTTCAACTCAGAATTCAGTTATTTAACTAAGGTGCTACATGTTTTTGGCTGATTAGTATTTGAGAGATAATTCTTTCATTTTCAGATTAACTTTGATACCTGTGTCCTGAAAAATAAGAGCACTCTTATTTTCTTGTCAGTGTCCATCTCTTGGTTTTACAAACCCAGCATGTTTCCCTAGTCTTTTCCAAATTCCTTAACCTTTTTTTTAAGCCTATAGTCAAGGGAGAGTTTTGCAAGAGAGTAAACATTCCTGTTGAGAGCAGATTCCTTTTGAAATTGCTGTTTTACAGCAAAACTGACCCAGAAGTGACTTGGTGAAGTTCATGCCAAGCAGAATCACTGGTTTTGTTACAATTATGTATATGGTATGCCACAACTGACATTTACTGGAAGTTTTGGTGTCTTCTTGTGTACAAACCAGTTTCACCTCTAGCAAAAGAATTTCAGTTTGCTTGAAGATAAGACACTGAGCCTGAAAATCCTGTTGTAGTGGGTATCTTTTTGTGCTAGGTCCAGTGATGAATCCTGCAAAGACTTCCTGTGAGCATCCAGATTTCCGGTTGTTCTTCCAGCATGGAGCTGGAGAATTAATATGAACAGGAGAGAAGAAGGAGAATTGTGGGCTTAAATTTAGTTTTTTCTTCTGAATCATTTTATGTAAGAGTGTTGTATAAATGCTTCCCTGGAAATCTGATAGTTGGCGTCCTTCAAGCAAATACATAATTAATATACACCTGTGTTAGGTATAAATAGTGCCAAATATCCTCATGTAGCATTGGTCTGCATGTTGCTAACCCCCACACGCCAGTGGTTTTAGTTCCCTCTGCTTGGGACAGACACTACTAAAATAAATCCACTTTGAGACTTCATTTTTCTATATAAAAATAATCTGATCTGTCTGGAAGTTCAGGTGTGATGTTTCTACCATTGAGCCTGTCTGTTTCAATCCTCCTCTTTGAAGTGTGATATACTGGAATGGAGAAGGAAAATGGGAGAGGGGCATCTGAGAGGTGTCCCCCGAACCCAGTGGTAGGAAAAAACTTTAGGGCACCCTGCAGCCTTGAGAAAAAGTCTGGAAGACTGTCAGTGCAAGCAGGGGGATTGCAGGTTCCCTATCTCCAAAGCCACCCTTGATCTTGGTGCAGATCACCCTTGATCTTGGTGAAAATCTACAATTTGGCTTGTATTTCCTTGCTTACTTTATCCTTACTCTTTCTTCTGCTCTCTGTCGTTTCCAGCAATAGGAGTGTAAATCTGGGGTAATATTGAAGTCTTATGTTTAGTAACAGTAGGAGTTCTAGTTTTGACTTTGCTGGACTTTCCTGAGCACTGCTTAGTTTAGAAGAAGAAGAAAGAGAAATTTCACTCCTCAGATGCTAAAATGTTCAAAATAGGAAGAAAAAAATAAATCAGGGACTGGCAAAAAGGACCTATACCTATTTAGCTGCATCAGTTCTGATGAGCAGATATAAGAACATTAAAGACATTTAGGCTATGTGAGGAAATCATAAATTTGAGGATTTTTTTCACATTGACATTGGTAAGGCTTCAAAAGGCAGTTCCAGACTCACCAGGGAGTTCACTGATCAAGAAAGACGTGTAGAGAAGATTGCTGAGTTTTCAGATGAAATGTTAGTAAGTCTGAACAGTGGAGCATGTGTGTGGTGGCAGGTAAGAGGCAGCTGGGGTGGTAACGAGGGCTGACAGCAGAACGATCAATCTGGGGTGTTCCAAAAGATAAAGGGCAAAGATGAGAGGGGAGAGAATCAATGTGAGGTGCAGGAAGCCAGAAAATCTGAGCTCTTTCTCGCTCCTGCTTCAGCAGCAGGAGAACAGGAGCAGGAGGAGGATGGGATCTCGGGCTGCAATGGTGCCATGGTGTCAATAACTGAAAGGACAGCTTGTCAGAGGTGATAGGACAAACTGTATCATTTTACAAAGGGAGGGAGGATTGGGAAAGATGGATGTGAAAAGTGTCTGACAGGGTGAAAAGAGAAAGCTGGTGAAGCTGAATTGAAATAGGTGATGAGCAAAAGGAAATAATTGAAGAGTGAAAGAGATTTGGAGCAAAAGAGTAATGGTACCCTGAATGGACGGAAATTTTTGAAGAAATTTTAAAAAGAGATGTAAAAGTGAGGTCAGAACACCAATTTCCAGGGTCACTATAGAAAATGAAGGCTCTTAGTAAGACTGAAAGTGCAGAGTTCTGCAAAGGGTGAGAGGAGCCAGGAGACATCAAGTGGTATGGAAGGATGGAGGGAACCAAGAGGAAAGGCCGGGCACTGAGCTGGCCTAAAGCTGGACACCAAGCTGGACCCAAAGGTCCTGCAGTGGGGGGAGGCAGAGAGCTGAGAGCACAGGGCAGGAGGGGAAAGGCAACTGCAGCTTTGCAGGTTGTCTGCTTGGACCAGACCGTGGCTGCAAACTTGAATAAGGCTCTAGGGGATCTACCTCCAAAAAAAAAAAATTCCCTAGGGTGTATTCATAGACCAGAAATGGAGTACAATTGATTTTAATTAGACCTGCTGAAGACAGTAGTCTTCCTCTGAGCTGTGTTATGTGTTTTCAAATTATTTCCATAGAAGTTTCTTTCTCCCCTCTGATACTGGTTTTTCATTGTATTCCTCACTCCTGGCACCCAATCATTATCCCAGAGAGGAAGAAATTAGTTTTAAAATGTGAATTGCTCTATGCATAGAATATCTTCAGCTAATAAACACTGTCTTAAATTTCTTCCATTTTATTTCTTTCTGCAGTTCATTTTAAGTGTCACTTCTTCAATACATCTTGACATTTAATATGAAGCATTTCATCTACTAGAAATACATCCGAGTTTTCAGCTCAAGAGTCCAATTAAGAAAATGCTCCCATGTGCATGCATTTTCCTTTATTGAACTTCAAGTTCCCTGCAATGTCAGGTACCATGCAACTTTAAAATCAGGGCTTTTGTAAAAAAAGTATTTCTAATCTAAAATATCACCTTGCCTCCTCACTGTGCTTCCCCACCTTCAAAAAAAAGGATGCAACAAGCTATCTTTCAGTTACTGTATGGTTCAACTTTTGCTTAGTGCCTTTTTTTTATGGTTGCTTGCATATTCATCACAAATGTCTATGTGTTGATAGAAATGTTGATATCTGTCTGTTTTAATGTTTAAGAACTTCAATAGGGTAATGGCAATTAAAAATGTAATACTGCTCAATGTATGTGTAAAAAATCTCCTTTGTTGTTTGTTGTTTTACTGTTTGAAGCTGATAGTGGTGTAAATGACAGGTGCAGAGCAGTAATGAACAAAGATCAGGCTTTCTCCTCAGGATGCTGTAATACAAATTCAGCAAGAAAGACCTCTGTGTTGTGCAAACACTCATGTCACAAACTGTTGGTTTCTCTGAAGATGTTCAGGCTATTTCTCAGGAGCTGGTGGGTCTCATTTGTAGAGTTGTGCTTTTCATGCTATTTTATGGAGTGTTATGGTATCTGGTATATTGTGCTTTAAACTGAAAAGTGTGGGGGGGGGCGGGGATTGTGCGTGACTTTTTATGGATGGATGAATGCAAAAAGTTTTCAGTGAAGGAATCTTTGTTTCCAGGTGCATGAGCCTACAGCCTCATTGACATGCCTTTGATCCTGTGACCAGTGTGAGCAGGAGAGAGTTTATGGAAGGATGGCTTTGCACTTGGGAAGGGAGAAAAGTGAAAGGATGGTGATTAGTCTAAATGCAGTACAACATTTTACAAGTGTTGATTTTGAAAAGCATTCTTCGAAGTTTAGTTTTCTTCTCTATCTTGTTTCACTGGGTGATGTATTTTCTGCAGAAACCTGCATCCCCAACAGTCCCACAAGTGGAAAAACTGCATCCGTGGTACATAAGGTCGGGGATTACGAGTCTTCATCCTGAGGTAATTTAAGGATCTTAATACCAGGATTTAGGGTGTAGCAGTTAGAGAGGCCATGAACAGAAGACCAGAGAGAGGCCAGCTCTGAAACCCTTCTTTAGAAATAAAGAGTGTATTTACTGTAAATGCTTCAACTATATTTAGTTGACTTCAGAAGCTCAACTTTAAATCCATATTGACTGCTGTTCATAAAGGTAAAGTGTCTCAAGCCCACAGCTGGTTGAGTCTCTGGGCATGTAGTAGGGCCAGGGATAATGGAGCTGTTGTTGGGCTCTTCATTTCCCTGCAGAACTGCAGCTTACTGATGTACATGGATTTTCAGGAGGGGTCACCCTCTGAGGCTTTAGTACATTGCTGTGGCACTGGGCTCGGTCCCGCTGAGTCCTGTGGTGCCAGGCTGGAGCCTGGAGCTCTCTCACAGACAAGCAGATAAATGACATGACTGTGAGCAGCTCCCATTTGGTTGGGGCAGCCCTTGCTTCACTCACAGCTCCAGCCTCACCAGCAATTTACTGCAGTCAACTTTTCTGGGCACTGCAGTCACCTTTCAACAATTATAATTTTCCTCACATGTTTAACTGCGTTTTGCCCATGTAATTTCTTAAATCATTTCTCACCTATTTTATTAAAGGCTGAAAGTTAAACATCATATACTAAATAGCTATAAAATAAAACCATTGAACTTATGTGGAAAGTTTAAAATTACTTTATTGAAGTTCTAATGGTCCTATCTGTTTGGTTATACATTGATGTGGAATTCACCATACTCACCTATTTCTATCTTTCACTGTAGACTTACTGATTTGTACCTCAAAACCCAGAGTATTCAGTATGATATAAATCTGTGATAATAAAGTAAAAAAAAAATCAAAACCAATTTATATCCAGTAAAACTTTTTAATGCATACTTTTTCAGAGCTCAGCTTGGTGACCAGCCATTTAGATCTGTATGTGTTCTTTCTATTAATTAAAATTATAATCCCTCCTAACACTGCATCATTCAGGTGAGTTTTATAAACTGGAGACAGTTCCAAGCAAGCCTACATTTCCAAAGAGAGGCCATGGTGATTTTATAATATCTTGGGCATTCTGAAGCCTTTCTAGTGGTTGCCAGCTGCTCAGGGCTTTCAGCAATTTGGCTTAAGGCAGACAACTTCATGGCACCAAAAGTTCAGAGCATGTTTAAACAGTCTGAAATTGCAGTGATGGAGATAACAGAACAGTGTAGAGACCACTTAAGGTATTCAAACCCAGACAGGAATGAGTGCCAAATGAATCGGAATGGAATTTGATTTTGCTTATTACTCTGTGAGTGATGGAGTTGAATAAAAAGCAGATTTCTTCCGCGGGCCAGCTCCATTTAGTGTACCTGAGCTGGTGATGTTTTCACATGCAGCAGCCCCTCTGTTGCCAGCCCATAATTGCAAGGACACTCTTCAGCGTTCCTCTGCAGCTTGCTGCCATCGGGGGCCGTGATTTCCTCCCTGCTGGGCTGCTTCATGGAAAGCTTCTGCTCAGGAATGGTGTTAACAGTTGTTCCAGACAGAATGATTAATCTGTCTTGCAGGATCCCTGCTTGTAGCACTCTCCCTGTTTTATTTTTCAGTAAGGGAAATGTCTGATCTGACACACTGGCTGCTTCATACGTCTGTGCTTGGTTGCTTTCCCACCGGTTCTTGCCTGCATTTGGTGTTCCGTGAAGGTCTTGGGAAGCTCAGGGGCTCTGCTCTCTCAAGCAAGCTGGAACATTTCCATCCATGTTCAGTATCTTGAATTTTCATTAGAGTGGGAGACCAATTTCTGACTATCTGTTTGCTTACAAGTCTGTCTGCTCAGGCTCCAGACAGAGGTGTCTTTTACTGCCATTTGTATAGAGCTGTGAGAACAGTGTATTTGCAGGGAGGGAAAGAAAAGTGAAATAAGTGTAAGTGAAGTCTATTGTACATTTGGGAGCCTTAGCTGATGCCTGTGAAAACAAAAAGTAAGGAAGAAGGTGAATTTGTCTTCCTGAGACCAAGCCATCTCTCCCTCTGGAAAGGAATCAGAGACGGCAGGTGGGATTTCTCCGGAAGGTGGCTGGGTGAGGGCTTAGAGCAAGCAGACGTAACTTGATTTTTTTCAGTGAGCCTACAAGATCATTGTCTTTTAAAACACTGTGAATAAGGCTGCAGAGATTTGTTGTGTTTGAGGCTTTTCTTTGCTTCTATGTGTTGAAACTACATCAAGCATTTTTTCCTCTAACCCCACTCAGCTGTGTTATTATTTATTTGCAAATCTCTAGTTGTACTAAACCATTTTTCTTAATGAAACTCATGGAAGTTGGAAATATCCCAGCATTATGGGTGATGTGTACCCTGAACCTCCTTCCCATGTTTACTGGTGTTAAATAAGATGCAAGTCAAGGAGAGCTTCTTAACATCAGGTGCCAAATGTTTGTGCAGGTACCAACCGAGTGTTTTCAGGTTTGCACACTGTCAAACATCCCAATCTATTGATTACACAATAAAAATATAGGAGCACTGAGACGTGATTTCTGATATTTTCTCTAGCATGCAACACAAGATGGCTGACAGTAATTAGCCATTGTTACTGTATAATATAACTCCTTAAATGGAAAAAAAAATACCCCAAAAAACAGATGAAAAAGATCTATAAGAAAAAAATACATGCACAATCCTAACTTGACGACAATGGAGGGGTTGATAGTGTCTTGATTCTCATCCCTGTAGCTGTTTCTTTCTCTTCAGTAATACATCGGCTAGTGGGCATCAATTGACAAAATAAATGATGCTGACTTGTGATTAATTTGAATCAGATTTGCATTTGAAAGACACCAAAATCTTATGGAAAAACTGGATGAAATACTCAAGATCTTAGCAGGCTTAAACTTAAAATAGAAGAAGAAAGTAAATTTTTTAAGTACTGGAATGTGACACTATAAAAAGCCATCAATAAACTCCCATTGTATGTAAGAAGAGGGATGGAAATATTCAGTAGTACTGCATTAATTACTGTTCCTGTAAATTTTTTAGTACCCACCCTTTTTATTCTTTTTAATTGACTTTCTAGTGAATTATCCAAGCTAA
This sequence comes from Edolisoma coerulescens, assembly GCA_013397115.1. NCBI lineage: Eukaryota > Metazoa > Chordata > Aves > Passeriformes > Campephagidae > Edolisoma > Edolisoma coerulescens. Next base: position 481,385 of record VWZW01001754.1, read on the forward strand.
AGAACTGGCCTCTTCAGTTTCTTCAGAATTCTGCTGCTGGTTTCTGTGGCTGAGGACTGTAGTGCATGATTTATGATTCTGGTTTAAAAATAATCAGAGAAAACTCACTGCTTTCATTTTTGTCTCTTTAAAATTTTGCATTAGTTTTAATAGCTCAAATCCATCTCTAAGCTGGTAGAAATTGTTTCTAAAGTAAACTGGTTTGCCTTGAAGCTTCTCTCAGTTCTTTCTACTTTCATTCAAACAATTTATTTACCCTGACCTAAGGTACCTGTCATTTCTGCAAGATTCTGCTCTTGATGCTTCAAAGAATGGACTCTGTAGTAAGTCTGTAAGAAAATAATTGGGTCTGGAATTTCATTTTGGGCTAAATACATAAAGTTGAAATATATTTCTGCTGAGGCATTCCCTTTTCAGTGGCACAATGTGATGCAGTGATTTCTCTCTGACTGGTACATACTGGCCTGCGCATAAATTTAATTCACGTTGTGATGCTGAGGCTTCTAGTCTGAAAGCTGAGCTTTCTGTAGTTACAGATATACTGTACTAAAAAGAAAAGGCTGAATTACGTCCTCATTCACATTTAGGAGATCTGTCTGATGTCAGATGACTTGGAGTATGTAACTTGTGAAAGAACTGGCGCTTAATGGAAGACAAAATATAAATAAAAAATTGCTTTTCAGTTCTTAATGGAGCTACCAGACATGGAGGAAATTGTGCTACAAAAAATATCTCTGGTAGAGCCACCTGGTGATACCATTAATATTCAAGTTCAGGATTCCCCCTCCCAAGGAAGATGATAAAAAAAGGTAAAAGCCCTGTCATGATCAGGTTGGTGTGCAAGAATCACCTTTTCTGCAAAGCTTTCCCCAGTAAGTGGAGCAGAAGAATGACCCTGCAGGGCGCTCAGGGCTGCACACAGGCAACCAAACCACAGAGTAAGGCAGAGATTGGATTGTCCCTCTTGGAAGGATTTCACACTCATGTGCATCGGGCTGTAACAACAAGCATTCAGCAGCCATAAGAGATAAGAGATTGATAAAGAAATGGTGAAAGGGACTGCAAAAGTGTGCAGACATTTAACATCACTGTCATTATGTGTGAAAATTGTTGCTGTTATCTTCTGAGCAGTGATTTAAGAGCTATTTTTGATCCATAAGCTCCAATCTCAAAGTGTTTACAGTATAAAACATCTTATGTGAAAAATATAGGTAAAGAACCTCTTTGGTATTGCCTATAATATTTGAAAATCCTAATATACTGAATTCAAAATAGGCTGTCATTTGAATGTAAACAGCCTAATTAATCCATATTTCTCAACGTAGAGCACTGCATACGATTTTCTTTTCAAACAAAAATTTTCAAGCACTGGCTGCATACCTTTCTGATATTTTGTACTTTCTCTACATTGTGTTGTTTGAAATCCACGTGGTTCTTGGAGGGGTTTTTTGTTTTCTACGCGAAGTGTATAACTAAGAGACAAATATAGGGTGTTCCTATGGTTAGGGAAAATGGGCTGGTTTTGCTAAGTACAGTTTTGCTGTTGGAAATAACTAGAAGGAAGGTATGTGTCCTCAGCGTTATCTTCTTTTCTATTGCTGTTGTGAAGTCGCATCAAAGAGTGACCTTTATGCTTTTATCTGATGCGCATTTGGGAAAAAGCCGTCTCTCATGCTGCTGTAAAGTAGGGAAGCTCATGATCCTGAGAGATGCACAAAGGGAAATGCTCAAGTTTCCTCTTGAACCCTATCCATCCCCCACTGCTTTCCCCCGGATGCCATTGCCAGTCAAAAACAAAGTGCCACAAAGCCAGCGGTGCTGGGGCTCAGCTTTTGACGCGCTGCTTTCTGAGAATGTGCTCAGTAAACTGCCAGGCTGGATCAAACGCCTCGCAGAGCCCTGGCACTGCTCCAGCAGGACTGATGGCGCTCCCATTCCAGAGGAACTTTCACTGCCCCACAAACAGTGGTGAAAGTGATGTTAGTGATACACCTCCAGAGGATCCCTTTGTGCAAAATGACATTAATGAACAGCAAGCCCAAGCATGAGGGATGCATTCAGAGCTGTGCCCACACGTGGCCATTCCCACCCTGCTGCTGTTTGCCAGGAGAATTTGGACTGGTTCAAGGAGATGTGCTAAAAAACCCACTTCTGTTCAGGGCTGCGCCACGGCATTCTGAGTCATTGCAAGGCAGCAGGCACGGTGCTGTCTGACTTTGCTCATGATAGGTGTTGCAAGGCCTACACACATTTTATCTCGTCTCTAGGATGTAAAGAGACACAGACCTTTCACTGGCCATCTGGCATGGAGAATAATTTCCTTCCTTCATGTCTGTATAAGTGGTGGTTTATTTTGGTTTTGTCTCTGAAGTTATGAGCATGGTAATGTCTTTCCTTTATTTTTTTTTCTGATTCTGAATGAAAGTCCATCTTCTTGTCTTCAGAAAATGTTTTATTTTAAAATTTCAACTTAAATTCTGCAATTCCTTCCTTTGATGTCATTATGCTCTTGAGCAGCTCAGACCTTTCTTGTTTAGTGTTTTTCCATCTGGTAGATTTTTATAATTCACTGAAGATTTTTATGGCTGTTTGATGAATTTAGTGCATTCTTGAATTTATGGGGCAGAACAAATTCCTCAGAATATACCTTTTGAAGTATTCCATAATGATCCAGTTTAGCATCTCTGTCTTCCTTTGCTTACATCTTTTCCTTTAAGCTAGCCATGGATTTTATTATCCACACACATTTATAAAGGTCTTTTTCTCCAGCACTGCATTCTTTTTCCTCTCTATGTAAGTTCTAAGATGGACTAAAACGAGAGTTCCTCATTGAATTAACGTTTCACATATAGTTTAGCCAAAATTATTGTCATGTCAGTTAAAACCTCATGTAGGAAATGTCTTTTTAGAGTGAAAAATGATCAAAGGAGCTGCTCCTGTAGTTCCTACCCTGGACTTATTTGTAGATTTAGAAGAAGATGAAAATGGCATCTAACTAAGCAGCAGGCAGTTTCCTTTCTGTTTGGGTATAGGCTTGCTGAACAATGAGAACCACCTTTGAAATACGCAGGAATGGCAGTTTCCCTCCGTCCTTGAAGCAATAAAGCTCCTAATAAAGTGAAACAAGCATACATGGATGGTAATTTTTTTCTTCCCATTAAAGTATTTAGGACCTTGTATTAATAACTTTCCATTTCTCGTGCTATTTCATGCACTGACACCCAGGTGCACTCTATTTCCTTCACTGAAAGCTATCTCAAAGGTGTAGTCATAGCTGTCATTTCAGATATAAATTTTCTCTGTAGAGAGACACAGAACTTTTCTGCCTGGCTTCAAAATTTCCCAGCAGGGAGGGGCTTTCTTGTAGCAGCCATGAGCTGTTATTCAACAGCAAGGGGATCTCTGAGTGTGGCACCCTGCTGAATAAAGGTGTTTCTGTGCTCAGCACACTTGTCATCAATCATTTTCACAATCTACAGATTTTTTTTTTTTTTAATACCCTGCTTCTTTCTTGCTACTTGAGCAAAGCAGTCTTTAGGAAAAGGAAAATGACTGGATTCTACTCTTTGTGCCTTGCCAGAAACTTTTACTATACTGTGACTAACAAGAATAAAACCAAACAGAAAGTTACAAAATCTACCCACAGAATGCCCAGCAATTCCTGAGGATATAAATGAGCCACACCTGAGGATATAAATGACTTTATTCTTTTTTCCTAGCTCTTTTTACAGCAATTTGACAGCTATATCCAGTGATTGAGCTAGGATAGTTATTAAAATTATGAACTATATCATAGACTATGAAATAAAATGAAAAGCATTGCTCAGGCACAGCAGTCTAGAGAAAATGAACTACATGCAGTTCTCTGTATTGGTAGAATATAGATACAGGAATGTTGAATCTAAAGCCCACTAAAGGGTTGATTGGAGTGACCTTGAAGTTTGAGACTCCTCCAGTTTCACCTAATTCTCTATGTTGGTGATACAGTCAGCTTCTACACACCTTGAACTGCCCATTTTTGTTTTTTTTATATACTACATAACTCAGTTCACCCAAATCTACTGCACTTTTTTCCACTGAGTACCAGAACATATTTAGCTCTGTTTCAAGCAATCTTTCATTTAAATCTTAAAAATTATATTTATTTCCTGCAAACACCAGTGGTATATTGGAGGATGACATTCGGCCCTATATGCAGCTGGTAGTTTCACAGACAGTTTTGTTGTTTCTAATGCTCAAAATATCCTAAATTCATTTAACTTTTTATTAACCTGCTGTGTTAAATCAGATGCAGATCCTTACCTTGCTGCTTTCAACTAAGAAAAAAAGCCCTGCATGCCTTTCATTATATTCCCATTTGAATGCCCAGTCTGTTTACAGATAAACCACCCTATTAGAAGTTTGTTTTTTTTTTTTTGTGATTTGCTTTTATATCAGCCTTAAGAAAACTGGAGATATTTTCAATGTCAAAGAAGCTCTTCCTTCAGTATCTTTCCTCGGATGTGGGACTCACTTGCTATGCTGTAAAACGAGCAGGTAGAGCCCTGTCAGTCTGCAGGCAAATGAGACACAGCAATGGCTCTCAGATGATCAGACAATTGGCCCACACATTGCAGGCTTTACTCTTCATTTAGGAATTAGACAAATTGTTCATGTTATCTGTCGTAACTTGAGAAGCATATCAAATCAATATGTTCTCTTCTGTTAAATACATGTTCACTGAAAATAGCCCAGTTTAATACAACCCGTTTCTACTACTTAGATCTTTTATTTTTAGAGTATTATTGAATTGATTCATTGCAGCTAATAACTTAAATATGCTGTTGAACTCTTATAAAGTCTGTTTATTCCTGCACCCATCAACAGAAACAGTGAGTAACTTCAATTTGTTAACAAAGAGTTGTACAGGAAAGATTAATTTAAAATTATTTGTTTACTCCTCTTATTATGAAAGCAGGAAGCAATGTCAAATATGAACAGGTAGTATTTTCTAATAAACGCATAGAAATAATTTCTCATTTATTTCAGTAAGAATTTTCCTGCACAAAGACGAGAAGTGAACATTTCAGGGCTTGGCCATAATGTGGCTGTGGCAGCCTATAGCTTACAGAAACAGCAGGGCTTCTATATGACATCTCTTTCAAGCATATTTAGATCTAATATCTGTGTTTCTATATGATAAACATGCCTCAAAAAGGAAGTAACTGTGAATTTAATTTCAGAACTTATAAGCCTAATTAAAACCACAAATCGCAGAAGAGTATGTAGTTGCTCTAGTCTCTGACTTTCCCTTGAAAATGAGCTGTAATAGGTTTCTTTTTATTACTACTATATCAAAAATATTATTCAAAGAAATAGAAAAGCCCAACAACCCAAGACTCAAGTTTAGAATTTCATAATGCTAGCAGTAGGTTTGCTGACCTAGAAAAAGAGATTTTGTTTTGCTACAATAAATTTTGCCGCAAGAATTAGGAGTTAGATTCAAAGATTTTTCCTTCTGGAAGGTATAAATATGAATATGTTTTTCTTTGTGTGTGTATTGTCATTTGGAGATAATTTACATGTTTTTAAGCCTGTCATGGACTCATCTACCTTGGTGACCACAATGCTGATATACGCAAGTTAGTGGGGCATTTTCTCCTACTTTACAACAGGATCTTTTTTACTCTCATGCCGATACCAGGAGCTCTGTGCAGTCGTTTGGTTAGCCTCAAGAATCTGGTGAGACTGCATTCCTGCTATTTGAAAGTAGAAAGTTCTCGGATCTTTCTTCCATCCTTCATAATAAAATCTGCCCATCCTGTAAGTAGTGACCATCTCAGGCAACTCACATGTGGAGTTGACAGGAACTGTGAAGTACACCCTCTGTTTCTGTGGCTTGGCTTCCCCAGGTTTAAGCTCTTTCCTTTAAACATGTTATCAATCACCAAAATCTTTTGCTGTGCTTTGCTTTGGAGACAGGGCTTAAAGTAATTGTAGTACTTCATGCTGCTGCTCCCTGTTATACCATCAGATCGACTAAATTTTAGAACCCTTGAAGTAATAGATTAACTTAACACATATTATTTCTTTTTAAGCAGAGAGAAAAAAATTAGAAGCACAACAAGTACCTGACCTCTGTCAACTTTATCTATTTGAAATTATCTGCATAAAAAGAGAATCCCCTTGACTGCCTTTCTGTGAAGAAGCATTATGTGGCTCAGTTGGGTGAAATCTAATGACCAAGTAGTCCTGCTTAGAGGAGTTCTTGTGTTATGACAGCTGGGAAAAAGAGAAAACCAACCACTGATGAAGAAAATGAATTTATTGATTACTCTGTAGGGCAACAGGGAGAATATGTTTAAAATCAGATGACAGCAAGCAGTACAGGCTGCTAAACCAGACATGTTTTTATATTGCTCGTTCAAAGGCCTAGAGAGATGCACTCAATGTTTATTCTCCTGATTTTATTTCTGTCTGAAAGCGTTCTCCTAATCAATTATTGATGGGGTTTTTCCACATTTTCATGTCTTCTTATAAACTTCCAGTAGTATCTTAATTATAAACAACTTGGTTTTAATACTCAATAAAAAGAGACACAATGTATGCACCAGTATGACTAATCATTGGAAAGAGAGACAGAGGCGAGATCGCTGCACTGGACCCCTCTGTGCTCTATTTTACAAACCCATAAAATGAAATAGGTTCTTCCTGTTCAAGAAGAGCTTGAAGTCTAATGCTAATAGCAATAAGATTGTCTTTCCTTTGGATATATCATGTATATGTTGGTTTCTTTTCCAGCAAGAAGGGCCAGCTATCCTGAAGCCTGTAACTCCTTTGGAAGCAGGTTGATAAATAATTTATTTGGAACAATTCCTCTCTATTGCCTTTATATTTCCTTGTATTGTGAAAAATTGTAGCTGTATAAGACAATTTGAAAGCATTTGGACTGGCTGTAAAGTTCAGCTACCTGCCATTCGAGGGGCTGGTATGCAGAAGCTGAGTATTCTTGTTTTGACTTGGGGAAAGACTATAGGTCAATCATTTGTTTGACTATTCGTCAATCATTTGTTTGACTATTCATAAAGAGGAAATGGACAAACTGACATTTTTTGTGCCAGAAGACCAATATTTATCCTTATTTCTACCAGCTGTAACTTCTGTTCCTGTTGCCTTGATAAGCTGCAGGAAAATATTTTTTGAAGAACAGGTGGTTAAAGGGCATTAAGTATTTTAATAATCTGAGGAGGTAGTTAGATAGTGTAGTAGTGCAAAAGTTGCATGGCTTATCCCATAGACTTGAACATATTTCAAAGGCAACAAATACATTAATTAATGCAATAAATGAATCTGCTTCCAGAGGCATGGAGAGCACAGCATGTTGCTGTTAAGGATATTCATTCTGTTGTTCTGTCTTTGACAATTATTTTAAGAACAGTTTCTTTAGTACTAGATTTAATACACTTGGACTCCAAGAGATGAAATGTCTTACTGGAATTCTCATGCCCAGTGTTGGCCTCCACGGATCATTTGTCCTTTTGTGTCTTTGAAGTAGTATGTTAGTTATGGTAGCAAAAGAATATAGAGGCTTAAAATTGACTTACCCAGAGATGTAACATTCAGAAATTATATCTCCTCTTTAATAACTTACTTTTGAATAAAATTCATCACAGTGGGGTGTTACAAGACACCTTCAAATCTTATATTTGAGAGATGATAATTGCTTGTGGCACAGGTAAAAAAAAATGAAAAAGAAAGAAATCCTCTTCCAGTGCTAAATTGATAGAGCTGGAAATGGATAAGAGAAAAAGAGGGAAATGAAAGCACAAAGTTAATGAATGAGCAGCTAAACTTAAAAAAATAAAACTAAAAGAAGTTATGTATATATAAAGCATGAGAATATTTATGAAAGCAAAATGCTGCCCTGGACCAGAGAACAAGCCTGGTGTGGAAGCAGAGAGACCAGAGAGGTGACAGTTTCAAACGGTCTCTTCCAGAAGCAGAGAAAAGTGATATTCCTGATTGCTCTGTATGCTCAAAATGAGATTTGTCTTATGGAGCAGACAGAAGCCATGTCTGTAAAATACAAAAAGGAGAAAGTATGAAGAGTCTGGAGTAGAAACAATTATCCCACTGGGAGAAAGATAAGTGTGTGCATAGTCATTAGATGTCACTTCCATGGAGAACTCTCATCTGTTACCTCTGGGTAGAACGAGCATCCATGTAGACAGCTGATAAGATTTATTTCACTTTCTATTTCAACAAATAGGGAAGAAAGGTACATTTTTTTTTTTCTGTCTGAAGTATTGCATTACGTTCTTAACATTTGTTTTCTTTGTTGATTTTGTTGCATGCTTCAAATTGCAAGGGGCTGCAAAGGCTTCTGTTTGAGATCCTGCTTATCAAAGCCATCAGTCAGAGGAGTGGTTTCTCAACAGAGTTAGTTAAACAGGCCTCTGTCATCTTGCTTCTAGGACCACACAGTAGTGCATAAAAAGTTTCCCTTGTGAGCTCCTCATTGCATTTCACTTTCATTGAGAATTAAGTGGCATCCTCTGCTTGCAGCTTGGAGCAGACTCTGTGCTGGAAATGGCTGTTTCACGCTGGGTGTTGATGGAGTACCTTCAAGTTATAAAAGTGCTTTGTTCAAAAGAAAATATGCATAATTCTTTTTGTAATTCAGGTGATTGGCTTTAAGTACTTATCAGTGTTCATTCTATTAAATAATTGGGTTAAATATGCAAACTTGTCATGTTCTTAATTCAGTACTGGTTTTGCATTTCCTGTAGATGAATCTCTTCTGTACTAATACCAGCGTACCCTTTGGGTATCTTCTGCTCATCTCCTGTCATTAAAATTAAAATAACAAACTCCGTTTCAAAAGGTATTACCTTTTGGCAGTGTGGTAAAGAAGGGGTTAAGAATTTTATTTAGGTTGGGTGAGATACTGTGATTGACAGGTGAGGTGAGCTACCTAAAGGGACACATTAATCCACCTGAAACAGGCTGCTTGGCTGAAACTGCAGTTTGGAATTTAAAACTCCTGAACAAAATGCGTTTTTCCTCTCAATGGTAATGAACCCTGAGCCATGCGATGTCCCAGGGGTGTGATCATCTCAGAAAAACTGTTTCCCCAGTTACGTCTTGTTGCATAAATAATCATCTCTTTGATGCAAAGGATAACTATGGGAATGACGTAAGTTAAATATATTCTCCGGCAGTCTGACTTGCAAGGGAACAAACAATTTGTTGATATTTAGAGTTCTTAAAACACTTCCTCTGGTTTCTAGGAAGCTTTAAGCATTCTAGCCATACAAAAATAATCTAAGTTTCATGAATAAGAAATCTGGTATCTTTCATAGTTTTATTGTTTTTATGCCTTTTTTTGTTGGTTTGTTTGGTGGGTTTTTTTGCTAAATCCATGCAGTCAAAACACTAGTTAATACTGCAAAAACATAGCTCCAAAGCTTTACTTAGTTATCATTTTACAGGAGGAAAGTATTGCACCGAATATGTTAGAGCCAAACATGTCAAAAACATCAATTCTATCAGTATGGTTCTGAAATAAGGTATTTTCCTTGGGTAGCAATCATCTCAGTATAGGAGAGGATACAGAAGGTGAGTCCATCCATCAGAATAATGCTCCAAGGAGCCATTGAGCAGCAGCCCGTGGATGCATGTCCCTGTTAGGCACTGACCAGCTGCCTTGGTCACTCAGAATGCTGCTGCTGCCACAGTGTACAAGCTGCAAAATGCAAAGGGTGCCACTTGTTTCAAGCTGTTTTACTGCCGTGGCTCATTTTTTTGCTTCCAAACCAACTCGTTTAAGGCAGGATTGAGACCTCATTGACTGCAGTACCCTGTTTACTGTGGTGGAGACAATCCCTTAATGAAATCCAAGAGGTAACTGAGATTCTTGGCGCCCCACCTCACAGAGATAAATTTCAGCTGTTAGGAACTTGGAGAGAAATAGCTCCAGTAGATCAGTTTTAGGCCTAGAGATCAAAAGTTAGTGGTGGTGAGAAGAAATTTAGATGTGAAAGGATGTAGCTTTTAAATAGTCTGTACTTTGTAATTTTATAAATTAATGTTAATCCTCAAATCATTACAGAGATGTTTGAGCTCATAATGAAATCATGTCCCTGCTATTGAGTATCTCATCACCTCTCTGACTCCCTTGGTTGCAATCCTTGTTTACAGTTTCAAATGCCTCTGTTCTGGGTTTCCAGGATAGTTTAAATACCAAATGAAAACTTACAACAAATATCACAGCTTCTCATTGTCTCTGAGCTGCAGAGGTGGTGGTTCTGTCATTAATGCAAAAATGGAAGGCACCGTGGGCTGCCTTCCCACTGTACTTACATCCAGGAGCACTTTCACAGGAGCTGCCCTGTGGTCTTCAGGCTCATTCTGTCCCATAGCACACAGTGGCCAACATGAATTATGCTGAGAGAACACAGCCTTTGCTATTTCTCACTTGCTTTATTCTCTATGTGCCCTTTCTTCTTAGACCCCCATAACTGAGATATTCTCTCTGTAATTTTATAGTAAAATCAAAGCTGATGTATCCCAGTAACACAAATAGAACTTAAAGAGACCTTGAAATAAGCTATTCACAGAAATGTAAATCAGCAGCTTATTCTTAAGAAAATAAGGCATTTTGGGGAGAAAACTAAATGGCTTCAAGATAAATGGTTGACAGTGACAGCTTTCTGTGTGTGTATTTTATCCAGCGGAAGTCTTGTGAACAATGTACTGATATAAAGAGGGTTAAAATATGGCATAAATTTAAATTTAATATCTATCCTTGTGATATTACTGAGACCCATTCACATTTGTGATGCTGCAGCATTCATAGTTTCGCAGCTCACAGAAAACACTAGTAGTAGTAAAGTGTTATTGATCATTCCACTGTTGGACTTGATCGTCTTAAAGGTCTTTTCCAACCAAAATTGTTCTATGACTCAATGCTTTTCAAGTGATAGCATGCCTAAGGTATTTGCAGTGTCCCTGTTGATTTAAAAATAATATTCAAACTTGGTTATAAAATGGAGAAAAATGGTTTTGGAAAGAAAAGTTGTGGCCTAACTTGAATTGAAAAATTAAAATAAAAACAAAATCTTACAGTGTTGTCTATGTTGTGTAGGCAAACCTGTTCTAACTAGCAAGCGATAAGGGTCAGGGAGCTGTGGAATGAGAATCTCAAGGCTGAAAGTTAAAAGGAGGGTTAGAAACAGACCAAAGGACCAGGAGGTCTCTAAATATATGAAGTAACTCAACAGCAGGACAGAAAATTACCCAGGCTGAATAATGATGACAAGCATGCTGAGATCTTGCAGAACATGAGAAGTCCTAGCTTAAGGAGGAGTTGAGGTGTTGTGATAGGACAGCTGGAGTTCCAGTGTCCCCACGGACAGTGGAAGGAGTTTGGATGGATGGTGGTGCTTTGGAGAAGTCCAGTTCAACAACTCTGATGACCAAGAGACATTGGACAGAGCCTTGGAAAACTCTGCGCAGCGGAGAGGTGGGAGAAGCATACAGTGGGGATGCTGAGTGTTTGCAGAAAGTCAGGAGAGTGTTCAGCAGTGGTGGGGGAGGCAGATGGGGAGGCTGGAAGAGCAGATGGTGGTGGTGAGAGAGAGCAGAGTGAGTTCCAAATCTGAAACTGCAGCCTCACACAACACATTAATTATTGGATGTTCTGACTTCTTCCTTTTTTTTCTTCATGCTCAATAAATGAAAAATTCAACTCCTCCACTCCCCCAGGAAGGAAAGCATCCCCTACACTGTAAGGACATAGTGTACAAAGTTCTGGGGCTGTGTCCAGCTGGTTGGGAATCATGCGTGGTCTTCCCATGCACTGCTTGGGAGTGAGTGGGAAGAGAGAACTCCGGTCATGAGAGCTGGGCTCAGGTGTACAAAACAGAAAGGGCATTTCCAAAGCTGTCTCCAAAATGTCCAGGAGACCAAATCCAGGCCTGGAAGCCTATGGGGGGAAGGAAGCTGACCAGGCCTTTCTACACGTTAGCCTATGTATTTTCAGTCCCAGTGTTCTTTGTACATTGCAAAAGTATTTTTCATTCAGCTTTAGAAATCAGTGGAATTTAAAAGACACATTGAAAGGTTTTAGATTAATAGTGTTCCTTTACCTAAATTCCTCCTTCTCATGAGTGAAAGTGGACATGATGTGTTTTGGGGGAAAAACTTGGACATCCAGTTTAGGCCAGACCAACAGCCAATGTGTGTCAAGTGTTCTCCTCTCCTTATGAGATGCCAGCAAAACTCATAGTTTCTGTTGCTTTTTCCCTTCCCCACAACTCCCTGAGTCCCGTATGCCTCATTGCAATGCCTAAAAAATACATGCATAACTCCTTCATTATTTTGGAATAATTCACAAGTATGTGTAAAGGATCCTCAATCATACTGTTAAATAGCAATAGGCTTATAGCGTTTCTTGGAAGAGTTACTTTTTTCAGCACAAATTCACTGAAAATTCTAGCATCACCTTCTACTTTATAGCACAGAGATATTCTGAGTATAAAAATTTCAGATAGATCCACCTTTTAACCTTTGAGAAATAGGATTTAAGCTACTCAGTCTTCTTTTACCAATGTCACCAATACTTGCCAAAGGGTGTAGGACATCCATTACAGAAGATGAAAGATACTGTCACGTATTTGAAGTCATTATTTTTATCTTTGTCCAGTAAAAATATACGTGTTTCTAAGCAAGCTGAATTTGTAAAAATGAGACAGTATCTATTGTGTTCTTCATAAATCTATTGGAATCAAACTCAGTCTGCTTTCAGAGAAAACATCTCTTCCTCCCAAAGGAGTAATTTGATTTCAAGGTATCTGTCTTTAAATGTTTGCTTCATGGATCCCATGCAAAGTAATAGCATATGAGGAGTCCCTGTTATGGCAAATACACCAGTTCTTTATTTCAGGGAGCTGTTCTGCACGTGTGTCTCTTTTTGCAGCCTTTTGCATACAGTTGTCTTCGGGGTGCCTCCTTAGAATTCTCTGTTCCTGCAATCTGTGTCTCTGCCTCCACAGTCTGTACAGATCTTGTTTATTACAAGTAGTTGCTATTGGTGCTCACGAGGATGGTGTTTTCCTGGTGCCAGTGGCAGAGTTACTATTTCAGGTGTGCGCAGCCTATTCTGTAAAACAATGCAGTTGCTAAAATTAAAACCTTTGACGTCGAAGGCACTGGAGTATGAAGTGAAAGGGTTTGGAAAAGGGAATAAAATCAACAAGAAATGAGGAAAGTTATTCTGACAGCAAGACATTTCATATGTCAGCAAACCAGAAGGAGAGGAAGGTGTAGCTGTGAGAAGCCAAGGGACCAGCAGGGTACCACATTTGGTGTGTGAGATGACAGGGTTTAGCACTAGGGGTGGTGAGGAAAGCGGTTGGACTTGGAGATACTGAACAGGAAGAATTGTCTGAATTTGCTAACAGCTTGTATGTTGTGACAGAAATAAACTGTTGTAATCATTTTTTTTCCCCCTACTATTGGAGTGGGCACATGTACATTTCATATGGTGTTTGCTGTCAACTTCATCTTCTCAGCTAGCACCTTAGGATGTAAGCAATGATTTCTTCCCCCTTTCAAATCCTCATAGCTTAAATATCCTGCTTTTATTCTTGCCTTATAAAGAAGGGTGACAGCAAGCAAGCTAAACCTCACTTCTTTGTTTCAAATTCTTCACGTGAGTATGTGGAAAGCTATAGAAAGTGGGAGGTGCTGGAAGGTAATCATTTACGGGGAAGAAATGAGACAATGTGAGCACACCTAGATATCTTTCTGGCAAGCAGGCAACCTGACAAACCGATGCATCACACAAACTGTACAAACACTAAAAATGCAGCTCTTTCTACATATAAATGAGTCTGTGGGCTGGGGGGTTTTGTTTGGATTTTTTTGTTGTTTTTTGTTTGGTTTTTCTGTCCTTTTAGGAAGAATAAACAAAAATCTCAGATTTTAAAATTAATTTCTTTCTCTTAGTTTGATTTGCCTCTTAGAAATCTATTTCACGGAATTGTTTAAGAGACTGGTTCAGAAATAACTAACTCTTTCAAAAAAGCTGTTTATCTCATGAGATATAATTACTCAACTGTCTGACAGGGGTTTCTATCAGAAGGTGCCTAACAAACAGCATTTTCCAAAAACGTCAAGGAAGGATCATGAGTGTCAGTTCTCATTTTTTGAAAAACGAAGTGGGTAGTTATTCTCTTGTTTAGGAAAACCTGCAACAACCTGCCTTTGTACGGAAGAAAAATGATGGGGTAATTTGTAAATGTCCAGTAATATAAACAGGCTGCGAGGCAATTATCAAATATTACCACATGCCTCTTCTGCACTTTTGAAGATGTGGTTCCTGCAGTTGCCTTTAGTAATTTTTTTACCTTAACTCTGTTTCTTACCTGTTTGGCACTATTTTTAGAAGTACAGCTACTAAAATTTAAACCATTCAAGCAATTCGATCTATTGTAGTAATGCCAATAGCAGAGAAATAATATCTCTTTATATCTAGCTAATGGCTTGACCGCTGTGGGTGCTACTCTCCGTGTGAGGCTGTTGTAGATGAAAATTGGCACGAACACTCCAGCAGTTCTTTAGCAAGTCCTCTTTGGTGCAGATCTGTGGTAGTGGGGAATTAGGATAAATTGACATACTTGAAGAATAATTAGCTGCTCTAGCTGAGGCAGTGGCATAAAAAAAAGTTAAACCAGTTCCATCTCTGTCGTTACAGGCTGTCATATTAATCCATAACATTTTTCAACATATGCCACTTGAATATGACCTTGCATAAATATGAGAGCAATTAAAATTTTACACACACACAAAAATATTGAATCTGCATTTTTATTAAGTACATTTAATAGAGGAGAAAATTAGGTTTCATTTGATGTCTGATAGTGAAATATTTATCAGAGCATACAACACGCTTTAAAGATAGACAAATAAGCTTCCAGTTGTCAAAAAAGGGGAGAAAATGACAGAAAGCTTAATTTTCCGTTGAGCGTACGTACAATATACTTGAAGGTTTTAAAAATTTATTTTCTTTCCTTATGATTAGGACGATTTCTATATAAGTTTGCAGTTATTTTCAGAGAAGGAAATTTTAAGGTTAAGGTGAGAGCTGTTCATATGTAAGAAAAACGTCTGGAGAACTTGGTTTCATTTCTGTAGGAAATAGTCTCTCTCTGAAGTGATGTGACCTTCTATAAGCCCTGTTCTCTCAGCTCTAGGGTCACATGATACTTAGCACAGCCTATAGTGACAAAATTAGGAAAAAAAAATCTGCTTTCCAGCCTTGTTTAGCCCAAAGGTTGGGAGTGTTCCCTGCTGCTTGGAAAGTTTGGGTTTCACTGGGCCCCTAAGGACTCTGAGAACAGGCTCTTCTCAGATTTCACTCTTTCCATGCTGTGACCTGGTTGATGTCTGGCACAACAAGGCACAGTGTCACAACAGTAGCATATGCTAGAAAATATCTAAAATGTACTGTATAAAGACAGGCATTTTGCACTTGCTCATTTGGTTCCTCTTTTAACAGCATATGCCATTTGGAAAAATCAAGGGCTGTGAAACTCAGGATCCCTGCTTGGACAAGTTTAATTCACTGGTAATCTGGTAGACACTGACTTTATTATTTAAGCACATCCTTTGGGTGGCAGAGATCAGAAATTAATTTTTCTACCACATTCTCAAGACAACAGACTTGGTACTTGGTTTAACTCTGTTCCCAAACCCACGGAGTTTTGTGCCGTGAGTGCTGTCACCTGCACAAGGTGGATGCCCTTCCCCTGGCAGCTGTGCAGCCTGTCCTGTGCCTGCCACCCCTGAGCCTCTCTCTCACCAGGCTGCCATGGTCATGTGTCTCCTGTGGTGAGGCCTCTTCCATGTCCCCATTGCTGGTGGTCAAGGACATTCTTGTGGCAGGGAACCCCAGGCCCCAACACTGGTGGCTTCCTGGGGAGTGACTGCCTGGCAACGAGGGCCATCCAGTCCCTCCTGCATTTTCTCCTGCCCCTCGGATGTGCCTGAGATCTTCCTCTAGGGAAAGGAGCAATGTGCATGCACAGAGGTTCACAGCCCCCAAATCCTTCTCCAGCCACACCAACAGCTTCAGAAGCCAAATCAACCAGAAAGGGGCTTGAGCAGGTCCCTTGGAACCCATGTGGTTACGGTGGCTGTTTGAAAATTAACCCATCATTTTACACACCTGATGGAGGTTTTCTGGTGCTTGTTTTAAATCAGCAAGCTGATTTTTAGCTTTTAAAGGAATCAGAATTAGTGAAATAAGTGAAAAGGCAGAATTTAGGCAGAAAGTTATGTCTTGGGAGACCTTGGACATGTCACCTGGGAGAAGGCACTGAACTGCAGCTCTGAAAACTTTCATTCAGCCACTGCCTGACAGGGAAGTGTCAGGGCTTTTATAGGTAGTGGATATTGATACAACTTCTCAGATTTAGGAATTTAATATATTTTGTTCTGTATGTATCTGCTTGAGCCTAGTTCTTCCTCTGCTTGGATATCTTGGCAAACCCTCTTTGTATAAACCTGTCAGATCCTGAGAGATTTGATCTGATGACTTTCAAAGCTGTGATAGAGTGGCCTGGTTCGAGCACTGTGTTGTACAGCTGGGACAAAGGTGGAAGCACAGATCCCCAGCTCCTGCCTTTTCACATGAAACACTCACCCAATGACATTCAATAAAAAACGAAGATCCTCCCAGACATGAGACTAAACCCTGAATTACAGATTTGTGTTTGCCCTTATGCCCTCTTTCACTGGTCAAAACGTTTTCTCTACAATGAAGTCCCTTCGTTGGGGTGATGGAAATCAGTCCCCTCCTTTTCTCAGCTGCAGGCTGTGATCTCTGAGTTTGGTTAGTTACTTGTGCAGAAAACCTGTACTCATATCCCTTTTGGCAGAAGAGGGGAGGGTTTGGCTCCCAGGCATCACTTTCTGAGGGGAGCATAATCAATCACCTCTTTCTTGAAAACAGGGGTGGAGCAGCAGCTGTGAGTGACCACTTCCTCCAGGTGTTTGCAGTTTTTAGTTTCTCCCAAGAAAGTCCATCAGGCTCCCAGGAGCAGCTGTGCCATTAGCCACTGTCTGGCCAAGGAAAGTGCTGGGTTTCAATTTGTCCCTCTACAGGGAGCTCCCTGCCAACAGTGCTGATCTGAAATGCCAGCAGTCCCATATTCTGGCATACCCGAGTGTCCAGGATGCTCTTTGGGGGATGGCTTGACCAGAACTTGGATGACACAGATGGGCCAGAAGGAAATTACTCGATTGTTGAGCAGTGCAGCTTCCTCTGTGCTTCTACCCTTCGCTTCTCCCATCTGCAACATGGTGTTATCTGTCTTCTGATGTTGTTTGTCTAGACTGTTCATATTAGACTGGGAGTTTTTCAGGATAAGGGCTTTATTATGTATACATACAGTTTCTATAGACAGCCTCTGGGTGTTTCTGTATTATGTGTGAAAATAAATAAAAGAGAGCAAAAAGCTTAGTCTTCCCAGACTTGTGAATATTTGTAAACTATGAAATAGCGAAGTTACCATAGAGTTATTCATTTGTTATGTATTCACCAAGGTCAAAAGTGATCTGCAGCCTTGTGCTTTTCCATATTAAGTAGATTACACAAAAAATATTGTGCAAAAAAGGGATGTTTTTACTAATTCCTTTATAATACAGTTCCATAGATGAAAAAGTACCTTCCAGTTTGAAGTTTCCAGTTTGAGAGGTCTCTTTATGATCCTTGATTTTGCAGTAATAAAACCAGAGAGCTGTTTTCCATCCTTTCATTTACACGTTTTTATCATGCACAGCATGACTCTTAAAAACTGGACCATAGCCACAGTTAGAACTCCTGTGGGGAGGATAAGTGCCCATTTTCCTAATGATAATAATGCCTTTTCTGGCGTCCAGGAAATTTATCTCCCAGCAACTATACCATTTCCTATTAGCTGGGAAATAGCTTATGCTTTTTCAGTTGAATTTGTAAGGTTTCTGGAAAAATGGGAAGACCCAAACTAATTCAGTAGTACTCAAATGCTAACGTTCCCTACAGCTTCTTAGCTGAATCTTCCTCATAAATACGTCCATGAAGTAATGAGGTGTCAATATTTGATTTCTTTCAGCAGTGAATAGGGTTCAAGATATGGTTTGGGAAGTGTGAGGGGTTTGGAAACAGTATGAAGACATGTTACATCTGCTGACTGAATGGAGCAGAACGCAGCCCTGAAGTGTCAGGGATGGAAGCATATCTGCCTCTGAGCTCTGGAAAGCACCCAGAGACAGGTCTAAAAGAGCTACATTCTTTTCCTGGAGGCTATAACATCTCCTGGTTGAAGAGGCTTCTAAATATTCTGAAAGTCATGTAAAGAGAGTAGCTTGTTAAAAGGCAGAATAAGATCAGTCACAGCCCAGGAAAAGCCAGGAGGCTGTGACAGAAGACACTGTACAGAACTAATGCAAGGGGTTTTATAGTTACTGGGGTGCCATGAGGTATGCAATTGCAGTCTAACATTCAATCTAATGCTTCAAACGAGAAAAAAAAAATGGTGCTATGCTTTGGGAAGGTCACAATAATTCAAATGTCATCTCTGAAAGAGCAGAATCTCAGACACTGGATAAAGTAAGATATCCTAATACATCCCAGTATGCAGACACTGACAACTGCCCAATAAATACAGAGCAAACTACAAGCAAATAGCTTTGATTCCAGACTGTGGCTTACCAGCTGCTCTTATTTTGTATGTAAGGTGAAATATATAGAACTTGCTTTAGACACAGCTATCGCATTTTCCTGTTTTCTTAAGGTGCTCTTACATCTGCTCTTACTCTTTTAAATCTTCTGGCATGCAGAGGGTGGTGAGTGAGCCAAACTGTGTGTCTGGTCTGGTCTTCGCATTGGAGTCCACACCCCGTGTTATGGCTGGATTCTATCAAATGTAACCCAGAAGAGTTGTATTATTCAGTCTAGGTTACATCTCTCTTGTAACATTAGAGAAATAGCCAGCCCAGACATCTCCATTAGAAAAAATAGATTTAAAAATCCAGTTAAGGTATAGCATAATATAAAATAATTTGACATAATAATGAACGTAAGACATAATCTTAACTGAGTGCTTTTGATATATTTTTTACCATTTCTACCAGAAACAGTAAATGTGGGTGATTACTTTGTCCTATGGATTTTCATTTCTGTGGTAAGTTGACAAATTTGTTTAAGATACACTAATAATTGTTGATTCTTTCACATATTGCATCTTTCCAGGGCCGCAAACTCCTTTTGTTGCAACGTGTTTTCATTGCAAATTCATCAGTTCCTACACACAAGTTTTTGTTGTGTTTTTTTTATTTAAACCAAGTGTGTTGGCCGTTTTAATCTTTTTTTTCTGATGTTCTTCAATATGTAGATGAGCCTGAATATGCTCAGGTGATCAGGTGAAAAGTATTCTTTTGTTTCTGTGTATTTATGCAGAATAGAACGACTGAAATCTGGCTAAACTGGCCTTTTTGCTATGTTTGTGAAACACAAATGTCTACATTCCCAAATATTCTACTGTGGGTGCATTCTCTTATTTAAAAGCCAGTACAAAAAGGCGCCAAAGAAAGTAGTCTAAAGCCGCAGGAATATCTCAGCCAAGTATTTCCATATCTGTTGGTTCAGCTGTCACTTGAGAGGAGTGCACGTGGGCTTCACAGGCAAGGAGAATAGTCGGGATACCTCCTGTGTGGACTGCCACGGAAATGAAAGTTCAGCGTCACTTTGTACCCAGCCAGTTTCATCTTTTCCATTGTAACGGCCGAGCGTGGCGTGTTTTCCAAAACCTGCTGCACAGATCAGAGTCAGCAGACGTCAGGCTGGGCTCCGGTTTTGTCGTTCCTGAGGACTTTTTGCTGTGCTCGTTAAAATTCCCAGTGTCCCTCAGATGTCTGGTATGGAGTGACAAGGTGTCAGTGGAGAGAGCTCCGTGAAAGGCTTCTAACATCGGGAACTATGGAGGGCCATGGATCTTGCTGCCACTTGCTGTGCTCTGAGAGGTGGTTGCCCTGTCTCTTTGTCGTATTGTCTACTATTCCATGGTTTGTTTCTAATGGAAGCTACTTATCCTTTCCTAATCAGCCAGGGATCAAACCTTGCCCTCCTTACAGTGGAGGAAGGTAGCATTTAGTGGACAGCCATGAGTATATCAAACACTGAAGCTTTATCTATATATTTATATATAGATATATTTGGGTATATATATAATAAACACTGAGGCTTCATGGATATATAATATATCAACAATTCCTTTTTAATTTCTCTATCAAGTAAAAAATGGGATTTCATTTTTTTCACTTCTAAATTCATCATGTTATAAACCAATTAAGCTTGCTTTCCAAATATTCTTATTAGATGCATGTGCATTAATGTCTTTTAATTTTTAAGTGATGCTGATCCTAGTAAGTGTAAAAATGATGCCTATAAATACTGTGAAACTGTTAAAATTCATCAGTACTTCAGTTTTCACTAAAAATTACACACACTTCTGTCTTAGCATTTGCACATTGACTGTTCAAAGAGCCAATTCAAAATTTTATCCTGATAAATATTTTCAAGGGATAGAAACGTTGGGAAAATAACAAACATATGTTAGCACTTATAATAACCAGTTCAGCAATGTTTTCTCGTGTGTGTTTTGGGGCCTGTGTAGGCTATTGCAATGTTAATTTTAGAAACTCTAGCCCAGCAACAGACACTTAGGAACAGAATGATGTACTGCAAGCAGCAAGGATTTTAACTGCAGACTATAGCTTTATTTTCTTATTTATAGCTCCCTTCGCTTTGTTATGTTTTATGAAACATGTGTCTCTGAGAGTGTGCTGGCTCTGTGATTCCCTGACCCATGGACTCGTCTTCAGATTACGTCCTGTTAGTTATCTTCAAGTACTGAGTCTATAAAAAGAAAAATTATAAACCATTGACTTTAAATTTTAAATGCCATGCAAATATTATTAGAAGTAATTATAATTTTATTTAACTTCTAGCTATGTTGGCTTTGGTTTTACTTCTTAATAAAATGTACAGTGGTTTTAGGAGTAAGGTTGATGTGAACAAAAACCACAAACATTTATGTCATTATCTTACATAGACATGACAAAAGTAAAGATTTAATAGTACTACAGGTTTTAGTAGGTAAAATCTGATAGCATTAATTGTTTGCTGAGGTTGGAGATTAGGTGGACAGATTCACAACAGGTATCAGTTGCTGCAGCTCTACTGGTTTGCCAAAACAGGAACCTAAGCTCTGTTTTTCATCCTATTTGACTGAATGACAGCATTGTGTAGGAACAGACTCGGCTCCCGTTACAGTTTTTTCTCTACTCTATTGTTTCACAAACCAAACTATTCTTCATTAAAAAATAAGTATTTTGTAATAACAAAAGAAAGAAAAAAAATTTATATTAACAGAAGAAAACAAAAAACCTCTGCACAACCAATACATTTTTACAGGAAATTATTATTATTATGCAAACAAATAAAAATGTTCCGTTTCGGGAGATTCTTAAACCCAATCCTTAATTTTCCAAAGTCTAGGAAAAAAACCCCAGACCCAAACCTTTGACATTTTAAAAAGAAAAGATTGATTTTAGAGATGTGATATTCTGATATTAAAAATAGTATTTTGCCTAGGAGTTATCTGTAGCAAAACAAAAAACCAACAGCATATGACTGAAATAAATAAAAAAGGCCATCATTATTAACTACTAGTTGTTTTGATTGAACTTATAATTTCTATTTAAATTCAGTTCAGTGTATTCTTCCAAAATTTCTTTTTTTTATCTTGTTTGGAGTCAAATGTGCCCTAATAAGACAAAAACATTTACAGAAGATGAAAATAATTTCTTATACACTTCTATTTTCTCTATTGACTTCAAGATCAAAGTCCCATAAGAAAGCCAAACCCATAGGAGAAATTATGGGCATACATGGAATTCAAACTTCAATGTATGTCTACCCCAGGATGCACTGTGTTTAGTGCAAAATGAGATTAGGGGATTGAAAACTATTTCTGGGTGGCTTTTTTATTTCTGTATTGATTCTTTAGGCAGAAACTCTTTCCATTTACATTCTTTTTTATTTAGACTAGTAATAAAGAGGCAAGAGCGAAGAGATATGTCTTTCCCTTCTACTTTGCTTTATATAAAACCTCTTTTACCTTCCTGCTTAATTTCCTTCCCGGTGTCCTTAACTCTTTATTGCTTTTAATGCCATTATTATGAATCACTCTTTTCATGTTCAGTGTGCTCAGTCATTTTAATACAGATATAATTGTATGGTGCAAAATGTAAATCCCCGTAATATGCCAGAAGACAAATGTGTCAAAGTCCCTTTGTCATACTGACAGGTTATAAAACCAGACTGGCTCATTTTAATCATGTTTAAATTTTAATGACATAAGCAAAACTCAAGATTAAAATAGCTATCTCTTTGTTATTATTTCAGATCACTGCCACAAACGAGAAACGTTCTATCACTTATTCATTGATTGTATCATTCAGAGCTATCTCAACCCTAACATCTGTTCTGGAGAACGTGTTCTAAATCATTAAAGATGTTTCAGAGGTGATATCCCTTTTTGGTGGCTGGTTGCCATCCTTTCTTATGGCACCTTTGCCTTTTCATCCTCGTCTTGCCTCAGGCGAATTCCTGTCCCTCAATGTGCCCGTTATGTCCAGGTCCAGTGAAACGCTTCATTTTTGAGTCGTTCTTTCTTACTCGTCTGGCTTGGCAGTCGAGTCTTGCCTTTCAGGACTTGCAGCCACTGGATAATAAGGTTATGAGCTAATAAGGCTGATCAGGGCATCTGTACTGGGGCAGGGTGTGCATGGCAGGGAAAGAAATACAATAAAGAAAATTAAAAAAAAGAAAGTAAAATGCTAAACCTGTAGACCAATAAGCTAAAAGACAAGGGTTCCACTGGAGTAATCTTCCAGTGTTTGGGGCACGTGGCATATGTTGCACATTTGTCTGATCCTTGCAAGCAGCTCTGTCAAGCATGGCCCCCATTTTCAGACACTGTTTTATCTGTGTACCCTGTTTAGTAGAAAAAACATTTTGTTCAACAGTTGCATCTCCTTCCTTTGAGTTTTCCTTGTAGCTAGGCTAAGCAGCTCAACCAGTACATGCCTCCAAACCCCAGTAATCTTAAAACTATCCCAATAGGTGGACCATGTTCTGTAATTGTAAATGCTTGTAAGCCATTTCCACATCCTGCATTTGGGACTTCTCGTCAGTATGGTTAATTAACTCAAAGTCTCCTGGAGATGTTACTTACACTTGGTGCTGTCTGCCTTGAAGAGCAGAGATGTTCTCTCTTGACCTCACAAGCACCATGCAGCCAATGCAGGATTTCTGCCTACGGAAAATTCTGCAGTACAAAGGTGACAACAGGGGAGAAAATTATGGATTTAACTTTGAGCACAGGTAAGAAGATTGAGATATCTGGCTTAATTAAATAAGAAAGAGATAGTAGTAGCTTTTCATGGCTGCCATTATCTTTTGACCTCATGTCAGGACTCTAGAAGCCAGGCTTGCACCCTAACCTTTGTCATATTCTCATTGTTCTGAGTCACGACTACATTAATATCACCAGCCAGTCAAATAATCATGGTGGTTGAACTGAAAAAGGAAAATAACTCTCCAAAGTTGTGTGCAGACATTACTGTTAAACAACTTCAACATTTTCATTAAAGGTTTTTTTCTTTATTGAGGAGTGTTTTGTAGTCAAAATGGCCTTCCTGAGATCACAGGTTATTTCTAGAACAAGAAGTAATGGTCTCAGATAAAATAAGGACTAAAGAAATATATGTCAAACTGTCTGTTGCATCAGAGAAAGTGACTGTCATCACTTTTTTGAAAGGTGTGGTTGACAGGAAATAGGAAGAAAAATACATACTTTTACCTATATTCTTTAGTAAATCGTTTGTTTTGACAGATATATGCACCTGACTTCTTGAGATCATTGGGATATGCTGTAAAATTCATGTCTTGCTCATGTTTTCTTCAGAGGTGTTCTGAAGAAAGTTATTCTACCCTCACATATATCTTTATAAATCACAAATTACTGATTGAAAGCATCAAAGACAAGCTGGGATAAAATTGCCAAGAGACAAAACAGGTTTACCATGTTAATGGTAGGGTAGATCTGCTTAACAATATGAAGATATGTAATATTGTTTAAATGAAATTAGGGGGAAAGCAGGCAGCAACCAAAACAATTTTATGCTCTGCTTATAAGTATCACTGGCCTAGTGACCAAAACCAGGTGTTGCTGCTTTGGTTTTGAATGAAATATATACATAAATATAAGACTGTGAGTGTCTTCTTGCAACAGTAGATTATTCATGAAGGAGAATGTCACCCCTTAGAGCTTTTTATTTCTAAATTGGGACTCAATTCTAACATTAAATGGCAGCTTGGTCTTTGCCCCAAATTGAAAGTTTATAAATTTTTCTCTTGCTTTGTGAGGCAACTACAATTTAATGTGGAGGGAGGTGGGAAAAAGAACGGATGAGCTGTCATTTTCAGCATATTTAAAGGGGGCTGAAATCTCTGCAAGAAGTGTTTATGCAGCATATGCCTATCACATATACTCACAGTGGTGCTTACTTATCAAGACAGTGAGTCAGTTTTACCATTAGGAAAATATCTTTGCACATCTTTGCATGCAGTGACAGCACATTTGACACATTAAAAAGGTATTCTTAAAACATAGATGGTTTTAATTAGCTTCTAATATGTGTTGTTAATGTGTGAGATTCACAATCTACTCGAATTTGCAAGATTTGAATCTACAAAATTGAAGGAAACTACAAGAGGAAAAACAGCTGTATTAAGATTCCATGCTGTTGCAGTTTAGCAGTTTCTCAGAAAACTAGGATTAAAGCATAGATGAGTGCAAGAGAGAACCATATTTCTGGGAGAGTGTAGCACTCAAGAGCCTGTGAGAAGAGGGCACGAGTAAAGTCGCAGTTCTCGTGGGAGTTACCTCTTGCTGCAGCAGAAAATGTACAGAGACAATGGCTTTGCCTTCCTGCTCATCCTGCGTGTCCAGGTCAGGCTCCTGCTGTCCCTCTTTGAGAAGAGACATCACAGATCTCCTACGCTGGAGCCAAGCAAAAAGAAGAGAATAAAAATGTTCAGCAGTGGGAGCAGTGCAATACATCCTGGTGTCCTAATATTGAGTCACCTTCTGTCATTTATGCAAATTAAATCCATCCTGGCCAAAGATGTAAATCTAGTTGCAGATCATTTGTATAAAATTTGCAAATGTTTGAACCTTTGCTTTATTAGAATTGGAAGTTGTCTTTGCTGCTGCAAGGTGCCCAGTATTTTCTGCAAGGTTAGCAAGGCTCTGAGAACAAGTACTGAACCCTGCTATGTGAGGACTTCCCCAGATGCTTGTTGGGAAGATTGTGAGGTTAAGGGCACACACGTGAAAAATACTGTTTTGTAGGAAAGTCAATCAGTCTTTCTGAGCCTTTGAAAATTAGTGGCTCAGGTTTGGTTAGGATTTTAGATAATGGGCACGTGGATCTCCTGATTTGTGTTAACTTGTATAAATGTCTCTGGTTTACGGTACACATTTCCCTCCTCTTATCATGGAGCAGTGTTTCTATAGCCAAAGCCCCGAACTGCAAATATTAAATGCAGTAGGTAACGTTATTCTCTTCTTGGGTTGTAAACTGGAATCAGCTTCACTGCAGCACAGAGTATAGTTTTAAAATGTGGATCGATGCTCTGTTTTCAATCAGAGATGTTTTCAAAAATGTGTTTGGTCTTGACAAATGTAGGCAGTGTGAATCACTCTTATGTGTGTAGATGTATACATGTGTGTATATTTTTACCATTTGTCCCTTTCTTTCTTCTTCCTAAAGCATATTCTCTGCCAATTTTAAGAGCTCCAAAAACATTGCTTGACACAGAATTGCTTGCGGCACACAACAAAGACAAACTATTGATCGAGTAAAATCCAAGATCGATGATGTAAATTTTTGACTGGCATTTGTCAGCAACACATCCCTTTACATGTTTGACAACAAACACATTTTCAGAGGTACTCTGGGAAAATACAGTAATGAATTATAGTAGCCAACCATTCACTTTCTTACAGATTTTGTAATTTTATTGCACATTTCATTGTAATCCCAGCAATTTTTAAAGCAACACATTTCTCAAAATTAGCAAGTTGAGATGCTGGTGCCAGAGTCTATGTTAACGTGCTGTAGTAGAGTGTCAGTCAGAGAACATTAGGCTGAAGGGAATGCCAAACAAAAAAAAACCCCTCAAAACCACACCCCAAGATCCAAGTCACCATTTTTGCCTTCAGATTCTGGCTTTGAAACAGGTTTGAAGTGCATTCTTTGTATCCACCAAGTCAAAGGCTATCTTTTCCAGTTGGGAAGTGCCCGAGCAACTGCTAAATGTGGGTTTGCACCCCACACTGCATGCTGGGCCTTGCAGGTTTTCCACAGCAGCTGTTATAATAATTTATGAACTACTCTAGAAATCCTTTCTGTACTCAAATAATTTCATTTGTCTCTGTTTTATTAATTATTAAGATAAATCCAATGTTATTCTCTGTAAGGTACTGTATCTACCATTACACTATTTTTTTTTTTTTTTTTAATAATTGGCAGTTTTAAAAATACTGCAATGACTGGAGAATCTTCATGTGGAGTAACAAAGACAAACTAGGAACAGATAGGGCATGTCACCTCCTGTGTTTTGGATTGAAAGCTTTTTTCAGGACCTTCTACCATAATTATCGTTCTAACTCTTCTAGACAATTCATGCAGACGGCTGCATTTCCCCTTACAAAATGGGGCAAATGGCCATAGAAAAACTATGTACAATTACCAGGAGGGAGAAGATGAATTAAAATTAGTCCCTGCTTTTGTTTACAGTAACATGCTTGCCAATATGGCACATTTCTTATAAAAGCTGGATGTGAACATATGTATGGGGTTGTTTTAGCTGGCGGTGAGGTTTGGGTTGATTTGTGTTTGGGGTTTTCTCAGTTTTGGTGTTTTTTGTTTGCTTGTTTGTTTTTATCTATCTGCTGCCCTTTGTCTGTACACTCCTCATCAATGGACAGCAACGACCCATTCATTATACTCATAAAGGTGACTCCATAAAAACTTCGTTCTTTCTGAGTGCCTGAAATGCGTCACATTGGAAATCCAAAGTTTCCTATCCATGCTCAAAGCCTGAAATCGTGTTCCCTGTTGTCCTCTTTGCAGACAGATTCACTACATTTTAGTGGGTATAGGGTGTATATACAACCTGAACTCTCAGTGCAATCTATTATGAGAAGAGCTTTGTTACAAGATTGTCCCTAGCTGTGTTTATTTATCAGTATGTCTTTACACATTCATCTTCAGAAGAATGGGAGAATCCAGTTTTATTTATTTTACACAGCCTTAATGCTGTGCAAATATTCCATCTCTCTTTTCATCTTGAAAATAACAGAAAACTATTTGAAAATATATGTTATAATGAAATTAATAAAGAAGATTAAATAATAATGGATGGATGAAGCTGACAGTATTAGTCTCCCATAGTCATTCAGAACCAAAGCAATGTCTTTTCCCTGGGCTTTTCTAAGCAATCAGTATTTAAAAGAAATTTTCATTTTAAAAATAGTATTTACATCACTAAAACAAAATTAAGTTTATACAACAGTCATAGAGCATTTACATATTTCTACTTTTAATTCCTACCTACATGAAGCATTCATTATATATAAATTCATATTTTGCTAGTTTGTTTAATTTAATTGAGTAGAACAAATGGAAACAAAATTTGTG
This sequence comes from Edolisoma coerulescens, assembly GCA_013397115.1. Taxonomy (NCBI): domain Eukaryota; kingdom Metazoa; phylum Chordata; class Aves; order Passeriformes; family Campephagidae; genus Edolisoma; species Edolisoma coerulescens. The sequence goes on from VWZW01001754.1 coordinate 509,243, forward strand.
TTTACTGTCTCAAAATTCAAAAAAGCAATAGCAATTATTATTTCTACAGGGACTCTTACCCCCAGCTGGGCCAGCCTGAGCCCTCTGCTGCTGGGCAGCCAAGGAAAAAAGAGTGTATTAGCACACAGTTCCCTTAAATTAAATTAAATTTTATACTGAGAATGAGAAAGGTCATGTATTTTTCATTTATTAAGAGAAACTTTGACTGTGGCATATCTGATTTGATTATGAAAGGTGATCAGATCCCACCTTGTCTCATTGAATTTCTTCCTATTTGTGACCAAGAATCTGGACAATCAATTCCTGTCAAATAGTATGGCATCTGAGACACACCACCTGTGAGACCTTTCCTTGGAAGTTATTTGGATTTGCTTTGCTTCTTTGAATTCCCATGGGAAGAACCATCATGCCAAAGTTCATGGAAAATGAGTGTGAGCACCTTTAGAAACTTGCTTTCAGAATTTCAATTTAATTCCTCTGGTGTACTGCTGTGGCAAGATCATGGCCATTTTCTTTAGTTTGAAAGACTGATTTGTGATTTTGAGGCTTATTGAGAGTGAAAAATATTTATAAAAATAGAGGTTCTAGATGTTTTGAGTACTCTATGTACCCAAAAGAACAAGGATTAGTTATCACTTAGCTATTTGCTGGCTGGGAACACTATAACAGCATCTCTGGGAAGTGTTTCTAGACAAGTACTCATGTTCCAGGGTGTGATGATCTATTTAGTTGGTCCTGCAGTGTAGAGGAGGAGAATCACTCTTTGTGATTTCTCCAAGTGCCTGTCCATTTCCTGTGAGGGGAGCAAGGCTTGAAAGTCTTTTTATCAAGCTGTTATTTACATAATAAGGTACAAGAAGTCTTTGGGAGGGGAGGCAATTATATAAACTGAATATGAGCTGCGTGCCATTGCTCATGGGAGTTTTGGGGTTGTTTTGATTAGAGAACCTAATCCTAGCAAATTTGTGCATATGTCACAAATATTTGGAAATTATTTTTGTATGCTTTTTTATGAGTGGAAAGGGTGCATAAGTATCATGTTGTGCTGTTCAAGGGTATTTTTTAGTGTCATTAATTAATGGTGAAACATCTGCTGTAAATTTGAATACTATCCCTTTTGCTGTACCACTGCCTTTAAGTTTTGAATCTTTGGAGAGGTTCCACTTGTAATTTATTTTTTTTTTAAAGAAACAGATATGTTGTTTCTTTGAACTGGCATCTGAAGGAATAAGTAACTTTGCGCTACAGATGTACAGAGTTTTTATTTTGTCAGCACAGAATATTGGATGCCATTTGAATGCTTTCTTGGACTCTCTGGGAGAAAGGTTTATATACCTACACATTATTTATGACAGCTGGTCAAATAGAAATTGCAACTTGAGTCCCTCCTGGCATGCCAGGTATTTGCATGGCATTAGGAAGTAAAATCTTTCTGTACAGCATTTCTTTCACTGGCTGGGTGTCTTCTGGTACTACAAGAACTGCCACAGCCCACAGTAATGCATGTTAAAATGGTGCCCTTGTGCCTTTGTGAATGACTGTCGGGCTTGGACATGTAATTTCCAGAGCTTCCTAGTGACTGGATAGCCTCCAAATGTTCAGCTGTTCCAGTAGGTGTCAAACAAATTGAATTTTTGTGGCTTCCAGCAAGGGCAGCATTGTTTAAGAAAATATAAAGCCACTCAACTTTCATTTCTGTTTAAGTCCTGTAAGAAGAAACTCGTTCTTTGTAAGTGTCTAAAACCTCATAATTTATGTTCTGGGGGGAAGGTTATGTATCAAGGCTGCATGGGAAAGAAATACATAAGAGAGAATTTTCTTTACAGGTTTTCAAACAAAGGCAAGAGTTGGATTTGCCCTGGTAGCTCAGTGGTCAAAGCTAAAGCCCAATTCCCAGTCAATGGTTGCATCAGAAGGCCCCAAATCTTTTCCCACATTCCCACTGATATGCTGAAACCACTGTTATCTCATAGACTTTGCCTATAGCCCAAACCATCAGGCCTTTCTCAGCCAAGGGTAGCCCTTGTAGATCCATCAGTGGAGAAAGACACATGGAAAAGGACAAAGGGGAAAGAAAGGCACTTGGAAATGTAGTTTCTAACTTCATTAGATTTGTCGACTGATGGGAGTGGGGGGCGAAGAGGTATCGTGCTTTGTCCAGATCTCTGTGTGCTTTGTTCATTTATGAAGATGTCCTGTGTGAAGGAAAAATCTTCCTTGAGGACTCTCAGAACAGAGATACTAATCTTCTTTTCTCATTATTCTTGTAAGACATAATAATTTTCTTCCTCCCTCAGGGTGGAGCTGGGAAAAATCAGAGCTTCCATGTTTTGACAATGTTTTATCAAGCAGTCTTTTGTTGATAAGACTTTAGTAAAAATCCTTTTGCCTTTTTAGCAGCAACATCTCAGATACATTTAATCCCAACATCTACTCTCTGCCTGTAGTCTAATAATTATGTTCAGATGTACTGGAGCTCTTACTGGGACTGTTAGCAAATGGGAAAAGTCTTGTTTGACTCAAAGTTTCACACAGACTTTGAAAATGTTTTGGTTGTTCATTATTCCAAACAACAAGCTTTTTTTCAAGTAGTTCACTTTTGTTTCTTCATGTGTGATTGTTGCAACAAAGCAATACAAAGTATTTAGTAAAGTTATCTACCTACAGGGTTTTAAACCAAAATTTTTTTTTCCTGTGCTTGCATTCCATCAGGAAGCAATTTTTTTTTTTTAAATTTGGTGAGACTGAGTGGAAAACAAAAGCAACAGTTAGGCAGGTAAATGTTTATGTGCAGATGACACAAGTAAGCACACATTCAAGTATAGGTGCAAGTCTTCACGAAGGATTAAGGAAATTGGAGATAACTGTTAACAGGGCATAATTAGAATTTAAGTTCTACGAAGTCAACAAGACTTTTGTTTACCTGTGACAGAATAGCACACCCTCCAGTATCTACCTGTAGCCCCATAACTAATTCAAACAAGTCTTGTAAGTTTTGATTGATAGCACAACTTTGAAATAAGCCTGTGACAGATGACTTGTATAAGAACATCCTGCAAGTCATCCTCTGGAACGTTCACTTTGTTGTGCCTGCTGATGTCTTTGCTATTCAAAACCTATAAAAGTTATGGATGTTTTAATGTTATTTAAACACACTAGTCTTAATCTGCTGTCATTGCAAAAAAATAAATGAACTCATTAGCAAGAGATAAAACCTTTTTACAACCCCACTATTTAATTTTATCCTCAACAATACCTTTCTAATATGTGTCATGTGCTGATACAAGCAAGAGGTGTGGGAATGTTCCTCCTGGGACTAAAGTGCTCTAGACAGAATACTGGTCATCTTTGAGAGTAATAAAGACAAAGGAAGACAATAGCTAATCAAGGATTTACTTGGAAATTCTAATAAAATTCTAACTTAATTAAAAACCTTTTAATGAGCTCTTTGTTTTTGATGAGAGCTAAATATAGATATCCATGGTAGTACAGCCTTAAGAGCACTGGAGACCAACTTTCCTATCCCTCCAGTGCATTGGAAAGGGTTAAAAATGTTGCAGCCGCAGAGAGGTTGATTCAGAGAGAAAATGTAGTGCTTTTATGTGGAAATCACACAGTTACCCATTGAAACACACAAACTGGTTTAGCTTATTTTCCTTAATTTTGCCGCCTAGAGATTGAAGGTAAGACCTGTTTCCTGTAATGTACAGGTGAGGGTTTGCCTGGTTGGTTCCTCTGAGCCGTGTCACCTCCCTGACCAGCCCAGTCCAAGGATCAGGAGATGCCAGTTTAGGAAATCAAGACTTAAGAGCAACATGGAGATATTTGCAGATTTCTACTGACCAAACTTTAATGGAATTGCAGCCATCATCATCAGGGTAGGAGCTGGCAAACAAACCTTAAGAAGTATCCTGCAGGTACTCCAGGTCCAATAAAAATCCTTGTGGACTCAGCAGGAATCTGAGGTGCAGGATGACTGTAAGCGGAGGTCTGCAAAAGGAAAAAAAAAAAAGGAAAGAAAATTTAGAATTATGAAAATTTCAAATATGACTTATATAACACTATAATTAATTGCTGGCTTTCACTGTGCATTTAGTTAAGCAATCCTAAAATCAAATAAGAATTGTTACATGGCTTTCATAATATATTTGTATTTATTTAATTGAAGGGTACTGCATGTGGCATATTCGATTTCTGAGTTTTTATTTTTCCCCCCTATTTTACTTAAAAGTTTGTTCTGTTGGAGCATAACTGTTTTGATTCCAATTGGGAAAAATATGCTTAGAAATACATATAAAAATGAAAGAAGTATAATTATAGTAAATTTATGCATTTATTTCTTTTGCACTACTTAAAATTATGTTGTAAATTCATAATTTTATTACATTTTCAATGTTTATTATTTAACAAGTAAATATAGTCATATAAGATATAAATCTTTATGTACAGATAGATCTGGTTACCAGTAAATTGTCAGACATTCAAAGGAAATACTCAGGTCTAATGGATGCAGCTATGTTTTCCCAAAAGACCAACTCTGTTTCTTAAAATCATAGCAAGAATTTTTTTTTTTTTTTCACACAAGCAAATGCAATCTTAAAATAGAATTATAACTTTAGCATAAAGAAATGAAGTCGGCAGTGAAAGCAAAATAAAGCTCTCTCTCATGACTGCCTGGCTAACTCATTTTGTTCTTATGGAGATTTCCTTCTCGTTTTTGGAATAACAGGAATCTGAATAAAGGATTTAAGTAATGTTAGCTTATCTGGATTGGAGAAGATTGTTTAGATTTTAGAAATATTTTTAATTGAAATAGATTTTATTGGAGATTGTTGGATTGGTAGATACATGGAATTTATCATTCTTAAACCTCTTGAACCTATAGATGGAAAAGTAATTCATAAAAGGGAAAATAAGAAAATAAGGAAAAGGAAACAATTTGCCTCATAATATACCTAATAAAGCCAATTTTATACCAAGTGTGATTGTCCAGAACAGGTAATAGATGAATGTTTTTATTACTTTTATGGCAGTAATGCAATAAAACCCATACTTCTCTAAGAAATACCTTAACATAATTGAAATAATAAGAAAGAAATTTAAAGGAGTTTTAATGTTGGAGGATGGAGTTAAAAAAACCAGCCTTTGGTAAATTCAGGAAATCATAAGTAATATATAGTTTTCTATTTGAAGGATCCTATTGTCTGTTCTGTCTCTTCCTAAGCAGCAAGAAAGGATAGGCCTTCAGAGAAGAATTAATTTCCCTATTTATTTGCAGCAAATAGAAGGCCAAGGTGGGGAGTGCCAGGGGATGGGTGAGCAGCCGTGGGCAGGGGTCAGCTCGGGGCTGACTGCAGGACAGCCGCTGCTCCCGTCTTCACAAACAGTTGGGAAGACAATCTGGGAAATTAGAGGGCGGTCCCGTCACTGTGCTCCTGGGAAGATGATGGAGTGAGCATGTCTGTGGGCACAAGGAGGTGGAAGAGTGAGGGAGCCGCGCACAGGCACCTGAGGAGAGCCGGGCAGGTGAGGCCTGTGCGCCATGGCGGGGCTGAGGGGCAGTTTGGGCGGGAAAAGCAGCGAGCAGGAAGGTGGGAAAAAACAAGTGTTGTGTCAGTCTGATCCACCGTGTGAGGAGAAATAGTTTGTGAAGTACAGCATGTGAGGTATTTCTCATATGATTTCTGAGATTTTTTTTTTTTTTAATTGCTTCTAAACTGGGTGTGCTTAATTCAGCTGCAATTTTCAAGCAAAGACATTCTCTGTGGGGAGTGAAGCCTGTGAATTAGTCACCTTGAAGGGTTTTAAGCAAAGCTTTCAAACCTTTGTAGCATGGGGATTATGTTGCTCTAATGGCACACTTGAAAGCCATGGGAGACGTTTTTGAAAAGGCTGTGGAGCTCCAGGGGTTGAGGGGATATCTATGCAAGCACGCTCCAAGGGGAAGGAGAGATAGTCCATGTGGGAGACATCCAGCCATGAGCAACAGGGCTAGATTTTGGGTGGGAACAGGAACGTGTTGTGCAGAGGCACTTCTGTGAGACTTTTCCAAAGGTGCTATGGTAAGAGACAGCTTAGGAGATGAGAATAAACCTTTGCCTTTGGGATAGCCAATATATACCATATATTAAACATCTTTAGTTGTATTTTTTTGCACCTTTTTTTCTTTAGCACAGCATTTATAGAAAATAAAAAGCTGTAGGGTTTGGGTATCTCTGGCCCTTGATGAGCAGGAGCCATGAGGCTGCAGATAGCAATAAACTGACCTTATACTGTCTGTCAAGAGAGGAAATGTATTGCAAGGGCAGACAAATGCATGGCTGCTAAATGCTCTCACTGCACCTCCTGGCACATTTCTCAGGGCAAAGAGCAGTACATGGACACTTACATTTAATTGGATTTATAACATTGCAGGATGTATATGACTTTTCTGTGTATGTTCAAACACATCTGCTATGTCCTGCAGGGTTTCTTTGCTTGTTTGCTGCCCTTGATATGCTGGCTTGCTTTAAGTGAGGGGCTGAGCAAGATTTCCTTCAGGGGCTTCTTCCCATATAAGTTATTCTGTGGTCACTCAGGTTTCAAAACCTGCAGAAGGAGACCTCCTTTATTGAATTTCTAGCTGGGCTGGGAGAGGCTGGTACAACAGGGAACAACTTTCATTGGAATGAGGAAGGTGTGAACAAGTTAGAGAAGTATGCTGTGTGGTTGTCAAGATCAGAAGATAAGGTTGCTGTGGGCAGTGCGTGTCCCTCTGGAAGAGACTGAGGTAGCTATGAAAATGCTGGGAAAAATGTCTAAATCAGAATGGCTGACTCACAGGCAATGTCGAAACACATCAGATTTAAACTATAGCTTATTATTTAAATAAACTGATTTACAGTACAACTGATGCAGCGAAGATAAATTCATTTGTGTTTATGAAGTGCTAAGGTCCCACATTTGTCAAATAACTACAAGAATGACCGCAGTAAAAAAACAGTGATAGTAATTATGTAATCATGTTGAGAGAATATCCATACTCATGTTTCATCTACTAGAACAAAATTGTTTTTACAAGCCCTCACCAACTGTGTGGTCCTATCCAGCTCTGAAGTTTTTTTCTGTTCTAATCTAGTATGCTTTTAGATTATTTTGATATTTCATTTGCCTTTCATGAAACTCTCTCTGCTCTGGAGTGTCTGTTTCAAAATAGTGAATCCCAAACTCTCATTCCTCTATTTTTGGCCTGAGAGAAAAATCTCCTCAGGAAATGTATAATCTATTCTTTACATAGTGAAAGGATGGGAAAGATTATTTACCAGATTGACCACGGGTTTTTACTGACTGTCAGTAAAATTTACTTTTGTAAGCTATTTTAACTCTTACTGTATATTTTATAAAGCTGTATTTTTTTATCATGATTATTATTGATTTAATTTTACAGGAGGTGTGTATATCCATGAGCACTGCTTTGGTGTTCTCCACATAATCTTTTACAATGTCCTTACAATTTGCCTGGTTTAATGTTAATAGCATCCCTATTAAGTCAGTCCCCTGGCAAAGCATTGATGATGATTGTTTGCCCTTACCAAGTTGTTAATAGGTTCCACTTAGAATATGTGCAGCCCATTGCAAGTGTCCTCTTATAAGGTCACACTCATCTCTGATTTTTGCCTGCAATTTGGAGGTAGAGCTAACAGGGATAGAAACGTTATCAATGAAAAACTCAAAGAACAGGATTTAGAAATCTACCTGTAAACCTCATGGAGTTACACGTATGAATTTATCCTTTGTGTTCCTGAGTGGTAATGCCTATTAAATTGTAGATGCCAGTGTAAAGATTATTAAAAGATGTGTTTCAAAACAGCAGTGAATCTACTGTTGTTTCATCCTGATGCATGGAAAGTCCTGAATCCCATGATGTTAACCTAGAATTTACACACACACATATATATATATCTACAAATATAAAGTAAAGGAAAAAACATGTAACAATTTAAATAAGAAGAAAAGGAATTTCCAATATTTTCAGTCTTTTTTGTCTGCTGTGATTTGTGATAAAAGAGCCTGTAGAATCCTGAGCTGCCTTGCAACATGCTAAACTTTGTTGACATATTTGCTACATATTCCCAGGTTAGTGACAGCTAAATTTTTGTAAGTTAGCACAGAAAAAGCAGGATAATGGGTTCCAAACCTAACAGCTTTGTTAAGAAACACCCTGTGTCCCCTGTTAGTAAAAATATGTGCTGTGGTCCATTGTGGTAAGAAGAAAACTGAGAATGCCTAGAAAATGAATTTTTTTTTTCTTTCAGTGCCTTCATGTGTCATGAAGAACAGAAATACTATTTATGTAAGGCTAACAGGTACTACACTCTTTTTGATATTTTTAAGGTAATTTAAGCAGCAGTCATTTCTAGTTTATGGAACAATACATGTCAAATAAGATTTTATAATATACTTCCTGAAAAACAGTGAGGATTTTTATTGTTTTTGATAAGGAAATTGTGCATTTCAAGACAAACATTGTTTTGTGACACATAAAATATCTGAAGATTATTTCAACACCATTTCCTGATGAAGACATGGTAACTGATTGAACAGAGAAAGAAGGCAGGCTGTTGAAGGCAGGGTGCACAAAGTTGAGTCCACACCCTGCTGTTATTTCTGTGCTTTTGCAAGTAGTTTTGTGTTAGTGCAGTAGTCTAATTTGTCTTATTTTTTACTTTCTCCTCTCAACTATGTGGTGACCCTTAGTTATCCTCAAATGTCATTAGGATCACGAACATCCATAAAAAGTTGAAGGAGGCTGTAGTTCACAAGGTCAGGACTGTGATGGTTGCTGTAGATGAGACCTCCACTAAAAGAAAGAAGCAGAAAAATGGGAATCCAAGCAGTCTGGGGTGATTACAGGACAGACACATGGTGGGGGTTTCTCTCTCAAATGGTAATTAATGACTGTACTAAAGAAAAATGTGAGTTTTATCTGTGGTATCATTACAGTTTGCAGCCCAGCCATAGAGAAAAGCAATCTTTTCCCTGAGGAGTTTCAATGTTGTTTTTTAGTTTAAATGAAATGCTCATGATCGTATGGATGATTGAAGGTTGATTGCCCCAAGCAATAGTTTATTTATTAGAGATCCAGCCAATCCTAATTTGTATATCTTCATGTCTGATAAAGGAGAGTCTTAAACCACTCTGTCATTATTGCTCTTGCTCTGGTATAGGAGATAATTCTGACAATAACCGTTTTGTGCTCAAGGGCATTATGATATTTATTCTCTTAAGACATATTTTGGATTTCACATCTGTGAAATTAGATTAGATATATATCTCTCTGTGGCATCTGGACTAGTTATGCCTTCCCAAAACCATCTTCGTGAATTAAGAATTGATTCCATAAGGTATCTGATGCACAAAGAAAAAGTGCTAATTATTACCATATTAATATACATATGGATATAATTTTCCTTTTGTTTTTCCTAATTGAAAAAAATCTCTAGTGAAATTTTAATGTCTGAGTAAGGTGGTGACACATCTGACTTTTAATAGGTTGGTAATGAAATCCTCTACCAAGTAAGAGAGTAAGCAACCCTAATATTTTACCTGTAAACATATCATAACCACTTTTAAACCCCCATTAAGTTAAAACATCTCAGGTTACGTATCCAAAATTCATGGATAAGTAATATACAGCCTAGGACGTTGAGTAAAAATGGAAGACCCCAAATAGATCTGTTAAAGACTAATCTTCCTTCTTCCTTGACTTTCACACAGTTATTTTTTTGTTGGTAAATTACAGTAATTCTACTTACATCCTTTGTCAAAAAGATAAATAAACAATCAGGCCTGTGGGTGAACATGAGAAGAGCAAGAGTTATTGTACTGGTGGTAGTATTAGAGTTGAGCTAGGAGTAGAACTCATTTTCAATATGAGGAATTAATCTAACAGTAAACTTGATTTCAGGTTTCGAGAGCTTCAGTAGTCAGAAAAGCCATGCTTCCAGATACTCTTCAGGTTCACCATGTTGCTAGTTGGCCAAAAATGTAGAAACCTTTGATTATTGTGCTATTATTAACTGAAGTTTAAGGACTAGAATGGCCCAGTGGAAAAAAAAAAAAAAAAAAAGGTGTATAATTATCTTGCTGGAAGGCTGCTTTAATTAAATTCTCCCAACTGAGACCTAGCCCCATTTTTTAAGTGAAGCATGGACTATAATCAGTCACATTAACATTCAATTTGTTCCCTGCAGATGACCATGAAAGTGAGTGTATCTCAGTGAAGCTGTACTTCAGGTAGGACAGTTCTTTCTGAAACCAGAGGAGCCATCAGTTCTCCTCTTTCCCAGACCTGTTGAGATGTCAGCTGACACAGCAAAGAGGAGGAGAGGATATTGTGCATTGTAGATGTTTTTCAATGCCCACTGTGGTGCATACATAGAATTACACTTGTAGGCTCTTTCCAGTAGCTTACCTGGAATGCCACAGTACCCAAATACCTGAGTCCATATATAAAGAACAGCTCCAGTGAATCTTGCTTAATGGCACTTACATTTTTCAGTCATATTTTTACCCATTTAACAAAACCCCATGGAGAAAGAGGGGACTAGAGTCACTCTGAAACTTCACCACCTCAAGATCCGTGTGAGCAGCAAAGCATTTGCTCTGAGGAATCAAGTGATCATCGCCCTTTATACTGCAAGGCCTGACAATTCTACCAGGGCTTCCAGCTTTATTCTTTTCCATTTTCACATCTACCTGAAAATTTTAAGGCAGAAAGGAAGATCAAGACAAGAAAGTGAAGGCTGAAACACACTCACCTCTGCAAGTGTGCACTTCTGCATTGATTTTTTTATTTTCTTTCTTTTTTTTTTTCACATTTTTGTTATCCTGGGAGCATCTGAAAATCACAGTACCTGTGACTTATTTCCACAGAAATAACAGGGCATCAACAAAATTAGTGTGAAAGTAATATTCTGCATGTTTTTTTTGTAATATTGCCATCATGGGGTTTTACAGCTCTGGGCTCTTAAGTGAATGTTCCAGGATAGCTCCAAATGGAGTGTTTTTCAGTACTTGGTCTGAAGATATGCCAAACATTGTGAATAATGTTCTGAGAGAAAAGTTGCTAATCCTCAGGCAGTTGTGACTTGGAAAAATGCATCCTTCCCAACATTGTTGTGAGAGATTGAATACAAAAAGCCTGTCAAAACAGATAAGAAAATGCTCTCAAGAATAAGAAACAGTCCCCTATCATGGTCAAGTTTTAGTAGTAGGCTACAGCCTAGTTCGTCAAGAACTGGAAGTCAAATTTCTAGTACTTCAGGTGATGAGTCAGAAATGAGCCCAAACAAATTGCTTCATCTTTGTGGTTTGTTGTCCCATTGGCAAATTGAAAATAATTACTATTACTCTCAATCCTTAACTTGAAAGGGTCTAAAATAAGACAGAAATCTCCACAGTCTTTCTGTTTACTCAATGGAAAGAAGAAGTTTTTTACAAACAATTCACTCTGAATCACTCTCTGTATATTCAATTTTCAGACTAAATTAATGATCATTTTAGTGTTTGAGTGATTCAGGCCCTGGAAATAACTGTGTTGGGGGATATGTCATTTTGTAAGTGTAGCAAAGAATTGTTGGGAACCCAGGAAAGAAATGGAAAATTGACCTCATGCTTACTCTTTTTAAACTACTAGGATAGGGCCTTAGTTCCAAATCAGTGACGTAAAAGAAACTCCTCCAAAATGTTCAGCTCTGAACAATCATTAGTACAATAAAAGCATTTTTTCCCTAAATGACACTCATCTGGGAGAAGTGCATAGGTTTTACCATTCACCAAAGTTAAGCTGGTAGGTTTAAAACCGTATTTTAAAATGCGGTGGCAGTCAGAACTTCAGGGAAACAAGGAATCATTCCATGTAATGGCCTGTGCACTCTTTGGCTGTCCACAAGGACATGCAGTGCAGGCACTGCTCTCAGCCTCTGCTGTGAGTCTAACCCAGCCTGGCCATGGCAGTCATGATTCAGTGTCCCAGCTCCTGCACTTGGGCAGTGATTTAGATCCCCTTTGCCTAATTGAGATCAGAGCCTGGATTTGCCTAAAGAGAGAGCCTTTAATACAATGGCTGTTAAAGCATGGTTCTTGTTCAACCATCAATCTATCCATTTTGAAGGACACCTTATGGATATAAATTATGAGGTCTGTCAAGGGAAGGTTCATAGATAAATGGGTTCAGTCACTGGAATATTACTTCCTACAGGACTGGCTGCTGAGTTACAGTAAATTGTGGGGACTAGGGAAGTTTGTAAAAGCCAGATCAGCTCAGCTGCCTCGCTCCTGAACCGACAGCAGCATATGCAAAACCCAAGGTTATTGTGTTACATGGCAGGTTCAACAATGTCATCTTGACAATTACAATACACTCACAGATTGACAGTATGACAAAATACAGCACTAGTATAAAACTGACAGGCTTTAGAACTTCAGATTTTTTCAGGTGTTACGTAGCATCATGAAAACACATTAAAAAAACCTAAACCAACACCTACAAATTAAATAAATAACTCTTTCACCTTGATATCATCCAATGTCTGTGAAGTGAAAGACCCCAGCTTTGACATCTCCATCATTTGTATGATCTCTTGCCTGAAATTCCCAAGTTGTGAAGAGTGTACAAAACCAGTTCTGTGTTTTTATTGTCTGAAATGCTTGATAAATCAGCTTTGAGACGTACAATCTGAGAAATAAGCTAGATCTCAGTAATTTTTATATAGTTGTGACCTCTGCTAGTGGCCATTATGTTTGATTCTCAGCCCCATTCCAAAAGCATGGGAAACACAGCTGTATTGTCTCCTAATTGTGAGCCTTAATGCGTGACTTTTTCCTTACTCACACAAAGAGCTGGATATAGTTTCCTTGGATACTATCCAGCATGTAGCTGACAGTGTTTTTATTTTCAGACTTTCTTTTTTTTTCCAGAAGCGGGTGATATATCCCATTATTTGTTGAGAAAAATCTTGTGTGTGTTTCCTGAATTTGTAGTGTCTACTATTGAGAAAGATTGAGGTGCAAATTAAGTCTCACAAGGACGAAATACCATCATATCAGTAATTATTGCAGCATCTCACAAAGAGGTCATAGTTTTGCTTTGCCCTGATTATGGCTGGACTGAGGTAACCTGGATCATAATGTCAAGGACAAAAGTGAATTCTTTAGGGAATCAATTCCATCATTATATGTTTATCTAAGAATTTTGCTGAAACAATGTTTGTTTCTTTTATTCTTCAGAAGCTTGGGCAAATATTCACCTACTAGATACATATAGTCAACAAATACAGGCATGAAGGCAACATTCTGATCAAAGATATCAGATGCTTGGGAAAAGGAAATTAGAAAAAAAATTTTACATTACCATTGCTTATGCATTTATATGGTTGATATTTGATCTATTGATGTGGTTTGGAACCAAATCCTGTAGGTGGAAAACTGCAGAATTCCTGAAAAAAGATAAAAATGGTTTTTTCTGTTCAATTAAATCAGAAATCCAGCAAAAATTATTTTCCCCCTAAAATATTTTTTAGACAGATAAAAGATGGAGATGTACCTTCTCTCCACTTCAAATTCCTTTTAAAAATTGCACCAGAATTAGATAAATAAGTAGGTACTGTTACTACTTTTCCTATACCTTTCACAATGACCTTTTGTTGTTTCTTTTTATTCAGTTGTTTCAGGAAATACTGCTTCATCTGTAGTGGCTTACCATAAACACTATTATCTAAAGGGATACTTTATTTTTCAGATTCCAATCGTTTCTTGTCACAAATCTTTCTTAGAAGACTTGTAGGTTTCTCTCACTTTCTCTTCTCTCTCCTATCCTCGATGAGACATTTTGTCCCTGAAATGTGCCCTAATTCCATAAAAGCAGGAAAATAAAAAACGTTCGTGGTGAGCCCACAACATAATACATGTTTTCAAAATTACATTGAGTCGCCCACCTCAATGACTCAGCCAGTGGGTAGCAGCAGAGTCATTTAGAGTGGCTGTTTTCCAGATCAGCGATTGCTTACCACGTTTCACTGTGGGCTGACTTTCTTAGTGTAAAAGGTATATTTTAGAGTCCGGAGGAAAAAAAAGGAACATTAGTCTTAGTCCTGAAGAATCAGAAGTGCTGTTGCATTCGTATTGTTAAGCCCTGAATGGTGGCACAGATGTAACAAACTTTGCTTGTTCCCTGCAAAACCCACCTCTTTGACAGGTGGAAGACCTGGAAATGAAAATTGGCATCCTTGTGCATGGATATGTATACTTCAATAATCAGCCTAAAGCAATGTGGAAATGGTAGAAAAAGTCAGAATCTCATTGAGTCTTATTCAGTTGTATATTTTGGGTACTAATATTGGCTGGCAGAAATTGTCCTTTTAAGAAGAGAATGGGAAACCTGGTAACAGAGTTTGCAGAGGGCTTCTATTAGCACATGGAAGACTTACATAATTTTTTCCTGGCCTCTAAAAGTATAAAAGCCCACAAAGTTCTTTTTCATGCACACGTCTTTACAGGAACTAGTCTATTTTAAGGTGTATCACTAAAGCATGGAATAATCTCCCTGGAGCTGTAGAAGGTGCTTTACTTTGAAGCCATTAACCAATAGCCACAGAAGCAAGAACATCGTTGGTGTGACTAATGACAGGTTTCTAATTGTTTATAATAGATGATGTATTTATGTAGGAATTACTTTAAATGTCGCACTGTGTCTTATGGCCTCCCCAGGATGCTGCTCAAAGACTAGCAATTCTTACATAACAATAATTTATTTTTGACAAAATCTTTTTGGTGAGGAATATTTTCACAGCAGGGAAGGCAGCTGCCTGCTGCATTTTCACCAGGGCTGAATTTTAGGCAGGCCAGAATTTGACTGTAAAATTGCAGCTGCATATACCTATGGGTGCAGTTATTATCCCTGGGATGATGAGATCTCTCATACGAGGGTACGGTTATATTGCTACATAATAAAGTAGTCTTAATTACAGCTGTTCACATGTACAGAAGGAAAAGTGTTAACTCCAGACTGACCTTTTTAAAAAAACACCTTCCACTTTCATTCCAATACTGAATTCACCTCTACTAGAGCTAAGTTCCACAGAAAATTACCTGTGACAAACTTTGATTTAGGGGCATTGTTGCATTTGTGGTGCTAAAGGATTTTGCATGGAACATTTCAGTCTGTGATTCTCAGATCCCTAAATTACCTGAGAAAACAGGAGCCTTGGGGTACTTTCCACAGTGGTAACGGGGATGTTGTTTTCTTGAAGTCGCAAGACACTGTGAGAGACTTTTTTCAGCCTCGATAATGAGGAGAAATGGAGAGGAACACCTTCAAATATTCAGTTCCAGGTATATCTGGGTATGATGCTGAAAGCGTGGAGAGAAATTTCAAGATCTCTTAAAGTGTACTTTAACCAGCATCAATCTGCTGTTACCTGTGTGTGTGATTAAAATACTTGTCCTCTTGTGGATATCATATGCCACAGGGAATGACTCTTTCCATATGTAGTCTTTTCTTTTAACTGGATTTTGAAATCTTGGAGTTGCGAGCACCTGCTCCTAGGATGACTGTAATGACTTTGTAATGTATCCCTCTCTGAACAACTTAAATATGATCTCATTTTTCACTTATTTTCTACTGCTGTTTTGACAGGTTACTATTAAGGCTGCCTGACATACCTGATGATAAGATGATGATTCACTTGCTAATTATTTTGCCAAATATTAATCATTTGTACTGAGATTTTATATTCCTGATTTCTATTTGAGGATATTTCTTTTGTATTTCTTTTTCCCTCCAGTTGAAATGATCTATCAGTTTCTGACAATGACATAGGAAAGGCCTTCACTTCTGACGTTATAAAAATACGGTGGTTGTTTGCTTGGGAAGGACACTCAGCCTGTACTGTGAGCTGGACTTTTGCCTTGTTTAGGTAGCATCACTGTCCCCTCTTCGGAACATATCAGTTGTGCTAATTTTTGCTTAATGCATGTTTACAGAATGGCCAGAGATTTACCTAGGGTCCACAGATGTCAGTGGAAATACTTATATCAGAGGGCATATACAGAGGGCATGTATCACTTCTACTTTTAAAAGACATTAATAATATCATTGAGGAAGCAATATGTGCATTTGCAAATATTACTTTTAGCTGGCTTTTTTCAAACAGAAAAAATCCCACAATATTAGACAAACTTTAGATTTATTTTAGTTTGAAAGCAATGTATGAATTCAGTAATGTTAATTAAAGAATAAGTATTAGCAGATTTTAGCATTCCTAACATGCTTTGAGGATTGATTAATAAGGGTAATACTTAGATGACACAATGGAATCATTTTCAACATCATTACCTTGTCCCTTGAAGAAGTCAAGCTTGAACTCTTGGGATTTGGCACCGCTTTGTAAAACAACGTTACCAAACCCATCTGACTTTCTGAAGGACAAAACTTTTACAACAATCAAAGCATTTGAATGCATTAAATTGGGAAGTGATGCAAAGCAGAAGGAGTGACTTGAGGAGATCAGGTTTAGAAGAAGTATTTGAAGGAATAAATGAAATGTTCTTCAGCCTAGGAAAATTATATAAAAGCTAAAGTTAGGTCTAGATATATGATGGGAAGATTGACGTGGCAGCACTGGAGTACCCAGTAAATTAGATAGTAGGTATAGTCACTATAGCTGTTGATGAAGTTACTTATATGATCTTCACATGGACTAAGGAATAATAAAATAAGAGTATCACATGTATGCTATAACTAATAACAAATGTAAAATATACAAGATAACATAAAAATAGACATTCAGAGGGAGTTGCAAGGTAACTAAGAGACAGTCTGTCTGGTTTGATGCCATAAAATCATTACATGTACGTCCCACAGGCACCTTCTTAGATGCACTGCAAAAACAAAATGCGAGCAGAAATTTTCAGTTGTCTCCTCATGACACAAAACCAAACAAGCTTATATTTTCTGTAAAATAAGCTTGGCAAACTTTCATATGGGAACTTTATACAGGAATATTCCCTGAGATCTGACCCCTGTGAGGGTTTAGCCTTAAAGAAAAACATCTTCAAATTGGGTGGGTTGGAACCCAAGATGGGTCTGAGCTTCTCTATCACCTTTTAGGACTGAGGTGCTTCTGCACAGAGCTCAGGAGTAGGATGATGTGCACATCGGTACCCTTAATACTAAACACTGAACATGAGGTGTGGGTTTCTCCACAGCCAGGTTTACAGCTGACTTGATTCCTAAGTCTTGTTTTTGATTTTGGGTGCTTTTTTTAATATGTTTTAATCTCAACGTATAACAATTGTAACACTTAGATGTCTAACTCGGTTTCAGCCGTGTCTGTTTACTTGTTCCTGAAGACATTAGCTATAAAACACAGTCCTGTATCATGACTTCATTTGACAGACGTTCTTACAATCACAGTACCCTCAAAGCAGCAAAATAACTGCAAGAGAAGCACAGGGCAGCTTCGGCTCAGGCAGATCGAAAGCATATGGACTCTCTGTGGGAAGGACATAACTGTTTATTATCAATGGGTCTTTGGAGCCCTGCTGATATTACCCTTTTGTCTGGTTGCAGTAGAGGAGAACAAGGACTGGCCAGGCCACTGCTGAAGCAAGGGTTGCTGTTTTCCGGGTGCAGGTGGTTGGTGCTGGTAGATGGGATTACCAGCCCCAGCAGAAAATGGATCAAGGGACTGCTTGGGATGTACCTAATTGCTATAAAGACTGAAAGAGCCTTGCCCAAGAAAGTGAATTGCAGAATTTGGTGGTTCTTGTAATGTAGATGCTTGGGAAGAACAGCTCTGAGTCAGAAAGAAACCTTTGATTCAGGAAGGGTAACTTTTGTCAGAATGGAAAATACATAAATCTGTTTCATTTGGGGGCTTATGCTTAAGATGGGAAATGAGGTCTTGAAAAGTTCTGGTATTTTCTTTTTCCTTTTTTCTTTTTCTTTCTGCATTTCCTTTTTTAATGTTTCCTAAGCTAAGATCAGCTTTCTAAGGCCAGGCTTCACTAGCTTATGGGGCAGATTTTATTTTTTTTTAAGGCTTTGAAGTGAATCCTTTCAACCTGGATAGACACATCTCACATCTGCTGAATATGCTTCATTCTTCTGCTTTGTTCTTACTTATGTGGCTTTTCTCAAGAGAGTAATTCAATACATGTAATAGAAACCAAAAAGGTAGTGTTTTACCCCTGGTAGGAAAAAAGAGTTCCTAAAATAAGTTGTCTGGTGTGTGGAGAATACCAGAAAATAGGATTCCGAAGCTGACACCATAAATAAAGGTTTAAATAAATATTACATAAATGAGGAAAATAGAGTTATTATAACAGGATGCTATTTTCAATTTCTTGTGAAAGTTAGGTTAAAAAAGCAGTTTGAATTCTTTCTTGCTTGCCCAAACCCTGTCCTTCACATTTAAATGGTTGGTAAAATGACCTGCAAGCCTATCCTGATACTTGAGCTGTATTAAAGCTGACCTGCCTGTGTATCATAAAGTTCTCTTGGTTTAGATTATCACAGCAGGTCTATTACATCTCTTGTTGTAGATACTGCATCTGAGACTTGGCCAGGTAATCCTAAAAATCACCCATCCACAACAATTAAAAACAGTGGCACAGCAAAGACAAAACGGAGTAAAATAAATAGCCCTTGAAGCGTCACCCTGCAGTCTGTAACTGGGCACTCTGGAGAGCAGGAAGGCTGAAAAACAGCCTGCCGTCTTTCTGGAGCTATTTTAATGTCTCTGATTTATAGATCTGTTATTTTGTTTGGAGGATGAGAAAGAATAGCAGAGTAAACATGATGGAGAGGGCATCCACTTAAGGCTAAGGTCAATTACTCAAGGGAATAAATGTGCGTAATTGCACACCTGATAACTAACAGCATAAATAGACTGCTGATTTATATCATGAGTCTTTAACTGCAAGCCTTTTATACAAACAATTATAATAATAGGAGGTTGATTATTTGCATTTGTTCCAAGTACTTGAGATGATCATCTTCACAGAGATACAGGAGAAAAATAGACGACTGTTCTCTTCGGCAGATATCCTTTCTCATTAGATGATAACTGGCATTGTGGATAAACCTTTTATAGGTTAGGGCAGACAGACACTTTAATTATGCTCGGTAAGGTTTTAATTCCCAGATGCCTGCATGAGAAAATCTTCTGGCATCTCAAGTCGTTGAATTAAAAGCATCTATCTGTCTTGCTAGTTCAATGACTTTTCATTAGCAATGATGTTTTGCTGCTCTTCTCTATTCTTAGCATAACTACAGTAATTAACAGGCAATTTTAAAAATTCTGTGTTGGAACTGAGCTTGATTCGGAGTTTGCTGAGCTTGGGAAACTGATGTCTGTCTGGCAAACTGGAGGCCCAGGATCCACATTCCAGGACAAAATCATCACTACTACATGGCCAACACAAGACCAACCCTGGAGATAAAGCTTAGACAGACAGGGTTATCTTGCTGAGTGTTTTATTTGTTGTGTGGATTTTGGGGGCATGAGGACATGGCAAGGGGGTGTTGGCAGAGAACAGAGACTGCATGAAAATAAAGCAGTTTTCAAAACTCAGCATTTTCCATCTACCACAGAAGATACATTTTTATTTCCCTCTACCCAGACTTTTCAGTGACTTTGGGCTGCCTAAGTCTAAATCTGTGTCCAAATCTGAAAATGCCCATGCATTTGAATAATCTTACAGATAGTTTCCAGAAAAAATATTAAAAGGTAACTTAACATTGTTTGTAGATAATCACACTTTATTTATAGTTAAACTTAGTTTAAATTAATTTTCTATTTCTTTACTCTTCTTTGCAAATAAATACGTGCATACATTTCCCTGCTCTCTAACTTTCCTGTTATGCCACTGATTAGTCTGCCTGAATTTTTTGTAGTTTCCCACTCCTCTTTTCTGATTTTGGTTGATGTGAGCTGTAATTAAGAGTTGTGTTTATAGAAGTCTCAGCCTGGATTTTCCTCTTCTTCTCAAGATCCAAAGAACTTTAGTAGTTATTAGCCAGGCCCACAAAACAATAGCAAAACCTAGTCAACCTTCATAATACGGTTCAACTTTATCAAAAACCTTCTGTGACCTCAATAAACTCACTGTGTCCATACTTTTCAAGAAACTTTAAAGGAAATAAATTCTTCTGTATTCAGTATTTGCTTCAGCAATTATATTCCTCTGAATTCTGCAAAAATACCTAAAAAGTCTGAATTTGGGGTATTTTTTCAAACTTAAAAAAATTGTTCATGGATGTGGAAATATTTTCAGAGTACAGTCCAAAAGTATCTTGTTAATTAGCAAACCTTCCTGAATGTCCTTAACCTCAGCAATCCCATGGATGGTATTCCCACAAAGTCAAGTGATTAATGCAATGGAAAGGGACAGCAAGGAATTGCAGAGTTCATCCTTCTCCATTAAGTAGCTGCCACACATTCAGCTCTCCTCTTTTTAGCCAGTGTCCCCTCTTTATGGAGCTGATGACCAGCAGGGCACAGGGATGTAATTTTTCCTTTGGGTTCCCCTTACTTCCTATCCTCCTGAAACACTGTAAATTACCATGAAAGTACTTCTTGGTCATTGGAGAGGGGAAATAATCTGCCTTCCCAAACAGGATCAGTGCTGTTATGAGAGTTATTTTCTGACCTTTTAAAGTGTGTCTCCAGTCTGATATTTAAAGTCCTGCTCGAGGAACCTTATTTATGCTTGATCTATAAAACAAATTAGTGGTTTGAAAGTGTATAGCTTTGTGAATTACTAAATTAGTATTAGTAAAACATGGGTTTGGACCAGAATTTTTTCAAAGGGTTCTAATTTAATATTAACCATTATATATTTATAAAATTTGACCATGTAACTTTTCTGTGTGAGCAAATTAGAGAAATAGGTGGTTAACTAATGGCACTTTTACCTGCTATTAATTCCAGTAGAAAATTATGCCTCTGAAAGTGTAAATAATCTTGAGTCCTGTTTATACCTCTTGAAAATCAAGAGGTTTTTATACCCCATCATTAAACATATGCTTTATATTGTCAGCCGATATGTATTCTAATACAAGCAAGGGGTCATAATTTCTGAAGAGACTGTGGATGTAATTTCAATAGCAGATTAGCACATTAATACCTGTTAAAAGGCTAGCCCTTGCTTCAGCAGATTGTGCTCAGCTGTAAAGATAAGATATGTTTTCACAGGTCTCTTTTAACTCAATTTGGTATGAACTGTGTCAGCCTGTGCCTTACCCATGATACCTTACCTTCCTAGGTGTGAGAGCATCATTCATTAAAGCACTGGATAATGTCTAGTGATGAGTGATTGAGGCACCTCCAGAACAGTGCTAGCCAGAGGGTGAATATAAACAGCTTTATTACAGACTTGGAAAGAGCTGTTAATGACCTCCCACACCCTAAGAAAAGGGAGTTACTTGCATACTTTGTACTTCCCTTAATAGAAGAGCAAAAGATCTTGCTGTTTCTCAGTTTCAGCAGCACGACTAAATGAAACTTCACATCCATTCTTGTCCCACAGCCACAGATGATGTGTGGCTTTGGCAAAGCCAAACATATTTCTCACTCACCCAGCTCATCCCTCATGAAGAATCCGTCATGTGCCAGCAGCACAGCTCAGAGCCTGGGACTGCAGGGTGGAGAAAGGTCAAAGAGTTGAAGTACAGTAATGCAAACTAACAGGCTGCTACATCTGCCTGCTAAAATTCCTACCCAGAACATGAGGAGGTAAGGAAGGGCCGCATCTTGCTGCCTGTGAATGGGAAAGCATTAAGCTAATACTCACTGAAGATGGAAAACACCTGTCGCTTTCCTTCCTTCTGAGGGGGTCTCCTGGGACATGTGAGTCAGTCTCGCTCAGTCGAGTGATTGCTCAGACCGTGCTCACCCTGCTGAAGAAGTATTCTCAAAAAATGTAAGGAACATGTTGCTCTGTCTCCAGAGAGCAAAATCAAGGGAAGGATCTCTGCTATGTAGTTCACTGACACACTAGATTTGGTTTCGGGGAGGCTAAACACTGACAAAGAAGAATGAGAGAGAGAGAGAAAAAACTGGGACTGTTTTCCCAGTATTTTAAATCCAAGCAACCTGTTTTAATGTTAAAATAATGGTGTATGAATAGGATACGGACCACAAAGTGTTGCTTGTTATTCCTGTATATCACCTTAGAGTAAGCAGTTGAGTTCTGCAATCAAAGACTGATTGTAATCAGAGTCAGTATTGAATTGAAGAATCGCATCAGATTTTTAGCTGTGTCACTATTTTTCTCAACAAGAAGAAAAAACTTGTCTTTTGAAGAAGGCTTTGAGGTGAAGTCAGTGGAGTCAATTTATTTCAGCTTAGTTAGAATCACGACATTATTCTCACTGATTCTGATTTTAGGAGCATTTCTTCTTTTCCATCATCTCCATAGTGTTTTATATTATGAATTATTTGGATAGAAGTTCTCAGGCTGACTAGGTACACAATATTTGAGGTAATATTATCAATTATTATTTCTTTCTTGAAACCACTAGGCAATGAATAAAGATGTGCCACGTTCCACTTTGAAATCAGAAGGTTTCTCAGTACAGAAAAAAATGGCTTTAAAGAGTTGCACTTAAAGGCATTTCAAGGGCCTTAAAAGGGCCTTACTTCTAAATCAGCATTCTTGGTGGGATGAATAAAAATAGTTGGACATTTGTCTTAGAACAGCTATAATTCAGTTATAGCTTCACAGGTGTTATTTCATGTCATTCTAGACTGCCTGGGGTATCTCACTCAGAATTAATAATGCATACAATATTATCAGCACAGAAGAATGGATTTAGAACAAAAAACATGAGTTGAAATTCAGTTTTTCTCAAAAAGAAAATATGTTGTTTTCCCTGGGAAGGAAAAAAATTAATCAGATCTATTTTCAAGGTAGAGTTGTTCATTACTTGTCTCATATCAACACAGAACTTCTGGGTTTTTTTTTCGTGCATTAGGAAGCTGGATTATAGAAATGTAGATGTACTGTGAAGGTCTGAGAATAATTTTGCTCTTAGTTGAACGCTGCTGACCCCTTCTTCAAATGGAGCCCACCGCTAAAATCTCTTATTTGTGCAGTTAATACAGTTCAATGCTATTATGTGATGCTGCTGTCCTGAGTGCAGCCAGCGGCTGCAACCAGGCTGAGAGAACTTGTATAAATATGCAGTGTGTAATGGCAAGCATGCCTTAAGCCTGTGCCTTTGCAAATTCTATGAATTTTCAATGTTCTAAGAGCAGTACAATTTATTTGTTCACAGAGCAAGGCGAAGCTTTGGAATCTAAAGCTGTTGATATCCTCTGTTTGAAAAAGAAAGCTCAGTCAAAACAAACAACTGGCGTTTTAACAGGAGTGCACAGAGGAGCAGTCACATCCACTCAGAGTCACCAGGGCTTTTCCTCCTCACACACTATTAGCTCACTCTCGCCTCAGAGAGGGGTTTGCTACTCCCAACATGGAAATGCAGTCGTGGCTCCAGCAGCACCTCTGCCTTTCGCACTCCAGGGTTCTTTTACAGTGTTGGGCCGTGTGAAGAGAGGATGTTGCTCACCTCTCTGCCTCATTTCTTAATAAGTAAAGTGACAGTCCTTTCCTCCTCTGTAGAATAATATTAATTTCTTGAATGAAAGTTTTTTTAGGAATATTCTTCCTGTCTTTTCATCACTATGGCTTTTTTCCATTCTTTCCGCAATGTGGCGTACACCTTGAAAACTCAGCATAATTTTAGGGTACTGTCTCTCATGAGGGGATCTATTCTTAGATATCTTCTCATCTCTAAAAAGGCTTAAAGGAAGAAGCAACTGAACTTAGGCTGGAGCCAGGATTCCAGAGCAAGGACTAATAATCCTGATTTTAGGATTAAACTCTGCTTTTGCTTGACCAAGTTATGCACTTTGTTTCCCAAAGAAATCAGTTTGGCTTTGTATTAGTAGCAATAGTTGAAAACTGCACAAAGTCAAGTGTTTTCAGTGTGAAACCTGTGTAATTATGTCAGCATTTTCCTGAAAATACAATTTTGCCCATCTATGGCTGGTTTGTTCTTTTTTTTCCATTCATTGTTAATGGAAGCAAGAAAAGAGATAAAGTAGATGACTTCTTAGTAAAGCCAGGTCATGTGTCCTGTGGCAGAACCTTTCTACTGCAGGGACCAAGGATGACATACATCCAGCAGAAAAGCAGACACATTTTGAGGAACACCAAGAACAGAAGGAAGAGAGGAGTAACAAGTCTCTTGACAATTGGCGAAATTGCTGCTGACAAGAGAGATTAAAATACGTTAGAGAGAAATCTGACTATGATTCACAGAAGGTAGGGAAGAGGTGAAACAAGGAAACGCAGAGGTCAGGGAGAAGCCTTTGCCTTTGTTAAGCTCACCAAAGTTCTGCCTGTATCTGCATATTTGTTTGCGCTCATTTACCTTTTACTTCCCATCACTTACAGTCGACAGGGTGATGTTCTGGAGATAAAAGGCAATGCTGCTTCACATCTGCTGGGGACCTGTCTGTTAAACAGTGAAGTGATTCGGTAATGTTAAAAAAAGAAGGAAGATAATGAGCAACTTTTATGGCCGTACCTTTTTAGTTTATTTCTAAACATTCCTCACTTTTACACTTCTTTCCTTTTCTTTGTTCTTCACTCTCATTTGAGTGCCCCAGCAAGGAATAGACAGTAACTTATGACTGTCTCTTTGTGTTGATGATTTCACTTTAACTCAGGCAATAAATAGGGTACAACAGACTGTAAATCACATGTAAAAATCTGTAGATGAGAGCTGTGACCAGCAAGGGTGTTCTCACAGCTCTCATTTAAATCTACTGTCTGAGACATGTCTGGAACCACCGCTGCTAAAAAGCAACACCTCCTGTAACAAGAGGAAATGGGTTGGTAGGTACATGCCCAGCTAACTTCAACATCATAAAAGGAATAATTATAAATAGTTATTCACTCAATAGCAGCAAAGTTAAGCTTGCTATAATACCTTTCATCTATCTGAATGTGTAGTTTATAATGGATTCCGTGCTGAACGGAGCCTGAGAGATACCCCAGGAAGCAGAGCAATAGCTTACAAAACAACCATGAAATCAATCTGTAACCTGGGGGCAGATGAGGTCTTTTTTTTACCAATATAATTGCACGTTACAGTAATACATACTATTCTAGAACAAGACATAAATTCAATTCACCTAATTTTAAATACTGTTTTTACAATTCTCCTATGCTATTTTCTAATTATTTCAGGTGAGACTAATAAAAAAAAAAAAAAGAGGAACTCCTGGAAAAAGGTAAATAATTCAGTCTAGCCTAACATGAATAACTAAGCTGCAAATGACTGTAAACTGAGAATAAAAAACATTTGGGAGAAATGGTTTTTTCTACTTGAAGTCAGGCTATAGAAACCATATTTCTGTGCAATTGTTATGCAGGCTTTACCTGACATCAGGAATAGGATTTACTGTGGTTGAATGGAGGGGAAATCCTGATGCATTGTCTTCTGAATTATAGTAGTATCTGATCACAAAAGACAAAATGGGATAGTGCAACCAGATCACAACTCCCTCCAAGATTTCCTAGTCTGGAGCCCCCAGGCAGCAGGCTAAAATTGGGAATTTAAGGCTGTGAAAAGTCAAAAAGATGAGAATTGCTTACAGGACTCGAAGGCTCAGACCCATGTGAGCCATTTACATCTTGTCTGCTGAGTACACGCCAGGGAACTCTTCATACTCTCCCCCTGGGTAAAAATCCATTTTAAAATGCTTCAGTCAGGAGTGAAGACCCTCCTCTTGCCAGTGCCAAGGAAAGCAGCAAAATTGCTCTGAAGAACTGTGTGACTCCTGTATTTCTGTACCTATTCCTCATTATTTCATATATCATATTTCAAACTATCTGAAATATCTTTTCCAGGCTTTTTCTCAATCTGAAAAAAAAAGGATTCCCTTGTGTAAATTTGGAGCCTTGCAGGTTGCTGGGCTTTTCTTAAGTTTTAAATAACTTCTATCTCAAAGAAGTTTATTATTAATAATATACTAGGAAATCCACACAAAAGAACCAAAGAATTGATTGGAAAAATAGACGTTTCTCTTTTCATCCATTTCTCAGCAAAGCTGAGTGCCTCTTGGCCCATGTTTAAATTTCTGACAGGAAGGAAGAGACAGGAAAGCAGGTCATGGTAGGTGTTCATAGCTACATTTGATTACCTAATCATTTGTCCCAAGAGTGACTCTGTCACTTGTCTCACAGGCATTTCCCCACACCTTTGCCAGCTGGTGGCCTCAGTCTGTGATCAGGCCCACAGCCAGGTCCATCATTTCCTTCTTCCCCCATCACGGGTACAAAACACACTTTTTATCCTCTCTGAGTTGCACCCCAGGTTTCTCTCTCTTTTTCCTAAGCCTCTCCCTCTGCTCCAGACCTCCCTTCAGGTAGTGCCATTGCCATTCAGATGCCTTTGTTTCATGCTCCTGAGCTCATCCTCATTAGCTCCATGTAGTTCATCACCTTCGGACTGCTCCACTTTCTCCTGTGGTATGGGATATCTCCTCTTCCTCTAAGCTTTGTTCCCCTGCAGCTGCTTCATCAGCTGTGTTTGACTGGCCTGGGGCTCAGGAAATTATATCTTCGTATCCTTTCTGGCCCAGACAGTCTCATCAGTTTTCAGTGAAAGCATTTTCTTGAGTAGTACAAAATTCATAGTAAATAAATACAGGATAATGAACAAGGGATAAATCCCATGTCATTAAACAATTATATGATCCACTAAGGCAATAAGAAATATCATCACTATTAAGGAATTACTGCGATAAGGCAACCAAGTAAGTATTTATTTAATCATTGCTGTTTGTCAATGATTGGTTATCTGGGCTTACAAGGTTTTCTGCCTTAGGAAGGGCCAAATGGAAACAAATAGTTTTCGTACTGATGGAATTAAGAAAAACAGAGATTCTTCTAAGAAACATTCAGTTATTCCAGAGAGTAGTTAGGAAGAGATTAACTTTTGAAAAATGTAATCAAACTAAAATTAAAGAAAATAAACCAACCAAATTTATCACAAATGACAAAAAAGTATCTCATGCAGAATCATGCGAACCACTGAAAATCTGAATTTATTATCCAAGAGACAAACCTTCAGGCAAAGATAGGGCACTTACTAGAACAATTTGGTTTTCATTAGCCTAAATCTGCCTGACCTGTTCATCTCTTTGTGTCCTATAAAATATCCTGTAATTATGCACAGATGCAGTATTAGCAGAGGAAATTATATTGCCTCTTTGAGCTTCAGAATTCTTGGTACAAGTCAATGAAAATTATCAAATTCTCTAGAATCCTATCTGGCAAGTCTGTCAGCTGTCTGGAACACGCTCCCAGGAAATACACTGCATAAGGTACCAAAGAATAGGGTTAAAATCGTAAAAAGTTTCCTCCAAGGTAGCCAGGAGTGCTTTGAAAGCAAGGAATTATTTGATTTGATAAGGTATGACTGCTGAAACAGCTTAGAGGGATTATAAAAGAACCAAAGAGGTCTCAAAGCCACAGCAGTACCTTTGACTGCCGTACAAAATCTCAGAGTAGAGCTGGTCTGTCTGCATCTGAAGGCTCAGTTGCTGTAAACATCTGTTCGAGTAGGTGACACTGATCTGTTCTAATTTGCCTTGTGTAGGGAAGATCGGGATGGTGACTTTGTATTTTGAGTATTCCAAACCCATCTATACAGGTTTGGGTAATGAAAAAGGTGAAATTGCTTTTCTTACAAAATTAAACCAGTATTTTTCAGGGGAAGTGTTTGCAGAGATGTTTCAGCTATCCAAAAGTAAATTCACTTCGCCTTCAAGCTCTGTATAAATAGCCAGGCAAATAACAGCCAGTTTCTCAATCAGTAGATCTCAAATAAAATTATTCTTAAGTGTTCATCCCATTCCAAAGCTTCCGATATATTTTGAGAGTCCTACATACAGATGACATTCAAAATTTATTGTAAAACCACTTCTATTATCTACACCTAAAATTCAGGCATAGATCCAAAATTCCTTGTGTCATTTTAAGCTGTCATAAATTATCATTATTCCATTTTTGTGGATGGGAATGGTCAGTCGTTATGGCTAAAGATTTGTCCATAATACATTAAATTTTGACTACTATGCAGGTAAGGTGTAGGTGTTTTTTGTTTAGAATGCATTGGAAATATTCTGAAAATACACGGTTGCAGAAAGTGTTGAAAGGGTGTTCCAAAGGTGGTGGAAATTTCTAGCATGTTATGCAGACCTATGTATATCACACATTTATAAGAACTAAGACCTGCTAAACAGAAGATGTACGCTAAACCAGAAATGATTCCGTAGAAATTCCTAGTAATTCAAATGATAGGAAACACATATGTCTTTATCCTGTTTGTTTGATAAATATGTGTCTTGTAATAAACCCCAGACCATTTAGACTGTTTGTGAAACCAAGCAGCCAAGGGCATTACAGCAAAGTCAGCACTCCACTAACATTTGTCATGAGATTTTATAAATGCTATGGCAAACAACCTAAGCTCCATGCCAGTATCATCTTCTTCCCAAGCTACTGGAGCAGCTCCCCAGGGCACTTGCCCTCTAGGAGTTGTTACTTATTTCCCTTCTTCCTTCCCTTGCTTCCCAAGCTCAAAGGTAAAAAGATATTTCTTCTCTCTCCTTAAGAGCATGAACAAGTTTGTCAAGAGCCACTTCTTATTGCAGGTGTTTGGTTTGCCGCGCCCAGGGGCCTTTTCTTACTGCAGGTGTTTGGTTTGCCAGGGCCTTCACGCACCTGAAGGATCCTGGCACTGGCTTTTCAGTGATGCCTAATTCCTCTCCCGGGCTTGCCATCAGCCACAAGCTGAGGCAAGGAGTGTGAGGCCTGCTTTGCAAAAATGAAGGGAGCCTCAATAATATGCAGGGGGAAAAATGCAAATCCTGGTAAAACTTGATCATAGAAGTATAGAAACATTTTGGTTGGAAAAGACCCTTAATATCATTGAGTCTGACTGTTCACCCAGCACTGCCAAGTCCACCACTAAACCTGTCCCTAAGTGCCACATCCAGGTCTTTCAGATACCTCCAGGCATAGTGACTCCACCACTGCCCTGGGAAGACTGTTTCAGTTACAACCCTTTCAGCAAAGCAATTTTTCCTAATACCCAATGTAAACCTCCTCTGGTGCAGCTAGAGGCCTTTTCTTCTCATCCCTTCACTTGTTACTTGATGTTGGTTATTTTTATTGTTAAAATTACAATAAATGGGGAGGTGGGAAATTTTTCCATTAGTACTTCTTTCATAAGACTGAAATGCTGCAGCATGCATGGCTACGAGTATGAAGGATGGGATCCTAAAGGACTAAGGGCAGGAAGATTTGTATTCTCTTCAAAACAGTATTCCCTCTTAGGCAATATAAAACCAGAACTGAAAGTTAAAAGTTTAAAATTCATCCATCAACACAGTAAGGTCCAATTTTTTTTTAGATGAAACTCCACCACTAGCATTCCTCCCACCCATAATTCTATGACAACATTGGAACTGAAAAGTCCCAGATGGTAAATATGATCCTGTATACTTGAAACTGAGAAAGAGCTTTTCTCCCAAGCTTGAAGTGGCAGGTTAAAGAATTTCCTTTTCCAAACGCAAATATGAAATTCCAGAGGGACACTGTGGACAGTTTTATTACCCATCTGCTTTACAATAATGTACCCACTGAAAACCTGATTACTCTACGCAAAAACAAGATAAATGATAATACCATATGGGTTCAGAAAATAGGACAGATTTTGATTTTACCTCTGCACTCCAACATAACTCCATTGATACTCTGGACTTATTTGTTATTGTACTGATCTGAAATCCCATTGCTAATCTTGAATTTGAACAAAGAAATATATTCCACTGAAAGGGGAAAGCAGGGTCATAGTGGGGGTGAAGAGAAAAGAACACTCAGTGCATGCAGTTTACAAAGTAATCCCTCCTGTGCTTTGCACATTAAAGAAGGACTTGCTAGGTCACAGAGGAGCGAATCCACTTCTGAGGGTAAAGTAAACATTTGTCTCCTAATTAAGAGATTCTGCTATTAAGTATTTCATGTATTTGGAAAGCAGAAATGCTTTAGGTGGAATTTGTACATGCAGTGGTGCAGCACACCCTGCAGCCCGTGGTGCAGACCACAGTGGAGCAGCTGTGCCCATGCAGCCCATGGAGAGCCACAGTGGAGCAGAGATCCACCTGCAGCCCATGGAAGACCTCACCTTGGAGCAGGTGGATGCCCACTTTTTAGTTCTTGTTAAATAAACTTTATTTATTTATATGAAATCCCAACTACCTCTCTGTGCAGGTGCCTATCGAGCATCCCACCATGCTAATTTGCGATACAACAGTAAATAATAATGAACTTAAGAGTACTTAAGCTGCCAAAAATTGTTCCTGGAAAGATAATTCCATGAGATAAAACTACAAGCATTTTATTTTCTCCAAATTTCCAGTCTGTTAACCTGTGATACAAGTTGGGCTTCCTTCCGTTTTACCATTCTGGGAATGAAGTAGCAGGGTCTGCAGTTATTACAGGCAACTTTATATCACATTAATATGCTTTGGGGCTATATAAAGATCTCAAAAAGATAACCCAAAGAAAACAGAAGAGTAATGAGGATGAAAGACCAAGCCATGACAGTGCAATACAGAGGAGTGAGAGGCAACTTTCAAAAGCAGTGCCAGCTCATATAGAGACAATACAAGTATGGAACTGTCAAGGTTTCTATTCTGCATTACTTAAGCATGTGTTCCAATATTTTGAAGCATGCGACTCTCTTATCCAAAAAACAAATGCAAACCCACACACAGACATACTCTCAGCTCTTTCATCAGACTGAGATCCCAGTTCATAATTTGCGCTATACCCTAAGGACTAAAAAATTTCCTTTGGCCATTCCTAGAGTGCTCACCATGCCATTTCTGAACACTTGCCAAACTGTGTGCCCTTTTATTGTGCAGAGTATTTTAAGAGGGAATATAAAGGCAGCAGACATGACTTAAACTATGTCTGAAGGACTGATCCAGATTTGATTGATGCCTTATCTTCTAAAGCCTTATAATCTGCTGGGCAGAATTTTGTAGGTCCTCATCTGCCTTCAGAGTTAGATTTTGTAGCATACCATTTTATAACTACAGCCAAGTGATTTATTCATGGGAGGAAACTATCAAATATTAACTATTTCAAAGAGGCAAAAAAAAACCTTTGTGTAAGTAAGGCAAGCATTTGGAACAGCAAGCCTGATGAGTGAACACTTAACTACATGCTCCTTATCTTGGTTAAGTAGTGCACCATATTTGTGTCATGGAAAAAAATCTGGAGTACTTTAGCACACGACCAGTGATTTTTGTGCTTTATGAACTGTACCACAGGTAATATGTAAAATCTGAAATATTTGTGAAGCCTTAAGATTTAGGCTACCCAGATCTAGTGGTACTAAAAGTGAAATGTGGTCAGGATGGGACTATTCCTTTTACTTTCAGACAGCAAGAATTCAGTCAGATACAGTCTACTTGAAATAAAAGGAAAACTACCGGGGCATAATAAGCAGACTCACTTTTTTTTTTCACTTTTTCTTCATTCTTCTAATATTCCATACATATTTTAAGGTGCTTGTCACTTCCAACATCACAGAAAGTTATTATGCAGGTGCTTGATCTGCCCCCAAAAGGAATTCAGCATTTCAATAAAGCCGTTAAATTATGCACCATGTTAGCCTGTGACCATCTATTCTTATCTCTACTACAGTTGCTGCCTATCTTCTTTCTGCTCCCATTTCACTGCTTTCTTCCCCCCACTGCTTAGTTTTGTCCTAGTTGAAATCCAATAGCAAGACCTTTGAGAGAAGGATCAGGGCCTCCATTGATACAGTTCTGTGATCTGTGAGAAAGCCAGGGAAAATAAGGTTGAATAAGAATGATACTACTGATGATTTTGTGCACCTGTATCCTATCCTTAATGCTTCACTTAATGATTGGAAGTGGAAAAATTATCTTCTCGCTAAAAGTATTTGGAACATGAAGAAGAAAAACATGTTTGATCTTAAGATTTCTAATTTCATCCAGCAGGTTTTCAGATGGAAGACACAATAGATTCAAAAAAGAGACTGCTTATTTTATTTCTATAAGTCATTTTTGCTCATCCCAGATTTAATGTGAGACTTATATATGTGCTTGGTAGGCCTCCTAAAAATACTCCCAACTCGGAAACTCCACTTTGGACCTGAAATGTATTTTGTTAAAATTTTTGTTGATCCTGTCATTTCACTAATCATCAATCAGCTATTTCTCCCTCACTCACCCCCTAAACAAATTCCTGAAAGCCTTTCACGCAGTTTGACTGGAGGGGTTATTAATGTGTTCCAGAAGAAATGTGGTGGTGTTCACAATGGTTCATCTTACCGTGTATTTAAACCAGTTCCTCTTTGGTCTGTGGACGATATAAAGGCAGACAGGCAATGGGAATTTTCAATTGGTCTAAATATTTTAAAGTGGCAGGTAATGTACTTGTGTGATTCCCAGGAACTCCAGGTTTTTGATTAGCTAGAAATACTTCAGGAATGGGGTCTCTGAACTTAGATGCTTCTGTTCTCCATGATCAATTGGGAAATGTGGAGAGAGTACAGAGGCTTTTTCACTTTGGTGAGGATGTGTGGGAGATGTATGCAGACATCTTTGTAATGTCTTTGACAAGGATAGGTCCAAGTCACATTAGGGGAGCATTTTGGAGCTTATTTAGGATCTTTGAAAATTAAGAGACTTATTATTTTCAAATGATCCTACTCTGTCATAATGCAACACTTATCTCTTAGATGGTGTTTTTTATTCAACTTTTGCCTCCTTTCCAGGAAAAATAAAGCTCCTGTGCATTTCAAACTGTGAACTCCACCACAATGTGTAACAGCACGTCCTTTGTCATGCAGGAGCTCTTTATCCATCTTTTGGTCTGATAATCTGTCTTTAGGGGCACTGCTGTGCCTGGTCTATGACAGGAACCACAATGAGGTGTTTGTTTTTCAGTGCCTAATACTCTCCTTTGGAGCTAACCTGAAGGATCAAGGATTAAAATAAACAAGCCTGGCGTAGCCCAACCACAGAGCCTTTGTGCAATGATGGAAAAGCCTGAAAGGTCAGATGGGGAGTCAAGTGGTCTGGGAAGCCCTGTGGTCAGGCAGGCTTTGTGGACAACAGCTGCTCTCTGTGGACATCATGTGGGTGCTGCCTGCAGAGCTCTCTGTTTGAGCAAATCAATAATCACCTGATACTGGGAGGGACTGAGAGTCCTCAGGGGATACTTGTATGGATGTGGTGCCTTTCACAGGATCAGACCCAAGAGCAGGAAATAATCTTTGGAGCAGCTCTTTCATTTTAAAATAGAGATGTATTTCTTTAATGCTCAAGACTCTGCCAGGAATTGTACTATATATTTATGGTCTTTAGATTAAAAAATCTGGTTTCTATTAGTAAGCATATGAACTTTAACTTCATTGAACAGAATATATCAGTGGGAAGGGGAATGTAGATTATACAGTAAATATATGCCCGTGGGACTGTAAAGAGTGAATTGTTAAAAGGCTCCAACATGTTGTGGATGTATAAATATCTTACAAAAGCCTGAGGTGCAAAGTTAATGCTGACAGTGTATAGTGCAGGAAGGTAATAGTACCTTTGTTGGAGACATCTGCAGCGGAAGGTTCCTCTTGGGATCACCATTTGCTTGCCCAGGGAATTTGTTGACATGTTAGATGTCAGCATCCACAACTTTTATGGGCTGGAACAGAAGGGTGTTTCCTGATCTAAGTTTTATAGGCAAAGTCTTTAGTTAGTGATGTAGCATTTGATATTTTGGTTGAACAGGGTAGAGAAGCATTTTGACAGGTCATACCTGGAGACTGGGTTTGTCCACGTGTGCTGAGGAGAAGTACCCTGGTGCAGAATACCCCTGACATTGCATAAAGTGTTAAATGTTAGCTTGAAATCATCTGTACTACTCTCAGATTTCAGGAAATATTCTTAAGCAGTTGTTAAATTGCAGAGAAATTCCAGTAGTGTTGCATTCTATATCAAATATCAATGAAAGCAGCATCATTAATGACTCACTAATGAATACCACATGAATTAATAATAATCGGCTACTTTTTGAAGTCTCCCTGGCTTCCAGCTGTCTCTTAAATCACTTCAAATAATTAATTGCTTAATGCTTTTCACCTTTGACAGACAGAAATAAATTGCAGATTAAAAACACCTGTGTTGGCAGTGGGCAGAGCAAAGTGGAATGGCTGTTTGCTGCTAATCGAGACAGACCGTGCATTTTGCCATGCTGAGCCTGCCTTACCCGGGTAGTAATGCACAGATTAAAGGAGGCTGATATTGCTCATTTCAGTCAGAAATTAATCCAGAGCCATGGAGGTTTTTCAGCTGTTTCTCCTCCACAGAGCTGAATCAGTACCTCTGAAGTGTCCAGTCCTCTCTTTGTAGCACTGCTGGAGGACGATCAGTGGTCGTGACTTTCCCCTTTAGCTTGTTTGTGTCAGTATGTGACAGGGGTGTCAGAGATCTTTTTTAGGGTCATTTCTCTGTTGACAACTGCCCTGAAATTACCTCAGTCTTTAAGTGACCAAGCAATTGCAAGAAATTCTAGTCCCCTCGACCTGGGACAAATATGAATGACAGCTTCATGTGAATGCAAACACCTGAATATAACAGTGGGTTTTTTTTCTGGAAGCTGTCTGGCCCTGAGGATTTTAATATTTGTATTCTTTTTATTTACAGATACTAAGGAATTCAGTTGTTTGGAGACCTGCATCTTTCTACCTGTGCTCAAAGCAGGTAAGGTCAATTATTCAAATAAAGTTGTAGTGACCAGAGAATGCATGGGAAGCACCACAATTTTTAATCTGTTTGAAAATGGGAAAGTCAGTCACAATTCTTTCTTCTCAAACAACTTAAAGCTGCAAAATGTGCGGTCTTGCCATTTCAAAAAGTATGGGAAAATGCCTGAATTATGTTGTGGCAGGAATTCTTCCCTGTTGTGTATTCTGCTTTATTCCACAAGTGCCAACCACACTGCAGTGCTGGATGCAAGAGTACTGCATTTGTAAATATTAGAGTTGCTGATACCAGTATATATTGTACTGCCTAGGCAATGTATAAGCTTAATTTATTATTTTTTAGTAATTTTTTAGAAAAGTGTATTTTATGGTTTTATGATAGAGAATACAAGAGAGAGTAGCCATGGGTGCTCTGTGATTCAAAGGGAAGAAAGCCTAAATGCCTGTTTTTTTCAGCCCCTGATAACTGCTGCTCACAGCATTCAACTGCTAATGCAGAATTTAATCCTAGTTCTGCATTTTCCCTTTCTCAACCTGTTAACTGTGATAGAGAATGGCAACTCCTACTTTATTCCAAATGCATTTTAAATGCACGTTTTCAAGATCTAAAGTAACTGGAGGAGTTCATCGCATAAAATGACATTACCCTGTGAACATGGGAAAAAAATGGAGTGCAACAGGAATTTGTTGTGATAGAGTGTAAGCTGGTAGACTTTCAGACATTTAAAATGCTGGAAAAGATACTATAGTTTAAAAAAAAAAAGTTCTCTTCTGCATACTTTTGTGCCAGTAATCACCACAAAATCCTTGCAGAAAATTCCTCAGGCTAAGTTGTTCCTCCCAGGTATAATTATGCCAGACAGAAGGAGCTGCAGGGGTCAGTTTCCAGCCTGGAGGGCCTGTGCTCTCCTGAGGTCAGGCCCATGGCAGGAGCAGCTCCAGTTCTGCACTGCCAGGGTGCCCCTGCCTGAAGGATTTTGGAGAGTGTGTGAGCCCAGCGTTTTGGGGGGAGGCAAACAAGGTCGGGAGTTAATGGCAGAGAAAACACAGGTGGTAAAAGGCAGTGGTGGAGGAGCAAAGGGGCTTGTGACATGGGTGACAGGGCCGGGCAACCGCCCCTGCCCAGCTCCTCGGCCCCATCCCAGTGCCACGGTCTTGGGTGAGGTGCTGGCACAGGGACTGCGAGTAGGAAGCAGAGCCCCCACTAAACCCTGCAGAGAATGAAGGTGAGGAAAGATTTCACAGGGAGAGAAAGTGACAGAGAAGAGAGATGTGGTCTAGTAAAAGCTTATGAAACAGAAAGAGGAAAAAGAAAAGCAAGGGAGGAGGAAAAAAAAGGGAGGGCAAGCCAAGTAAAAGCAAAGTAATAACAACATAAGGCATAAACTCAGAAATTTTTTGCACTGGTATTACAAAATAAAAAATCCACTGGGAAAGGAGGGCAAGCACTGGGTTGAGACAAGAGGCAAGATTTCTCTGTGCCTGAAAGCATATTTTTGAGATGAATTTTCTTTATGCATCCATACCCTTTACCTAAGTGCAGTAAGAATAGTTTGAGGCTTGCTGGCTATGAAATGTATTTATGATTTTCTGCTGACAAATAAATGCTCAATTTTGTTCAAAAATTGTTTGCTTTATTTACCCAGGGCAGGTACTTGTAGTGCTAAAGCTAAATGTCACTCTGATCTGCTAGAAGTATTTTGTTCTGGGTAATAGCCCAGTGCCTTTAAAATTCAATGTGTTATGCTTTTTTAAAAAATAATGGGCAATATAGCTATATTTCACAGTGAATAAGTGTATTAATTATGAGACAAAACACACTAGATACTGTTTGCTGCTCAATTTCCTTTGAAATTCAATGAATGATAATTTTCTTCAAAATAGAGGACATTTTTAACGCATCCAACAATGATGAAGTAGGATAATTACAGGTAATATATTTTTATTGAAATCTGAATGACTACACTTGTCATTGGGTCTCAGAAGCATGCTGCACTCATTTGAATTATATAACATAATATATATCAACTAATTACAGATTTGTTCTGTTCCTAATAAAAAAATCAACTTAGTCAGAATTTCATCAGACCCAATTTTCCTGAAGTGTCAGAGGTAAAGCTTCTCTTGACCTAAATGGGACCTGTGTTCATTCTGCATTTTAAGGCAGGAGCAGTTTGTTTACCCCAAGACTTCTGCAATACAGAATATAAAGGACTAGAAATTCCACACTATTGTGAAAGGCAGCTGCCTGCTCTGACCCTGGTGTGAGATCTCGCTTCTTGATAAACTTGGGTGTCACCTGCAGACACGAAGGCTCTACCATGATGCTCCACACCCATCACCAGGAAAAAAAAAATCAGAGGCTGTGTTATAAGTTTCAAATTTTCTTTGTGTAAACCTCAATGTTCACTTAAACTTAGCTGTTTAAGCACTTACACCTGCCACTAAATTCCTTTGCTGGCATATTAAAGGGAAGGGAGCACAAGGGGTACAATCAGTCTAAATTAATTTCAAAATTCAAATAAAGGCTGATGCATAGGTTGTTTTTCTCCAGGACTCACCATTTCTAATTAGGATGCAATATGACATGTCCTGTTTTCACATTTCATACGCTGCATATTTCAAGTAGAAAATCTAGACTCTCGAGATGATGGCTGGCAACTCGAGAAAAAGAAAAACATAAACAACTTGGAGGAAAAAATGAATATAATAAAACTACTCTTGAAAATATTCCAAGGGTAAGTCAATTCAGAAATATGTTCAAAATATGGAGTGTGAGCATTAGTTTTCCATAATACAGATGGAATCAATGCCTGCAGAATATTGATTACAGACTAAGCTCACTTTATCAATAAAGACCAACTTTTGCAATCATCTTCTGAGGGATCCATCATGAAGTTCTATCAATCCTTTTGAAAAAAATCTTTCCATTGTTAGGAAGGTTGCATTTTTCACTAACAGGGCCTGAAAACAGTTTCTCATCAACTCAGTTCCTCAAGAAACAGCTCCTATGTTTTTTTCCACTTCTTAATCTATAACAGTATTCCTTGTTTTAGAAATGAATTTCAGATTCTTAAGCACTATTGAAGAAAAAATTACTTAAGAAATAATAAATTATACTGAAGATAAAATTTAAAGGGCACAATGAACTCTGTAAGGAAATATCAAACTATGTTTCAAAACATAAATACTCTTAAGAAGACCAAAATACATATCTGTCTATTCAGACTATGCAGTACAGATTCCTAACCACATATTTGTAACTGAAATAAAAATAATGAAACTAATGTGATGTTCAGCTCTTATTCTGTTCCTACAATCAACTGGTTGATCTAACACACATTTAAAAAATAATATTTCCATTTGGCAGCAAAGAGCTGCCAGTGGAAGGAGCATCAAACAGTGGCTTAGTGGTTATTTAAAATGAGCCTTGAACTATTTTGGTCTTAGATGGATCATAAGACCTAGAACAAAGCACAAGTATTCCAGGTGGATGGAAAAAGCATTTATGGCACAACAGGGCGCAAGTCCTCTAACCAGAGCTAGGAAGGACCACACAATCCTTGTCTCAGCTGTGGCTGCTTAGAGGTTTTCTCTGAAGGTACTGTACAGGTGTCCAGGGATGAGTCATGCTGACAAGTACCCAAAGGCTGGATTCAGCTCAAAAGCTCATTTGACACATAATCAAAGCCCACAAATGGAAAAACTGAACAAATAAAAAAAAAAATCCATCTTTTCCATTAGATATGAAGCAACAGATCAACTTGCTTTCAACAGTTAGAGATCAAACTAAGGCTGTGTCCCAAACGGGCATGAAAATTGTATCATTCAAATAAGATGTGAACTCCAATTATAACTCTACAAGTGATATCCTTTACTCCTGTAATCTGCAAGTATAGGAATTGTTTGTGTTTGATTTTTACCAAATCCAACAGCAGCAGAGGGCTTGATCATTAGCACTTAATTTAAGGAGGCATCAAGAGCTTCAGTAATAGTAAGTGTGTTATCAAGGGTAACTGCTCATTTCATTAGCTTGTTTTCAAAATTGTGCAATTCTTATTCAATAGGATACTGCTTTTGTCAAGCTAGTTTTTTGATAGCTTAACAAATTAAAAGAGGCATCTCATTCTTTTCCCTGAAGAGAAAGGAAAAACAAAAGGATGGAAAACAATTAAGAATGGAGAAATGAATAACAATCTGCAATTAGTTGTGCAGTAGTGAAGTATTAGAAAGATTTCACTTTGCACTAGAAGGATCAGTTCTTGAAAAATATCCTGGAGAATAAGATCCTTTAAGAAAGCAAACATGCATTATTGAGTTGCATGGACTAGGAAATCACAAGAGATTTCTCTCTCTGCCATTCGATTTAAAAGAACTTTTGAATTTTGGTTTGCTCTTATCTCAGTGGCAACTTAGAAGTGTTTTAGTTATTATCAGAAAGGGTTTCTACTAAGTCCAGAACTCTTTCTAGAATCATTTCTGTATTTGAGAATCTCTCTCCCTTTCAGACTTCCCTTGCTTTAAAAAAAAAATTCAACTTTAAGTCTCATCTGGTAGTGGAATATACTATTAACATGACAAACGCAAACTTAATTTATTATAAAATTATGCTTCACTGCAATTATTTAGAAATGCAATATGCCTATAAGTGCATTTAAATTACGGTAAGCAAAACAGCACTTTATGAAGAGTTGGGTAGCGTTGGGTTTGGGGTGATTTTTCTTTTTAATGGACTGTACCACCCACTAAAAGATTTCTGGTTTCTTGGATGATTCATTAATGCTTCCTTCATTTTCCAATTTCTATGGGACCATCTGGCCCATCTTTGTAGAAAGGCATTTAGCTGTAAATATATTTTACAGTCTTTCTCAATTTAAAAGTAGTTGCCCAGCTGCTTCACAGAAACTGTCAGCAATTGGTAAACTCCTCAGAATTGCCAGCCTTCATTAGTAATCCAATCAGGATGTAGTTTAAAATACTGCAAATCAGATTATGCTCCATTGGACAGGAATTGGAGTGACATGATGTGCTGGGTTATCTTATTTTGCATCTGTGATTGCCTTTAATCCAGGAGATGCAGCCACTTTCCTTTGAGGGGAAGGCACTTAGGCTGGAACTGGCTGTCCCTATGCATGTATGTGGTCCTGTGTGGGTTCTCCCAAAAAGACCTGTTCAGGTTTTGCCATTCTCCTCGAGTTGAGGTCAATGTCAGACTCGGGTAGCATGAGTTATACGCAGCATTGGCTGTGCTTTTGAGTTCCGGTGTTATGTGATTTAGATTAACTAGAAGTGTACATTTGAGTTTTCTGCTTTCTGTGAATTTTAGATTGGTCCTGTTCTTTCTCACTATTATCTTCGGTACAATAAAACCCACATTTCTGTAACAGCTGGCAGTGCTTGCTGGTAATAAGGTAAGAATGGGGAGGTAAGGCAATGAGGTTGGCACTGGGCTGCATTAATCAGTTGCTTCAATACATCATTTCTGTCATTGGGAGGGTCTCTGGTACAATATGCAGGTAGGAATATTTATAAGAACAGTCTATTTAATATAAATTTCTGCACATGGAGAATCTTGTGCTGCAGACCAAGCTGCGCAAAGACTTGAATGGATACAAAATTCCATATTTATTTATAAGGCACCTGTACTACTCAAAGAAATATGTGCATAGAAAAACTGCCACTTTGCACTGTAATGTATATTCTGGACTATACCTTCTGTAGTATTAGATTTTCTGATGGCATAACTCGTGTAGGTCAGTGAGGGAGTAAAATTTACCTCATTTAGCCAGCTGGTGTTTCCTAGGGCATTTCACTATGTTACATTCAAAAGTAATTCTGAACTTTATGCTTTATATATACATTCTGAGTTACTAATTGCTATAATAAAAGAAAACAGAGTGCCCAATACCTGCTGCTCATCTCTAGAAATTTTATCATTTGTTAAAGCCGGAAAAGTCTGTTCATTGTTATCAGCTGGATGCAATCAGAATTGCGTGATAGGGCTTTTATCAATCATGCTTTATATGCCTCTAATTAGATGAGCCTTCAGGAACAGCTTTGAAAATATGAAGAGGACATGAATACTTTATGTAAGAAATTCTGTGAGACATTAATAAACTACTTCCAGTTGAACAGAAGGTTTCCAAGGTGTGAGATATAAAGGGAAATATTGACAGAATAATGTGATGTCAGAGAAGTTTGTCTAGTCGTTATTTTCAAGAGAAATTTAGAAATAGGGAATAGTGTGGAGATAAATTCTGACAGGTCTATGCAGAGCAGATAAAATAAGATAAATTTCTAGACAATCATGTCTTTGGGATCTATTCAGTTAACAGTACAGAGGGAGAACATTTAGGTGAGTAGAGTAGAAGAGACAGAAATTCTACTGGGGTTTGAAATCCTTAAAAGCAAGTTTCACTAGCTTTGTCAAATCTGTAATTGAACAGTAATAAAAAATACTAGAACTCCATGTCTTAGTGCTATGAAAAGTTAAGTTTAGTGAGTAACTTCTAGTCTTTGAAAATACTGTGACAATATACCTATTTTCTGACACAAAAGAAAATCATCTCACAGTTCATTGTGTACTGCATTCACGTCCTACAAGCAATATTTTTGGTTAGCTTTAGGGAGGAAATTAGGGAGTGCTAGAAGTGACAAGCATCCATTTTCAGATGTTTGGTAGGGGTAATTTTCATTAATTAAATCCATTGTTTATGGAGTCACTGGCACTCAGCTAGCAGAAAGTTTCAAGATAACTACTTTTTTCATAGGAAGTTGCATGGAATTATTTGAGTGTGTATGGTTACTTTATTAAATTCAGAGAGCTCTGCTGACTCTGATTTTCATCTATCTTTTCAGTTTTGTCTACTGTCAATGTGATCTGTGAAGAGTTTGGCTTTTCAACTAAATTCCCCAGTTCAGTTCATTCCAGGCATAGTTTGAAGACTCATCCTAGTGGATAATTGCACATTTCATGGCATTTTTATGAGCCTTTGCTTCATAGCTTGTGGATGTCTGTATTTCCTAAGCTTTATAGTCCATGAAATAAAGGGGTTGTGTTGCAGTACATTCAACAGCTTATACAGAGAACCTGAATGCTAATTTTTAGGAACCAAGAATTTAGACAAGTGACATCATTTTCCTCTTGCAGTGGGGAGCCAGGAATGACTCTACTTTACTTTCAGCAACTGAATGGAGCTAGGCTAGTAAAAAGCTTTTGCAAATTCTGTTTGTTCCTAAATACAGTACGGCTCCCAGTGGAATTCCCTCCGATCTCCAGGTAGTTAGGAAGGAATTCTGTTTATCTTTTTTGTTGACTGTGAGACTGCCAGGCACAGGCTATTCAAGCAAAATAAACAGTAATGTACAACACTTTTTCCACAACTGAAAAACTAATATGTGGAGTAGTGATTTTATCAATACACACTCAGCTATCAGAAAAGTAAGCAAAAGGGAAATGAAAAATGGTACATGAAGGAAAGAGCAAGAAAAGGAGAAAAATATGATCCAGCTGCCATTTCCAAAAAATGATCCAAAGGAACAGCTCCTGTCAATCCTCAAGTGTGAGAAAACAGCTCCCATGTTCGTGTGAAGAATGCTATCATTCTGTCCTTGTCATGTTTAAATATTAGGCTTACTTTTGTTTAACTATTCAGTAAAGAGCAGTTATGAAATCTCTTTCCTACTGGATTTGGTGATTGATCCTTTATTCAGATCTTCATAAAATATCCACCAAGATCTACCAGTGATTTGGCTCTTTTGACTGGCAATACTGATGATTTTATTAAAATTAGGGCAAAAGGGAATTGAATACTTATATCCAGAAAGCCGTACTTTAAACCCCTTATTTTATATGTTGTTAAATGATACTGCTATGGATAAAGCAATGGATGTATTAGGTACATACAATATATTCCATAGCTGTGGCTTAGACTTCCTCTGTGATTTTATTGCTGTAAACGATTGGACAGCATTATAGGGTAATTCACAGAGACTTCAAAATTTGTTTCTTTTTTCTCTTTTTGTCTATTCCTTGTGTCTCTTCTCTCTTTTTCTCCTTTACACTATCAGTAAGAAAATGAGACGAAAAGATCAATGTTGTGATACTTGCACTTCCACATTTCAGCTGCCAACACATTTTGCTCATGGATAAGGCATTACTTAGCCTTAAAAGTTCTCAATTTAATCTCTATACTATTTAGGAGCAAAACAAATGGAAGCAAAATACACATGCACATATTTACATATATTTATAGATTTATATGCAATTTATATAGCAGTTAATTTTCAGCAGGGATTTTACAGTTATAAAAAAATCCAAGGAGTTTTATTTGGAAAAAAATAAAGGGAAAGCTGATAAAATATGAAAAATATAATTCTCTAAAAGAATTCCTGAGGAAGACATGAGCTCTTTGTCTTGGCCATTAGTTCAGTTGAGGATCTGAAATACTATTTTCTACTCTTTTGATTATGGGTCGTTTACTAAGGGGTCCTAATCTCAGTGATTTCCAGTGATTAAAAAAATATATCAAAGAAAATAAAAGGGGTCTGTGCAGTATCACTTACAACTGCAAAGGTCTCAGGACCATATGTGACAAATAAAAGCAGTTCCCCAGAGACTGAAAGTGTCAGTGGACACAACAGTGACTTTGATCCTCATGTATCAACAGGAAAAACAAAGTAGCTTTAGAATTTGGACATGGGCTTCATAGTTTTGACTGAAATAATAAATTAAAAACCAGGACCATCATGATTTTTCCCCAACCTAGCCCTTGATTTGCTTGTGAATGGTTTGCTCTGTACTTACAAATAGCCTTTATAAGCCTCTTTTATGAAGATATTCTTTTTATTCTGGTCTGTATTTTTTAAACAAAAATACATTAAAAGGGGACATAAAAATATACAGGTGAAACATAAATTATAAGTAAACTAAATGTCTAAAGTTAATTTAGTATTCAAGGTTTGATTTGAACCTGTGACACTATGGAGAAAAAATCTGCATCTAAAC
Source organism: Edolisoma coerulescens (assembly GCA_013397115.1). Taxonomy (NCBI): domain Eukaryota; kingdom Metazoa; phylum Chordata; class Aves; order Passeriformes; family Campephagidae; genus Edolisoma; species Edolisoma coerulescens. The sequence goes on from VWZW01001754.1 coordinate 553,171, forward strand.
CACACACAACAGGACATGAATTGATTTTTGTGTTTTCCATTTTACATAGTGACATTGATTTGCATTCCTAATAAGGCCATTAATAACAGAGTGAAAGGAAGGGTAATAGTCATCCGGTATATCTGTAACAAGTAGGAATATCAGTCATTAGCTACTATGCCTGTAGTCACTTAGTTCAAATCAGTGCCTAGGTGCCCTCTTACTGTGTACAGACTAAGAGACCATAGGACAAAAGAGATTGCTGTGAAGTTTTTACTGGTCTAAATAAAAATATTTACTTCAGATATTGCATATTTATGCCCAAAGATAGATGAGAATCAATAAACTTTAACATAAAGGAGACATTTTTATTTAGAAGCTTCTTCATTGGGGGAAGAGGAGGTGGCTTAAACATGGTGTAAATTCAGTGGTGAAGTACATTGCAATTTCATTGTCATGAGGAAGCAAGCGAGACAGCAGACATGAGTTACAAAAGCAGAAAACATCTGAGCAGAACCTCCATCTACTCAGTGTACTTTAATACAAATAGTAATAGTGGTACTGCCAGCTGGAGGGCAGGAAGAATTCACCTGAATGATATTTTGAGCTTTGGGATTCTAGGGAGTTTCAGGGAAAGTGGATGAGCAGATGGAAACAAATGAAAATGACAACTTTCATGGTATGAAATTGTATGAAAAGGTGTGTTGCATGATTACCATTGCAGCATATCTGGGAACATAATCTAGCTGCAGAAGGCACAACTACTAATGATGAAAGGGTAGAGATCATAAAACTTAACACATGCAGATTCAATAACAAACCATGCATATGTTACCAATCTTCCTGTTGTCGGTGTACTCATAATTTTTCAAGACCCAAAGATAAGCCTAAGAGACACTAAAATGTAGTTTATGCTGTAAATAGTGCTTCTATAAATGCAGAATAATGGAATTTCATACCTACCTGTTTCACATAAATATTACATAGATGAAATGTTACATAAATGAAATCATAAATCTCCCCTAATATAATTATTAACGTGTATAGACTCCGTAACTCCATTGATTTATCCAAGAACTTTGTTCTTTACTATTTTTGTCTGTGTTGGACACATGGCTGAAACTGGCTTGCTTACAGTCCCACAAACTCCCATCAGTTGCTTCCATAGTTTCTCTCCAATTTATTCTTTATGGTTCCTTAACTAGTGCTATCTTTCCATGCTGGACACACCACTTCATCTCTTCTGGAAAGCTCTGGCAGGGTGCAGTGGGAAAACAGTAACTCCCTTTTTCCATTGTAAACAGCGCTGCCTTGTACTTCCCATCCCCCTCAGTCCCTTCCTTTCCAGGTGGTTCAAGGATTCCCTTTCATGTGCTTTCATAGTTATTTCAAATGAAAGTATTGCTGCTTTCAATCAGTGCTGATGGATGCCTCCGTATCCTGTGAGTCTCACAGCCACACGAGAACACTCAGGTTTGTTTTGCCCATCACCTTCCTCCAGTCATGGCACACTTCCTGTCAGCAAGTATGGAAGACCATATAATAAGGTGCTTGCATAAAATAATAACCACAGGACTTAGTCTGTGCTTTATCTGCCTATTGAACTAGTTACCTATCTGTTTAAATGTCAGAAACAATTCCAGACATTAGCCAATATATCTGTAATATATGATGATATGCTGCCACAAAGGCAGCAATTTTCTAGCACTCATAGACTTCCTCAGGACCCTCATGATGCGATGAACAGAAGCAGACAATAAATTCCGCTTTTTGCATAGACTCTCCCTGTCACTGTGGGAGGTTAATCTTTGCTTAAGGTCTAACCAAGTTAGTACCATTTTGCTGTTGAAGCAAAAATAAAATACATGGTTAGACAGTTGCCATGTTCCCACCTCCTAGTTCTTCACGAAGAGAAAAGAATTTTAGACAGTTTTGTCAGCTAGCTGAGCTTTCTGCTCATTCCTCCTAGGCCTTTTCACAGTTTGGACAACTTCAGAGTAATTCAATGTCAAGGACATTGCTTCTTCTGAAAACTTCACATCTGCCATTTTCAAAGTACGTAGAGCTGTCTCCTGCCAGCTGCAGTACATTAATTTTGAAGGCATCAAAAAAGGCCACCATAATTGATTGTTTAAACAGAAGTACTTCTTTTCCACACCTGCAAGTAAAAGTGCAGACCTTCCTTGTCCTGTCAGATCTGACAGCCACCATCACCGTCTCTGAGTCTCTCACCTACTCACCATCGTTTTAAAATCCCTTTTAATAGGAATTATTTAGGAGAATCATACCTTAAACACACTTTGCAACAAAACAAAATGCAAGGTTAGTAACAAAGCTGATAGGTATTACCCCAAAATGTCGATTGCTCCAGGGCTAGCATTTGTGCTAAGCTTCCTCTCAGGTCTTAACTGTAAGCTTGACAAGACCAGTACAATAAATATTGTGGAATGTCCTGTGGCAGCTCTATATTGTATTATTTTCTGGATAGCTAATGGTGAAGGTGCAAAGCAAGGGCAGGAGGGGTGATCTGTGTGACTGAGGACTTGTTTTACTCCAGGGGAAGGAGAGAGAGCAAGGTTTCGTATCTTCCTGGAGACGACCACCCCCTCCTTCTTACCAAGGAAACTGAGGAATGGTTTTCTTCCCTGTTTTCTCATGAGCACAATGATCCTTCCTTGCCTTCAGTCCTAGAATGTGACAATAATGTCACCAGATGTGGCAAGAAAGGCAAAGGTCTCTTTCTTTCATTGCATCCCCTCCTTATTCCCATTTACAGGGAACACATTGTGTCTCCAGTCTTCCTTAGTTCTTCTCTCCTAAGATTTTTGTTTTGATTTCTCATCAGTAATTCCTCTCCATGTATCTCTTGTCAATTAAGCACAGTGAGCAAACCCATTTTTGTACAGCATTACTGGTGTAATTTGAGTAACGTTTATCTCTATTATTAGTTTGATGCAATTTACTGAGATGTGATCTGCATATGCTCAAAAAAACCCCAAATGAACAAAAAAACCTGGTTTTTGCATTTCTTTGGTACTCTTTCATCTTTGAGGATATTTGTGAAGATCATATAATTAGGGCATATATGTGGATATGAAATTTATGGTATTTACACCCTAAAAATTTTCAATTAAATTAATTTTATTTTTGCTTCTACATTTTAAAATGTTACACATTATACTGGCATATATACTTGGGAAAATAACTTGCTCTTGAGGTAAGTGTCCAGGCATAAATCAATTTGACATATTCTGTCTCCATGGTTAGGAATGGCATTGAAAAGAAGGTAACATAATTTTGAAGTTAAAGAATAATATGGGCCCCAGCAACTGAGACAGTAATGAGTCAAAATTGCTATTCATTGTGCAAACTTGGATATGAAAGAAGCCATATCTGGGAAAAGAATCTGAGGGAAAAAAAGAGATAAAATCCAGCATCAGTTCTTATTTGCTCTTTGAAGTCTGATTTTGTCCACAGAAAATGCATAAAAGAAATTTGGAATGCATTTTTCTGATGATCAGGCTTTTCAGCTGTTGACAATTCCAGGTTTTTGCCTGTTAATACACTGTGTCAAGCGTATCTTTAAATATACGTAATTGGAGATCAGGAACATTTCTTTTAATCTTTCTTGACTCCATTGCCAAGGATAGTGCTGCAGCATTGGAATGACACGCATATTGCTGTTGAAATCAGTAGGGTGCAGAAAGAATCAGGCTAAGGAGACACCATTCTTCATATCCCAGGATGTTCTGCTTCACAAAAAAAAGAGTCTTAGAGAAGCAGATTTGCCTAAGAATTAACATTTCTGTAGAAAAACCGGCAAGATTTCAGTTTTAAACAACATTTAACAGGATCTTTTTAGCTGTGTAGCAGAGGAGTTGATGTCTGATATTGAATACTTCCTCAGCTCCATAAGCAGGGCAGGAAGAATAAACTTAATAAGTTTATTTCATTTTCAGGTCACCACGCTTTCATAGTAAGACCACCTTCTCCTGTCCTGAGTCCAATGCCCTCCGACCATGTTCTTTTAGATATTCTCCATGAGGAGAGTTAAATGTATAATGCAAAATACACTAATTTGTTCCTTTTCAGTTTTTATACCCTTACACTGAGCTGAGATACTTCCCAATATTGGTACAGCTACCTCAGGAAGAGAGGTATTTGCATCTCTTTGATTAACTTTGGGACAAACAATTGCAGAGACAGTTGATTCTCTCAGCTGATGTAGCTGTTTATCAATAATAATGACTGCCCTTATTGTTGAACAGAGTTCAGCTTTCTTTGTTCTGGCTATGCTCCATCACCCTGATGTGCTTACCTAAAATTGATGAGGGCATTGCCCTCACCCATCACCTGAGAATCACCTTCAACTGTAGGGGTTTGCTGGTTCAGCATACTGTTTCTCAGAAAATTTCCTGGCATGGTGGGTGTTGAATTCCTTCACTTTCAGGAAAGAGATTTCCATCTTCTTCTAGCTGTGGTCTCTACGATCAGATCATGAATACCTGTTACAATGGTTTAGTTGAGTAAGAAATAAGTCAATTCTCACCATTAGTGGATGAAGCAAATAGAGAACCAGATCTGGGATTGAAGTTAATATAGCTAGATTGTCTTCGTTCCTGGACGTCTATTAAACAGCATTTAGCACAATGCAGCTGCTAATGACTGAAATATTTTGGTGGTCCCTTAATCAAAAATAACAATGGGCTCATCAAGTAAAAAATAAAAACAGTAAAGCATTTTCTCTTTCTTATAAATATTGCCTGGATTAAGAGTTAGCCAGAGTTCAAAGCAGCTGGGACAAACACTTTACTTCAGAAGTTGCAGCTGTTTGCCCAGTGCTCCAACACAGTTTCCTGCAAACTCGTAGCAGGAGAAAAGGCAGTGGTAAATATCAGGTGATCCAAGAGCTGCTGTACACGTGTCCAGGGTGTCGTGGGACACATCAGCTGCATGTGCCATGTGCTTGGTCTGGGATCATGTACAGGCCAGGGAATGTGTTTGCCTCTAGCCTCTCCTTATTCTCCTGGATGGATGCAGAGGTTCAGGATCCTTGCTTTTGTCTGGTTTAATGGCTAGGTGTCATGGAATATGCTGGCTGCTGTTACCAAGGAAACTTGTCATACACACTTTAGAAACTGTCTGGGAAAGAATTAATGAGCAGTTAACTTGATTTCAGATCTAGCTGAGCAAAATTGTTTGTGTGAAAAATGAGGGTTCATCCACACCAAAAACCTTTACTGAAAGCTTGATTAGGGTTCTTTTATGTGGCTATCTAACTGATTACTTTGAAATCTGTCTAAAAAAAAATGAAATGTTTTATTTCATATTTTTCTAACACATTGAACCTAACAAATTTTCAAATAAAAATATTTTGATTTCAGGAAGACTGTAAAAGAGAGGATAAGGCTGAAAAGCACCCTGTCTTGTCTTTTACTGTATTTTCCTTGCAACAGGAGCAGTTAGAGCTGAAAATTTTTTGGCTGATGTTAGCCTAACCAACCCTTAAATATCTGGATTCCTCCACTTTCTTAATTCTTTCTTTATCCTCTCAGTGCTAAGTCTCTCATAACATCTAGGTTAAACCTCCATTGCTGCATTTTATGCACATCACTTTCACCTTATTCCCCAGTGGATATAGGAGGTAATTTCTTACCAGCTTTGTCTGAGTAACCTTTTATGAATGTGATTATATATGTGTCTTCATTTTCCTTTTCAAGACCGAACAAACCAATTTTCCAAATTTCCTTTCATTCAACTCAAACCTCTTCTCACAGACAAAAAAGGCTGTAAGCAAAGACCTGCTAACAAAGAGAACAGACCTCTGCTTCACTGGATTCTTGGAGTAAGCTTTGCTAAGAGCTGAGGCAATGTTCCAGATGCCTTACTGTGGAAAAGAAAAGCCAAGCATCCAGTCTAACAGGGTGCATTGCAAACAAAATGAAAATTTGAGAAAATTCTGTAATAGAGGGATTTATTGGAGAGCGTTTTTCAAGCTTCATGAAGAAAAGTATTCTGTAACAGAGGCAAATGTAATTATCTCTGATTCTTGCATCTGCATTCACTGCACTATTTTTATTCACTCATTTTTAAAGCAAATTGCTTTCATTTGAATTGTTATCTGCTTAAGGTTAGAATCTTATTTTTATAATTTATGTTGGTACCTCAGAGGGTATAGTGGACACATCCCTTCACCATTACAGCTCAATTATAAATAGTATGTTTGTTCTTGAACGAGGGAGACTGAAGAAAACATTACTAGAAATTAAATCATGTAACCAGGTGTATTTGCACTTGAGGTACACTGCTAATTCTTTTACAGAATAAAAAAGATGGCCTACTTTTTCTAGTGTTAGTATTAAAAACAATCTTCAGAGGTTGCCATTAAAAATTATTTTGTGAACTTCTTTGCAGGAAGGCATTTATAGCAAATTAAGGAAACCCCAGGAGAAGTAATTTATTTCATTCCAGCAACACGTGAAACAGTGACAGGTTTGTAAGCTGGAACTTTGTTTTCCCAAGTAGTTTCTGGAGCATACATCGTGCTGAATGCACAGATACAAGACTCTTGCCATGCAGTTTGTAGTCGGGGATGCCAAAAGCCATCAGTCTAATCAGGAAATAAGATCAGTAAGTAGATGATAGATGCAGGTCCACAGAGATTCTCCAAGTGTATCTCCTTGTTCCCAAGACCTAAGGGAATGTGTTAATTACTGCTGAGAACAAATCCTTAACCATCATAGAACTTCAGGTGTAGGAGAACCTTTTCTTCACTCAATCCGCTTAATGAAGAAAAAAATTTGTTCAGCTCTTGCCAGGGAAACATCTTCAGAAGGAGAAACCTTTTAATTTGTGCCAACTTTGGTACTCACAAAACAGACCATCCTAGTTCCAGAGAGGCAAATGGCATTTCCTCTCCTTCTCATGCCCAGTATCTCTGTCTTCACCCCAAAGGAGACTGGCCTGCTCCTCCAGGATGCACAAGTGCATGTGAATTTCAACCTGGTCCTCAAATAGAGGGAACAGAGCCTAGAGCTGCAGGATAGCAGGAATGTGGCTCCTTCCTTGAATTGTCCCTGCTCTTTGTTGTACCTTAAGGCTTACTGGGAGAAAATTGAGCTAGGCTCTTGGAAGTCTTTGAAGTTCTTTGGAATGTTCTGGTATCTGCTTGAGCTGTACTGGCACTCAAGGACAGTTTTAATAATCTAAGCGAAATGCCATTGTTTAGTTACAATATTAAAACAAGAAGTGGATCATTTTCTGAAAAACAGAAGCAAAAAAGTTTTGGAGAACATCTTTAAACTCAAGAAACCTTTCCTTCTGTTTGGCACAGCTTGTGTGACTGGAGTTTGTTACTCATGTTCTTGAATGTCTGCAATGCCCAGGGATTTTTGGTTCACTTGCTTCTTCTTGAACTGACACATATCACCTGCTTAAAGCAGCTATTTTAAAACAGTCAAACCCTGTAACATTTAAAAACAATAAGAATTTATTCTCAGGGTGAGGAAGTAGGCAAAGAATGCCATTTCTTTACTCAGTCACAAGAGACCCTCACCCTTTCCAACTGATAAGACAGAGAGCATTTTTTTGTTCTCAGGGATTTCACTTCTACCAAATTCCTTTTCAGTATGATAGCAAGAAAAATGAAAAAGGTTTGAAGTGAAAGTGAGAAACATAATTTTCACATGTCAGTGTCACTGTGCATTGTTGGCTATTAAGCATCCTTTTAATTTTGATTGGTCAGTGGAACTGTGAGACTACACTAAATGAAATTATCTGGTTGTATTCCAGTAGTGACATCCTTTTACTTTATACTTGTATGCACTGAGACAGAACACTGCCAGTTCATGTTGTGTAAATATTTATCTCGCTCATTTAGTGGTCTAATCTATAAATTAGAGTGAATCTATCTTTTCACTGCTTCAATATAGTCAATTTCTGTGAACTGTTCTATACTTTGGAGATACTCCATTAGTCATTTTTCAAATGAATTTAGATGAAAATAATGAAAAAATTGTTAATGGTTGACTGTCTATGATCAAAATGTGCAATCAGGTATCCTCATACCCTGCTGCTTGTACTTGACACATCCACCTGACCCATTCAGGAGAAAAAAGCAGCGAGGCTTTCTCACCAAATCCAGGTCACTTCTGACAGGACCTTCTGCACCCTGCCTGCAATTTGGGTGCCACTTTTAAGCATTGTAGTCTGGTAGAGCTCTATGACAGCATCCATTGCTGAATAAAATGTTCTCAGTTGAATGAAGTTTTATCCATTTTGTGAGCTGCTGTTATTTCTTACTCTTGGGTATTTTTTTTCACATTGTTCCCCTGCCTGTGAAAAAAGGATGAGCTGGTATCATTAGTGTTCATACACGTGTACTTATGGTTTTGTGGAGAGCCCTCTTTTATCATTTCTTATAGTAACCATAATAATGTAAGTATCTGTATATTAGAGTGAAATATTCCAGGTGAATATGGAAGTGAAATGGAAGGAGCAAGAATTAGAGTGAGTGAAATGGAAGGAGCAAGAATTATGCAATACTCTCCCAAATGCAAGGGCCCATAGCTCTGTAGAGCCCAGAGAGTACATTTGATGATCTCTGAACAGAACCACAGTCTTTGCCTCTGAACTTGAGAGGGAACCTTTCCTCGTTTTTGGAAGCTGAGCAGTGATTTCTGCCATAGGGTTCTGAGATATACATGCATACCGTTAATATAATGTGGCTAGATTACATCTTTAGTGCAACTTTAATAGTGCATTCTACTTTACTGCTCAATAAATTTAATCCAAACTCATCTATCTAGAGCCTACAGTGCAATATTTATATAATTATTTGCATTCCTCATTTGCACTCATTGTTCACAACCTCCCTGTCCTTGTAAGTACCAGATGACACTAACGATGTAACTAGTTAGGTATGTAATTGTGCATACCTTGTTAGAGACAACCCTTAGCCTCAGAGTATAATATTTGTCATTGTCATCCTTATAAATTCTTAAATCATTATGAAAATATCACCCTGGAATGGTTTATGCATAGTTATTATAAATATATGTTTATTTATGTGCTTCTTTTGCCTGTATCTAATATGAAAAGACAAATCATAAGTCAAGAAGGAATGAAAGAAGGTAGCCTTTCAATAGCTCCAAAGTATGGAATTCTTCCCAAAAATCAACAAACCAAACAAAAAAAGGTAGTAAGAGAGTTTTCACATTTTCTCCTTTATGTAAGTACCAAGAAAAGGAAATTCAAAAGTTGTATTCAGTTGCTTATAGCTGCACCTGCAGTGTGCATTATGGAGGACCGTAATGACTTTTATAAGCATTATTTAAGAGCTAAAAGCATTAAAAGGTCTTGAAAAATCAACAGAAATCTGACAATCAGTCACTCTGTCTCTTGACATGTGATTGAAAGGATTATTTTCTCTTAACTTAAAAAGACAGTTTTGGTATTCACTTTCCACACATAAACCATTTTGAAATTTCATCATGACTATCAAGAATGATTACTAGCAGGAAGATACAAAAATCTTGAAGGGAAAATATTCACAAAAAAAAAAAAAGCCAGAAATATGTAGAACATAGTAGTGTCGGAGAGATCTGAGTCTCATGCCTTGTAGTAAATATTTATCCTCAAGCAGATTTTCACAACAGGCAAAAAAGAAGCGGGGCGGTTTTCTGGCTACGATAAACTTCATGCAGAGGCAGAAGGAAAGGAGTCAAGTACGTAAGTGACCTCTGAAAAAGTCAGTCTTAGAGGCCAAGTTACAGTGCATGGCACCAGAGGTAACGGCAGCAAAATCTCATGTCTGTTTGGTTTTTTTTTTAGCAATTCCAAGCACTTGACTGTCCAATTGGTGTGCCCAGTGCTGTAGAAGAGACTGCACTTATGTCATTTTCCCACCTTTGTGCTTATCTTGTACCAAGATATTGGTTGTCAAAGCCAGCAAAAGCTCAAGGCTCTTAGTGGAAGACACTCGCTCCGGAAGACAGAGGAAGGGAAAGAACAAAGCCAAATTAGGCTTCGGAGGTTTATTCTCTCAGTGGTCTGTGACACCGTATGAGTTTAATAAGAGCTTAACTGGATCCTTCTCAGGGAAAGGGAATTCGGTTGAAAGCCCAGGATTTTAAGAGGTTATCAAGAGACATAGATTTAGTTGATGAAATGTCATGTCATGAACCTTGCTCCTTGTTAACAGCATGAAACAAAGAACATGTAGGACCAACCAAAGAAGTCTTTTTGTTACTGATTTTATTTGGACTGAATGGCTTTGTAGCCATCAATTGCAAAGAGCTGATCCCTTCTTAATTAAACCTGTCACTGGTGGTGTGTGCTGTTCATAGGATACTGTGCACAAAGAAGAACATTGGGAAAAGTATTATGCTCCCAGCAGTCAGGAGGTTATCTTTACACTAATATTCTTAACAGTAATGATATCCATAGGACTGAGAGTCATTTATTGTCCTAAAACCCAGAGATTATCAGTACTTCTGCAACAAGAAAGCTCCTTTGCCAGACAGGCACGCAGACACAGGAGAGGCATAATAACAAGATGATAAAAATCTTGAAGTAAGACAATGCAATGAGGAAGTTAGAACAGTTTGTCTTAGTTCTGTCATCCAACAATACTTTGTAACCCAAAGGACATGGTTTAATCAGGGGGTCTGAAATGTAAATGAAGCAAATTCTGACAGCCTTTGATCAAAGGCAGAGAAGGATGGAAAGCTTCTCAGATAAGTCTCTAAGGGAGCAGCCAGAGTTAAGTCAGATAAACAGAACAAAACTAAAGTATATTCACATCCCAAATTTTGCTAAATTTAGCTTTGAGAAAAGAATCGAGGTAGTCTTAAGCCCGTGTAATTAACTGGTTAAGAAAGTAGCGTTAATACATTTTGGTGGCAGACTGTGCCCACTGCAAACCTGTCTGATAAAGGTGTGGGCTGCAGAGATGACACCTTCAAAGCAACTTTGAACCCTTTGATGGGTGCCAAGAGACACAGTTGCTAAATGGGTATTCAGTCACTTACTGATTGGTAATTCAGAAGAATCAGGTTCATACATCCAGCTCTAATAACTCTGAATTAGAGATGGCTGACTTAGGATTCATTAAAAAAGCAGTCTGCTAGAGTCAGATTTTAGAGCACTTGGGTTACTGTGGAGAGGAAGAAAAGGCACATTAGGGTGTAACTCCCACTGCAATTTTCTTTTCAGCAATGGACACCAATTCATTATTATCGTGAAGTGTCAGACTAAATACATGTCAGGATCTTACAGAGGGTATCCCACAAAATTTTCTATTTCTTATGTTTGGAAAAAAGCAAGTAAGCGCAAGACCTTATTTTATATCGCATTTCTTTATCTCACATCTCTAGTGGGGAAGCCAAACTGAATTATACATCCCTTTTAATTTACCATCTCACAGACAAAGACTGATGGTTGTATATATGATTTTGATAACTTTAAATTTCAGTATTTCTTAGTTAAACAACATTTTCATTAAGATTTGTATGAATTTAGATATTTGATCTAAGTCTGGGACATTATTTATTTATTTCTATTGTTTTTATCAGAATAGTTTATTGTATGGAAAATTGATTGCTACTTTTAAATTTAAACACAAGTGCTTAACCTTTGTACCCATTGTTCAAGTGTAGCATCATTCCTAGGAATGTTCACAAACTAAACATATTCATATACTGTTTGATAGCAGTCTTCCTCATCAGCCTGAAACACGTAGAATCAAGGTCTACAATTCAAAGAATAGATATTCTTTTACTATCCTCTTGCTGCATTCCCAGTAGGATTGTTCCACTCCATGTGGGTTTTCAGGTGCCCATAAGAAATGGGCTAATGAATTGCATTCATAAGCCACCCCTGGATGGTGAACAAATCCATCCCTTAGCACAGTGCTCAAGGTGTTCATGAGAACATCCTTAACACAGGTCTTGGTCTCTTGGTTTTCTGGGGTTTTTTGTTTGGCTGGTTCATTTTTTTTTTCCTACAAGCCGTACTGTTACAGCTTTGAAAAGACAGTAAATCCTAAATTATTTTGATAGCACTTTGGAGAATATATGGTGGCTCATGTAACTAATTAGGAAACATTTCTTTCCAGATAAAAGAGGTGTGGAAGATACATTATTAACATTTCTCAAATATTCATTAATGAATCTTCCAGTGCACACTTAATAATAAATGGGCATTTACTAAGAAAAGTTCCCTTCTGTTTTTTGAAAAAATGCTCTCAAGAGAATGTGTAACAACACTAAGATTCAGTGTTCAGTAGATAACTGGACTAACATCTACTCACATTATTTTCTTTGTGCTGGAAAAATGCTTTCACGTCATTTCTCAGTATCTGAGCAAAAGACATTTGAAAAGTGAGAGTATCTGTGAAGGAATCCAAGTAGTGTGCTATTAACATTAGTAAAGGCTATTGATCTGTAGACAAATCAAAAGAACTGTTCCTGAGTTCTGAATTTTGTGTCCAATCCTGAGGGCAGTGGAAAGACCCCCACTGACTTCAGTAATTATTTGATTTTGACTTTATGTCTCCTTAGGGGATTTGAACAACTCAGAGCTGTAAAACAGTATAGACATAAAATATATGTACTTGTATAAAATAATTTTATTGACTTTGAAAATTATTTTAGTTGGACCAATATTTTCAGTTTGGAATACTTCCCACTGAAGACAAAGAAAGTTACAGGAACTTCTCTACAGAAGTATCTAAATGTACAGGTAGACTCTGTCCTGCAAACAGTAAAATTTTTCAACTGCACTAAAAGTATGTCATTTTGCAGGTTTATAATTTTGTGCAAGGTCAAGTACAACATTTTAGTCATAAAATAAATATATGTCCTGAACTTATTTCTAAATCCTACATTAAAGAATTTTTTTTTTAAAAAAGGGAATACATTCTAAGGGAGCAAGTGTGATGCGATTTAAGCTATTGGGCTCAGAGTCTTCAGATTACCTTTCTTTTACTCTGGACAATGCTTTTTCCGTGGCATCTGGATGATAATCTACATGTACTTTCCTTTTAGAATGTTACTCTCCATTTACTTGAGTGTACCCCATCCCTGATTCTATATTTGTCTCATAGAAAGAACACCATCAACACGTGAGAGCTCACACTTGGGAATATGGTATGCATATTTCACGTGGCTATCTAAAATTCCCGAGTCCCAACCTCTTTGGGTTTTTCCCTTGTTTTATAAATTCAATAATCCTTCTGTAAATAGTTTTGCCAACTACTAATAGACTGGAGTTTTGTTTAGACATTCTACTGTGTGCCCTTTCTTTAGAGAATATGTTCATAATTCTTTCAGGCTTCAACTAAAATCAATATTTTAAAAAAAAGACTTTTTGTCGAACAGAGCTTCAAAAAAATTCAAAATAATTAGATTATGGATTTTTAAAAAATCTATCGATCTTGATTATACAAAGAAGGAAGCCAAAGCTCCAGAACTTGCATGGCAATTTGGATCCAGGTATGTTTTAAGTAGAAGGAGATCCATGTTGACGTGGACTTTCCTGAACAGAAACAGGCAAAGAAACCTGACAAAAATTGGGGTTTAAGTTATGGAATCATTAGTAGGGCACATCAAGAATATGTCAGTCCTTAGGAACAGACTGACTGTCCAGGCTGTGTGCAGCTTTATCTTCCAAGGACAATGGCTCAGAGACCTCTTTTTCAGAGGGATAAAGATGCAGCCAGGCAGGACATTCCTTCCCATGAAAGAGAAAATCTTTTAGAGAAAATGAGAGTCTGTCTTGAAAGAGATAAGCCTGTATGAATGCTCAAGGACAGCTGGGTAACCTGCCTTGCCTGCTTTCTAGAAACATGAACAAACAATTTGGAATGAGCAGAGACTCCATCTACAGTGTTGTAGCCCTTTGCTCTTTAAAGAGCCTGGTATATATGTTAGGATCATTTATCATCACTTCCTACAGGCAATATAATGTTTGACTGCAGTTTTATCTTAATTTACAACATGTTGGCTTTAGATTGTTTAGTACTAAACATCAGAACTAAAAAATAAGAAAAATAAGCTTAGATTAAATAGCAGAATTTATTCCCTGATTTTATGTCACAGAGAGTTTAGAGCAATAAACAGAAGTGAGTTAAAAATAATAATAATAAAAAAAACTCTACCATAAAACATATTTGCTGCTTTTTACTATTTAAGAACATCTTTTTGGTTGGTTCATAAAACTGAAGTGGTCAAGAACTATACAATATCTAATTAGTGGGAATGATGGATGTAACCAATTCTTTCTGGCTCTTACTTTCATTGTACCTCATATTCAATTACATGATGAGACTATCAAGCTCCATTCCACAAAATACTTGGTGGCGTGGAGGCCCTGCAGACACTTTCTACAGGGCCACAAAAGAAAAGCAAGGCTATTATTAGCAACCTTAAATTCCCTATATAGGCTATCATATCCGCAGTGGAAAATTGTCAGGGTGGCACCTCAAAAAGAGTTGAAAATCTCCATTATGATATCAGGATCACAGAAGTTTTAGATCATGAAAAATTTCAGTGTGGAAATTATTTTTTTTTCCTCATAGTCTCAGAATATGTTTTAATTTTTAATTGAGTGCAATTTCCAGCTGTCATCCCCAGCATTCCTCCATTCTCAGCTGTTGTCTCATAAATGGCTAGAGAATGCTCTTTCACTATTTAGCACTAATTAATTTTGTTAATTAAATGTCACCCTGCTTTTTTCCTTATTAGAGTTTTTGTACCAAAATGGTTCCCAGGACATTGCTGCTAAAATCACTAAAGATTAAAAAGAAAGGATGGAAATTGAATGTGCAAGCACTAGAGAATTCATTAAAGGCATTGTAAGACTTGCAAATGCCTCTTGACAAGCAAGGAAGTGTAAGACACTTCCCTCCAAGGGTGAGTTAATAGGCCAGCCATTTCTGTCAAACCTTCTGTATATTGGTGAGCAAGAGTATCACAAACTGGTGATTTCAAGAAGCAATGTCAACGCAATTTTATTCTCAAATTTCTCATTATAGCAATTACATTGTCGGGGAATTTTCCTGTATTAATTGTATAAAGCCCGTAGATAAACATCTTGTTATTGTTCGTTTCCTTTTTAAATCTAAAGTAACAAGTGCATGTGGGAAGAAAATGAGAAAGGCAGATTGTCTCCTTCCAATTTATTGGTGGCTAATCCATCCATTTGAAAAAAAAAAAAGGAAGAAGAAAAAAAAGTCTTGCATTGCTTTCTGGGGCATGCTGGTGTGTGTATGTGGGAGCTGGCAAGAGGTCACATACAGATGAATGCTACTTTTTCAACCCGTCTAGTCTATGGCAGAGCATGATGCTTCTGTTAATGTCTTCTTCTGTAGTGTTGAAGGGTTTTGCTGGTTTTTGCTGGCACGGTACCCACGTAGAGGCCAGTTGTATTGAGTAACATGTAAAACTGCCAGCGAGGAATGTAGTCCAGGATATTATCGGGTGAAACATGCAATCTTCATTGATTTCCTGACACTGCCATTAATAACAAAGCCAGGGTTTCCTATAAGTCCCTGAAGTTTTTAGTCAGCACATTCAGCTAGTTCTAATTGTCATTCTTCCTTCTCTGAGGGCTTTTTGGGGAGCAGGGAGAGAGAGAAAGAGCTTATGCACTTGGTTGTGTTTCCATGGACTGGTTCGCTCAGCCTTTCTCAGCTGTACGGGCACATGAATGGAAAGTGCTGAGTGCAGCAACCTGGGAGAAACCTCTGCTGAACCTCATGTCAAGGTTCAGGTGATACCAGAATTAAGCCCTGTATTTCTGTCAGCTTCTGGGCAAATTGGGTGGAGGCATCAGTGAAGGATATTTTGTTCAGTCCCCTTTGGTTATGTGTGTGCTTGAAATGCACAAAGACGGCCCAGTTTGTCAAAGGGGGTACGACAAGGAATGATCACATGTACAGATAAATTAAACCAGTGCTACTTATCTAAACACCACATTCAGCCCAATTCTTCCCAGACAGCATCTGGAAATGTTTAGAAAGGATTACATATGCAATTGGAGTTTATGTAGTTTAGTTCTCTAAAACACTGTTATTAATGTAAAGCCTCTCTTTCTCTATGAACTCTTCCTTCCACACATCCCCGAGAGATCATGACAAATACATGTAATAGAGAGCCAACCCACATTCCATTGCAAGACAGGATTGGATTTAGGTTTGCATCTTGAACTTTCCAACATTTAAATTTGCATGCACAGAGACACAGGGTCATGTGATGGTGTTGTGTTAGTTTATTAGATAGTGTATTATTTAATATATTTTCTATTAGACCCCTCTTTCCTGTTTCTATATGAGTAAAAAATTCACAGTTGCTATTTAGTGGATATAAACACTCTATTACCAAGGGATCAACAGGAGTGTTTTCTAATTCTGATGAGAAACTACGACAAATAGAAAGGACAATAAGCCTTGAGTAAAGTGCTAATATAAAATATGCATTTTAGTGTAAATATATATGTTGATCTGAAGTAAAAAAGCACATTTTTTGGACTATAATAGATTTGTGAATGAAATTCTTTTGTCTGCTGGTGCATATTCAGTTCTTTAACTATTAACTACTGGGGATCTGCCATGCTTGAAGCTGTTTTTGTTGCCCATGTGCACGTTTACACAGGACTTTCCGAAATGTTCTTCACAGTTTAGAGAAGCACGTTGGTGAATGAAGGAGGCAGTGCAGGGCAGCCACTGCTAACTGGTTATGTGCTGCCCATGCTGACACAACACGGAAGGCATTTGCTTTGCAGGTTCTTACAGACACCTTAGAGAGCTGAAACTGGTGTCTCTCAATGTCCAAACTCAGCAAAGTCAATCCTTAGCTTCCTTCATATGTTCTATAAAATTCTCTTTCAGCAATGATCTCTGGTAAAGCCTCAAGAAATACAGGCAGCTTGTAACCAAAAATACATTGAGCTGATCTATTTTCTAAACATTTCAAAGTAATAGATGCCTTCCAAGAATTTTTGCCAGATTATCCGCAAACAAACAAACAAACATAGAAACACAAACGCTTTTTTCAAAACAAGTTCTTTGCAACTTATACTTCAGTTGGTTCTAGAAATGTGGCAACATTATAAGAGTGATCAGAACAATAAAAATAATTGAGAGGAGGAACTTCAAGAAGAAGGAAACACTGCATGAATTAGATAAAAGAAAAATGGAAAAGAAAAGGCAAAATTATAGAACAGATTTTTTAAAAGTAGTAATGACTACGTATATTGACATCCCTAAAAGAAATGAGAGAAAAAATGCCCAACTAAATCATTATATATCTAGCTAATGTATAAATATTACTGGATCTCAGTCATGTATAATATTTTGAAAAAAGCTAATTTATTTTTCATATCCTAAACTTATAACTGGCTTAGAGTTACAGCATTATTGGAAAATTGCTTAGAAATAAACTAAAGAAAGAGGACTATTGAGATAATCTTCCTGCGCCGCCAAAACCGTACAGTCAATACTGTAATAATAATAATACTAATAATACTCTTTATCCTTGATATTGACATGCTAGGAGTATCGAACAACACTGTGTCCAAAAAGCCCACATGCAACAGTAATCTGTGAACCCAGGTGTTTGAGGTGAGCTGGTTTCTAGACACAGGAGAAAATTAGATTTCCTGTGTGGCTGGACAACAGGAGCATTACAACCTGCTCTTGGTAACAGGCTGTCATCAATTACCTCTCTCCTGCACGGGTCACCAGGGTCTAGGGAAGTCAAAGCCAGCGCTGTAGCAGGCAGGATCCAAACCTCTATCCTGTCATTGATCCACCCCAAATGCCCTTTCCCGGGAGTGCCTCATGCCAAGGTAAATACAGCTGTTTGTGTGACTTCTCCCTGTTAGATCTTGCATGTGGTCTGACAGGCACACAGGCAGCACCTCTGGTGCCGTGTTTGCTATTAAGTGAGGTTCAGCAAGTTTAACTCAATTGCAATCATGTCCTGGCTTAAGAGCCAGAGAGCCTTCCAGGACTCACAGCATAATGCCAATCTGAAAGGGGCTGTAATGGGAGATTAACTTGCAGCAACAGCATGCTAACTGAGAGAGAGCACAAAAATAAGAGTGGAAGTAAAGCAAGATTGACGATTAAACTCTAAACACCAGTAGATACTTTTAGAGATTACCAGAGACTGGCCAAAGAGAAGAAATGTGAAACTGACTATAAAAAAAATCTCTGAGGTTGTAGAAAAGGAAGTGAGAACTTATTACACACATGGTGGTCATGTCTGAAAATGTAATCCTTGTGTCTGACAAGATATGAGAGAAGAAAGGAAACATGAACTCCTTGGGTTGTGACATTCCTCTAGCCAAAATTTGGGGGATTTGCGAGATCTCATAAATTGAACAGGGCACTGAAAAAATCATTTTAACAGCTTCTGTAAGTAGCAAAATTTTTAAACTAAAACTGGGACTTGGCTATAAAATTCCTGTGTCTGAATATGAGCTATACTGTGAGGAAAAAGTTAGTGAATCTAAAAATACAATAAAACAAAAATAAAACAGTGGGGTTCAATGAGAAGAGAAAAATCTTTACAGGTTTGCTTATATTTGTGAGAGATAAATAACATGGATAAACTGGGAAATTTAATTATTCAATCTCTCTGTTCTTGTTGACACCAAAAGAGCCTTTTAGCTCTGCAAGCCCAAAGATTTGTGGTGGTACTGCTGCAGAGGACTCAGATACTGGTACACTCAGGCCTGCATGCAGTACAGGAGGAAAAATATCTGCTGGCAATAACATGTGGGACTGAGGCTTTGAGTGTTTGGCTCCACACATGAACACCTCAGGCACAGAGACTTTTAGCCTTTGAAAGCTGCTCTTCTCTTTAGAAACGGGCACAGAGAGATTTTTAGCCACTGAAGACTGTTCTTCTCTTTAAAAACCTTAGTAATTTCAGGAGTTTGAGCAATTCCTTGTGGGATCTGTCGCATTGACTTCTGTTTCACCTGTGCACATGGAGATTATTGCTGTTTTCTGGTGTAGTGGGTTTTGTGTGGCTAGCACAATCTACATAGTCATGGTTAAGAATTTATGTTAGCTGATAACATGATTTGTAACCAGAGCTTGATTTATTTTCTAAGAAATTAAAAGACTGTGAAACAAAAGAGAATTTAAGAAGAAATTATTTGCAATCAGAGATTGCTCTGTTTCCTACAAAATTAAAAGACTTGCTGAAAAAATCCCCCAGAATTTAACAAGAAATTAAAATATGGAATAATTCATTCCCTTCAGGCATTTCACGATTCTGAGCTACAGGTACCTTGTCTGAGTAGTTTTCTGTGACCTTCAAAGTCATGGTTGCTGGAACAAGGTCTTGTGTTCCTTTCACTGATTTGTATGCAATGTTTATCCTTGAAAGGCACACTAAACAAATATTTTGGAAATAGTTGACTGTTTTAGATTATCTACTATTTAAATCTGTAAGTTTCTTGTGACACTGGTGAGATTTTTGTACCATCTGGTTTCTCAGAGATAAGGTCCCATTTTCTCTACAGCTGACAAACATCCTCTCACCATACCTGTCATTACATGGCACATCTGTCTAGGAATGCAGTTACAAAACAAGAAAATTCATTGAATTAGTGTATTTTTTCCTTATTATTTTATGCTGTTGTGCTGAAATATTAATACATTATTTTTCATCCATACCTTTAATGTTTCCTCTGTTTTATTTATTTTGGCATATATCATCTGTTGCTTCTGCAAAAATATATGGATGAATACAGGATCATTGGTAAAACCTGTGTACATTAAGTGAGTCATATGCAGTTATTTTTGGTATTGAAGCCTGTATTTAGAAATCTAGTCTCTTAGACTTAAAAAAAATAAACGACATTTTTTTTTTGAGAAACAAGCCCAGACAGTGTTATTGGTGGTGAAAGCTATTGGTTTGAAATTTAATTTTTTTTTAAATGAAACTTATTTAATGGTGTGTGTCTCTAAGACCCAAGAAGAGTGGTGCAGTGCAATTCTGTAGGGAAAACAGGTAAACTGTGCAATGAGGATAAAAAATAAACTCATGAAAAATGAGACAGTTGAGCTGTGCCATGTTTTGTATGACTTGCAATCCGTCATCCTTGGTTTTAAGATATTCAGAACAGTTCGGTTAACGTTTTTTCAGGAGGGAAGGAATACTAAGATGTTGACACAGTTGCTGAAATATTCACTTAAAGACACAAAAGTAGGGGCTAAAGCAGTTACAGGCTGCAGGCTGTTGTTATATTCTCATGTTGACTCACAGAATTAAGGTCTTCACTTAGTCTGTATTTCCTGTACTCACGTGGTCTATATTTCTTTTCACCTGTAAATGAACATTTATCTATGCAAATATAAAGTCCATCATTTTGTTCTTCCTCCTCATGATTGTCAGTAAAATGTTTTCAAATATTCTGTGTAACAGAGTATAATTTTTTTAAATCTACCAGACTGCAATTAATATCTGGTTTAATATCTAACAACAGAAAACCAAGGAGCAGCTCGGATGGACTGTGAGTTAAATATTTTGAAATCATGCATTTCAGAAGAATGAAACAATGGAGCCATGTGCAGAGTATGCTACATACCTGCCAAAAGGGCCCAAACTGTGCATTCTTGTGGGAAATATAAAATATCTGTATTAATGAAAGCAGGAGGCAAAGATTTCAACATTTAGACTACACTTAGGAACATTCTTCTTTTTTTTGCAAGAAGAAAGCATGCAATAGCCATTGAAGGGCCGAAATACGTGTGCCCTCCCAAAATATCTCATAAATACATACAAAACTATTCATCATTATCAGAATAATGATGAGTACTGACAGGGTCATTGTTACACGTCACAGACAATCGATGAGTGGTTTAGAAACTCCCAGGAACTGAAAGGAAAGCAAAATGCAAGTTCTCATCTCCTATTGAGCTACTTTTGCATCAACAAAGAAAAAGTTCACAACAGCCATATGGTTTTCCAGTGTTACGTTTTCTCAGTTCTGTGCCAACTTCATTTGTCAAAGAAATGTCAAATATACAAACCAAAAGCCACAAAATCTTTGACCTAAGGAAACCGTAAGCCAATTTCAGAAAACAATTTAGACCATAAAATTTTGTAGGTTTTTGTCCAAGTCCTTTTTTAGCAACTGTGTATGAAAACATTTTTGGTTTTCATTGACCAGTGCTTCTTGTTAGCTGTATTACAATACTGTCATGCAAGTCAGAATAAGGCACAAATTCAAAGCACAAGAGCAAAGATAATTAACGGTGAAAGTATCCTTTCTGGATAATAAAGGAAATAATAGCTGACAGACTACACAAAAATCTGAGAAAAAAATCCATAAATCAAGGATGTTAATTGTTATTTCCACTACTTGTTAAGATGAAAGATGACACTATGTAGGCATTTTCTCAGCATGATCTCTCATAAACAGATGTCCAATGCCTTGGGTAAACCTGTACAAACTGAGAAGTATCTACTGACTGCATCATTAGTCTTCTTCTGATTTCAAGCCAGGGATGCTGGAGAACAAATTAGTCAACTGATCCTTGCCAAAGTCAAGTTTTATTAAGGAAAAGCATTTGTTGCAGGATAGAAAGGAATGCTGGGTTTATGCTGAAATTTATATAACAAAGTCCTGGTGAAAAGATAATTTTTTAATTTCACATTTGAGTAATTATTTGCAAATTTTACATTCCTCTTCCTTTGTCCAATTTATGATGTACATTCATCTTTCCTCTAAAGGATGCACTCTTAATTCGTTAAAAAATATGAGCATGCTTGAGGATACAACACTTGACATTCAAGTAAAATACCACATTTTCCCAGCATCATTATTCACATGTACTATATTCAACACTGCTTCCTTGCCTTTTCTACACCTAATAGAAGAAGTGAAGTGAATCACCAGGTCACCCATATGTGAGTTGTCAGCTCTAATAAGCTGTAGGTAACAGCAAGCAACAATACCACTTCTGATTTTGCAAGGCAATATTACCTGGAAAGAGACTGATGCAGATCCTAATGGTTTTTCTCTTAAAAATATGAGTAGCATTAGTATGTTTTTCACTATGTTTCATTTTCACTGAAGCTAATTTTTATAATATTTGAAAAGTGATATTTAAATATCAGAAAGAAAATATAATTTTTTAGGGATGTACCTGTCTGAAAAGTGGGGGATGATAGAATGAAATCAAGAAAAGAATAATTTACATTTATTGTGGGAAAAAATTTTTGGCAGTGAGTGATTAACTCATGGAAAAATACCACAAAAGCCTTAATGGAAAACGGGCATTTGTATCTCTTATCTGCATATTTCTAATAAAAATATTATCTTTAAAATTGTATTCAAGAAATTATTAGATAAACTTGGCATTTCTTCCCATCTCTGCTATCTATACATCTGTGCTTTCTCTGTGTGAACACAAACAACAAGGAATTGTCAGAAACTAATTATCAAGGAAGTGGCCTTAAGAGAAAAATTTACAGTTATATTGAAAACAGGTTTAAAATAAGGCTGGTTATTGTTTTATTGTAAATGCTTAGCTCTTTGTGTTAGATGAGACAACATATATAATTAGAGACTAAAATGAAACACTTTTGTGCAGAAAACCCTGAGACACTTTCCCCCAGAAAAAAATTTCACTATTGCAAATGGGGCAAAGGTGTAAGTGAGCAAATCAGCCCCTTTGGCAGAACTGCAGCACCTTTTTACCACTGCTTCAGAAATTAAACTAGATAGGAGCTGGGGGGTACCTACAGAGATCTGACCTTAATGGCTCTAATACGCATTGCCTGAGTACAGCCTGAATAAAATCAGAGCAGACCCAGGAACGCAGCCCTTTAATGACGGCTGTCCTCATGATGGACAAAGATTAAGGGAAGTTTCCTGCTCCTATTGAGTGTAGTGGGAATTTGGCCACGGGCTTCAGGCACAGCAGGGCGGTGCTGAAAGACTCCAGCTCCAGGGAGAGGGAGCACTCACTCTGCACAGGCAGCTCAGAGCCTCTTCACTCATCCCCTGCCCTCCCTCCCCAGACTGTGCTCCTCAAGGGCTGCTCTGGCACCTCCTCCTGCTCCAAAATTCCCATATTTTCCCACCACACTGCCTGCTGAACACATCGCCTTGCACTGGAGGTAACAGTACAATAAGCAAGCTCAGTGCACACAACAATAATATACTAAATATTATACTGAATAATTTACTGAACTATGAAGCCTATAGATCTTGTCTGTATTAGTGTTTTAGAGGTATTCTGATTTCTCCAAAGAGAAGTTTCTTCTTAAACTTATCGTCATCATAAATATTAATGGTGTATGTTTAGCAGCAGGTTTGATTAACAATTTCCCTAGCTTTGAGAAGACAGCAAAATAGCTGTCAACATTTGTTTCCCAAAGTATGATAGAGAAACTAGCATTTAAAAAAATTAATTAGGAAAAAGCTAATGCTTATTAACAGAAAATAAAAGTGCTGGTTGTTTCCATCTCTTTGGCCGATTTCACACTGCATAGTAACAAATTAATATTAATTGGATAACAAGACCAAATATCTTTCTGGAAGCATTTGGAAAATTCAGTATTATTTTGAAATTGCTGTATTTAAGTTCAAGGAGCTACAAGTAAAATATGAGAAAGCCATAGAAGACTGTCATCCTAAGTGAGTGTTTTACCAGTGGCATTTAAAAATGCATTCTTTTTTGTAGTCTTCATCACATCTTGTCATTAATTGGAATGCATCCATCAAATATTGCAGGTGATGTGATAAATCATAAAGGAAGATATATAGAGCTACCATGACATTAGGATATCTTTGGTTAATATTGTCAAGGTGAAGTACCACTGGAAGTTTTATCTACCACCAGCCCCTTTTTTTTTTTTGTGGTATAAAAACTACCTTCTTTTAAGCTACATTTTCTTCTAAAACCGAGTGATAAGTGTAGACAATTTGAATCCAAGCTTATCTGAATTTGTGAATACAGTTTGTCTGCAGAGGCTGTAACTATTTGCATTATGGCTCTATAGGTTCTAAAATGCAATAACCAGATATACTATAAGTATAACCTAGCATAAAATGTGTAAAAATTTGCTATCAGAGGAAATGTTTCAAAAGATCTTGAGAATCTGAATGTTTGCTAAATACAAAAACCTACAGATTGCCAAATGGAGATTAAGATATAAAAATATTCACATACAAAGCATTTCTTTAGTATTTTAGTTATTACTGTTATTATTATCTGCAAGACTTGGATGCTTCATGCTTCTATCTCAATTATGTTTTTCAAAGTGTTAGAAAAGAAATATTTCAAATTAGGCTGTATATTGCTGAATGAACAGGAATGGAATAAACAGCACCTTTAGATAGTGGTATAAATTTAGTAATTCCAAATTTTATATTATTCTAACTCCAGTTCCCAATCAGAACTATGCTTGAGGGTCTCTTCTGAAAATATTACCCTCCCGAGAGTAATGGGAATATCTGATGCCAAAAAAACTGCACACAGTAATGCAAGGAGAGCTTGAATGTTTAATTTCATATGCAAGTTCTCATTGTACACGAACGTACCTGGTTACCATGGCTCTGGGCAGCACAACAAACCTCTCAGCCCAGCACTGCGCTGGAAATGACTCATGCAGTAACTTCATTAAATATTTAACTTCAGAAAAAGTTAGCAGAGACCCCACAACCCTTATTTTCCATGGATTTACATGTGCTGTGTGTGAGCACTGGTGGCTTGTATGACCAGGCATTGTGCCACAGGCCCCAAATGATAAATCTCCTGGCTTCTCCTGTGACTGAATCATGCTTTACCGGGGTGTTTCGGTCTGTTGGGATGAGTGTGCTGAGTCTGACAAATTCATCTTAGGGACTCCAGCCTCAGTCTGGCCATCGCCTTTCTAGGGAGGGGTTTAACTGCAGTTCTAGGCATTAAATTGTTTAGATGGGAGGAAGATGGCTGAGACTCCTTTCTCTGTCTTTTTCTCCCTCAGTTGTGTATTCTGGATAAGACTTTTGGAGTTATTTTTTAAATACTAATATTAAAAATGTTAATATTATCAGAAAAAGGACATTGACTATAGGTCAGTGATATAGATATTTGCTTCAGCTGGTGAAAGCTGAGGTTAAATCTTTAGATTTATTGGCACATTATTCTTAAGCAGTTTTATTATTCACCTTTCTTCATGAACCATAGGTAAGACGTAGCTAATTTTACTAGGAGTGTCCACCATATGTTAAGAAGAGTTTCAATGTCCCCAGTTTCAAAAAGCAATATAGAAGCTCTAGGTTTTGTGTACTTTCAAGCTACAGTAGGGGAAAGTTGAAGAAAAAGTATCAAAAAATAATTTTAAAACCCTAGGAAAACAGAAGACATTAGGTAGAGGAGCCTGAAACTTACGAGTGTGCAAATCTTGTAAACTCGCCCACATTCATCCTTATTGCTTACAAAGCTGGGAGGAACATATGACAGCTGCTTAGAGGCAGGGTGGAAAATGATGAGCCGGGGAGAAAAGAAAAGGAAGTAGTAAAAGACATTCTCAAAGTACCTACTGAAATGCGGAGGAGTCTGTCATCTGGCACCCATCAGGATTAAACCCTGGAACAGACACAAATAAATCCCAGAGGGAAGTTATCAATACTTCAAAGACACCAAAGTTCACAGTTAGCTAGCAGTAGGCAGACCTGAAAAGTTTATCATTACAGAAATATGAAATATAGTTCCCATGAATGAACAGTCCCAAGATTTAACTCTTTTTCTGCTGCTTCTTAGATCTTAGTGAGTCTTTGATGAAATGTTTGTGCTAATAAAGTTTAACCTATGTGATATTCATGAAACACTCATTATTTCCTATTTGCCTCTGTGCTTTTATTTTTGCTTCCCAGTTGGAAAAGTAAAATATTCAGACAAAAATCCTATCACTACACCAAATTCTTATAAATTTTGTTTTTCTGTGAATGCTTAACTCTTCGTGAGAGCTATACAGGTATTAATATAGGGAACAGCAATTCTTCAGCCTTTTATGCAAACAGAATCTTAATAGTCCAGATGTTCATGAATAGTAAATAAAAAGCAGCAAAAACATGAATGAATGGAGCAGCTGCTCAGAATGCCAAAGAATGTTTGCAAACACCATTCTGAAGTATGCAATCAGCTCTGGTTCAGAGGGAAAACTTGGATAACCAACAAAAAGTTTGAATAAGCAACTGAACATATCAACAATATTATCTAGTCTATCCAAACTTTGAAACTATTCAGCTGAAACACAACTTTCCTGTACTTTTATGATTATTTCTTGCTCCCAAATGGATCAAAACTAGAGCAAGAAAAATACCGTTTGTGTTGATGTGTCTGTGTGAGGGTGCAGAGCTCCTCAACCACATGCTCATACATATTAGCATGACTGCCTTACTTTGTGGTGCTTTAGGTATGCAGGCCCTATGTTTCTAATTAATGAACCATCAGCTGTCAGAAATTAGGCTTAACTGGTGGGCAAAAGATCAGGATATTCCACCTACTCCTCTCTTCTGAAATTCTTAAAAATAAGGGGTTTACCGATTTGGTAAGTGGAAAGGAATACATTTTACTCCATTAATTTCCCTGATGAAAGCTGGCTATAGAGCCTGTTCTTGTGGTTGCTCCAGGAGTACATCCTGCCTGGACGAGGCCAGGACCAGCTGTGTGTGCCCACAGGGGCTGCTGGGACTGTGCTCGTCTTGAAACCACAGAGCAGATTCTTCTCCCATGCCTGTCTGTCCCCAGCAGTGAGACTGCAAGGAGGATCTGGAAACACAAGCTATACTTTCTGTCTTTCCAAATTTGCTATTCTTTTCATTTTAGTGTGAGTTCAAGCTGACAAAGAACAACTGCTCCAGCCCAATTCAGCGGAATTTTTCAACTTTCCAAATCCACTGCTGCTGAATGAAGCATGTGGTAAGTTCCATTTTCAAAATCCTAAGAGTTGAGCCTTTGCAGAGAGTTGCATACTGAAAAAGTCATGTTAACACCTGGGACTGTCTGATGTTGGGTACACTTCTTGTTTGCTTGTGTTCCAGGTACACCTTTGTGTACCTGGGAAGCTTGCATGAATAAGCAGGAAAGCAGAGAGCAGCTAAAGGACAGTGAAAAGTGGCAAGGAGAGCACTGAGAAACACAAGGCACAGGCGTTTAGCTGGCCTCAAAGGTGACAGAAAAACTAAAATCCCTCTTAAAGACCCAGTGGTGATTTTGCACAACTTGTTGCAACCCAGGAAGTCAATCTAAGATGCTGAATGAAAAACAGAGTACCAAGGACATGCCGTGTAAACCGTATCAGGGCAAAGAATTTTTTTTAACACCGGCTTTTATCTTAATTTACCTCACCCCACTTTTTCTGTTTCTGTGTTGTAATTTGTGCTCTCATAAAACACTGATGTAGAATTTAAAGCCCCTGTTTTGTTCTTGCTGTACTTACTGTAAAGAAAAGATACAGAAAGATTCACCCAAAATCTCTGAGTAGCCATCTGGTCAATGCTGTCTGGCCCATTTATCCATCAAAATTAACTCAGTGCTTGGTTCTAAGCTGAGCACCTGCAAACCACATCAGATAATGAATTTCCTCTCTTCACTTCCTTTACATCCCATCTGCAGGATGGTGCTCTGCTGCCATAGGAACAACTGATATTAACAAACTGATGGTACAGAATGAAGTAAATTTTGGAAGGAAGAGTAACAAAATTAGCAAAAAGAATACTGGATGATTTATATTATTTTTCATGAATAATTTCAGAAATTCTCCCTTTTACATCAATTATTTGTTTCAAATATTGGCAGCAACATTAATGCGAGAAAAAAAAAACCAACTGCTTCTTTTTGTATACACACACAAACTGGTTTCAACAAACAAGTATAAGAAATTGAAGACAGGAGATGTTGAGAAGATCAGCCCAACTGTTTTGACTGTACACAGGCAGTGCATATCAGAATTTTTATGTCCAAACAGCAACCAGTGTTTTGATCTTTGTTCAAATTCTGTTGCTGACTCAGATTTCCCATTTAATGGGCCTTGTCCAAAGTGCATGAAGCCAAAGCAGAGGTCCCATTAAGCTTTAATAAGCCCCAGTTTAGGCCCACAGCAGAATGGACATACTTATGGGCGTAGAGGCGTAGCAAAATTACAGCTTTACTGGGCTACCGATGTCTAACAGGCCAAGTAACTACCAGGATAAGTGCATGGATTTGTGTCAGTAATTTCCTAGCTCCATCATTTTAAATTCATGTTGTCAGGCTAAAATCAACTCCCATTGAACCTACAAGCAAAACTCATACTGATGTAGCCTGGAGTTCATCCTCATGGCTTTTATGTTTTATGGAAATCCCTTGAGCTCAGAATATCAAGGACATTATTCTATGTTGGCATACAAATATCATCACACTTGCTGTCATTTTTTACTAGTTTTAAGATATATAGTCCTTTTCCTGTTTTGGCTAAGTATGCTCTAAAATTTCCAGTAATCTATGGAAAAGAAGCTGACTTGCATGCCAAGTCAGCTCATTTTTTTCATCAGCTTTTGCTATCCTTCTAAATTTTCTCTGCCAAAATATAAGTATACAAAATGGTCACTTTGGCCCAATGTTATCAGCAGTTCTTAGTGTAAGGTGTTACAGCTGATGCCTCATTTGTTTGTAGTGATCTCACATCATCTCTGTCGTTCATCTTCTCTTTCAAACTTGGCTGACCACCTTTGGCTCTCCACCTTTCATCAGGAGAGAGGAAAAACAAAAAAAGAACTTCTTGCAAACTGTTTTGAAACCATTTCCCAACATTATGCTAATGAAATGAACGGGAAGGTGAGGTGCTATGCTCACAAAAGCAGCAGCATCCAGGAGACAGGCGGAAGTTCCTCTGGCAGCTGGAGTTTGGGCTGCTGATAGAATGATTTGAGCCCCCCTGCATGGCAAGATGCCTTTGTCTTCAGGGACTTGCAGAGAAGAGCAGGATTTGCCTCTGTAGGGTCAGGGAGAGAAAGGATGGGACCAGATCTAAACCCCAGCACTAAGAATCAAGATAGATAGGTTTAATTAAAGAATATTCAGTTAGGTTAGCCTCAAAGTTTCCAGGTGGAGGTGAAATACTGAGCAGTGTTGTCTTTCATGACTCTGCTTTAAATCTCTGTGAGGACAGGAAGATTGCTAATGATGGTAAAGGCTTATTTAGACATATTCACACAGATAATGCAGCAGAAGTAGGTTATTAAGTAATGTAAGACTCATAATAGGGTAACATCTGCAAAATCTGGGTAAAGGTATAGATCTGATGATGCCTATTTGGAGGCGCGGTTGTGCATAACCCAAGATTTTCATTTTTGGTCAATAAACCTTATGCATTTTTAGAAACAGTTAACACAAAAGGATAAACACAGAGCTTCACTTAAAACAGCTTACATTTTTCAGTTATTCCCTTTCATTTCCTGTTTTGTACATCTAATGTTTGGCCAGTATAGATTAATTAGATGATACTGAGTATTATATCGATGAATGGTCAGAAAACTTGTATTTTTTTATCCTTCTCCCTCATTTGAAATCCCACATGGTGTATTTTTAAATGGAAATGAATTATTACAGTATGACTTGTCATAAAGCATTTTTTCCCAGAGAACCATGTCATGAAAGGGCATATGCACAGAGCTAAGTGTCTAAAATGAGATCTTTATAGCCAGCTGAGACACTGAGAACAATGGACTGAGAGTGGTCACTAATGACATTGTTAATGATAGATACCATTACCTTAGAACAGATGTCAAAGTGAAATAGCATTATAGCCTTCAAGATGGACTGCCTTGTCCTTCTCAGTAAATCTATTAAGGTGGCTTGCAAGAACAAAACAGTGGGGTGTTTATTTTCTCTCCTTTTTCTTAAATGCAAACTGTTCTGTGAATTTGTAACATTTACCTGCAAGAGGCTCAAGTAAATAAAAAAACTTCACGAGCAAAACATGCATGTGGGGGAGTAAATATAAAATATTAGTGAGAAAATCATATGTATTTAAAAAATAATAATTCTGACTAGACCAACCTAGAATTAATCTACACTAAGATCAAAGACAAAAATGGTGTCAGCATGAATTAGGAAGAACAGGAACTTTGGATTGCTGTAGCTTTACCTAAAGACTGCAAAGAAATCTGCATGGTGGTAGGTTTAGGGCTTAATTTTAAGAACCGTATTTCTAATCTAGCAGGTTAGAATTCTTGTGTCTGCTTGCCTACAAATCTCTATGAGTGTGATTGCACATGTCTAGCCAGAAATACAACCATGAAAAAGCCCTTATTAAGGTAGGGATATGTGACAGTGCAGGAATAAAAAGTTAAAAGAGAACAAGTTACCTGTGATTCTCATTTTATTTCATTATTTCTTTTTAGACATATGAATATGTAAGGTAAATTTGATTTTAAGGTTGTAAATTGCATAAATGAAACCAATTAAGCATATAAAGGCCAAAAACAAAGCAGGTTGGAATGTATCTGAGAAAACTGTCAGAAGAAAAGCCATTTTGTATTTTATTTTTTGACTTTTTGATTTTGTATTTTATTTACTTTCCATTCAATAACAGATCCATAAACATTTGTATCAAATTAAACACATTACTACAATATGAATTGTACTCTTAAAGTACAATAAATACAGAGTGTATGAAGTCACTTCAAATGACTTATTTGGAACTTCAGATTGAGTATTGGTTGCAAATATTTGTCATACAAGCTGTATGGGAAGTTTAACTTCTAGAGTGTTGCTTCTCTGTATCTGTAGGTTTTCTCTACCACGGTATTTACTCCTATATGTGTTTATATCTCTGTTTTAATAATGAAAAAAAGAACGGACATACTCTTTTGGCTAGAACTGTAGCTTAAACTATCATATCTGACAGCTAAATTGAGATATCCATCAAGCATATAAATGAATACACAAAATACTCATGCATTATTCACCAGTTTTATCTTGATGATGTGCAGGGCCTCTGGTTTATCATTGCTATTGTGGCTCCACAAAGTGCTTTGCAAGGTAGTAAGTGTGGTACCTACATTAGAAGGGTGTCTCAGGCAAAGGTAGATGCCTTTATGCTCTCAGAATTGTTCAGTCAAATTAAATCTGCAGTTTTAATGGGGTTTGAAGCATGTCCTGCAACAGGGGTCATTTTGACTTTGCAGGGGGAGGAATAGCAGAGGAGAGAGAATAGATATCATAAAAACTTGGTCCAAAGTTCACCGAGTGATGCAGGATTGTTTCCATTTCTACTCATTTCAAAGTGCTCTGGATCAAGCTCAGTGCCTTGGTCTCAGATCAAATTTCAACATACTCACAAATACATTTCCTCACACAGACAGGAAATTTCAGCCCAAATTTTGCAGCATTCCTGCCATGCAAATCAAGGGAACTTGTTATTGCTCTTGGTTATTTCATATCCTGAGTAATAAACAGGGAAAGTGCCTCACTTCACATTTTGCTTCATGTACTGGTTCGTTATCTTTGAAGCAGAATTTTTATCATTTTGCTGCTGCACTGAACCTTGCCAAAAGAATCAGCAGAGGAGAGGTAAATGGAAATCCCTGTCCTTGCACTCCAAAGTGCCTGTTCTGCAATAGCACTGGGGCCAGCTGGGGGAATGTGAAAAATTTACACAGGCACACCCTTCTTAGTGTGAGCTTCCAAGTCCCCAAATCTGCTTTCAAGACAAGCAGCAGTGCTTGGAACAGAAGGGGGATCGACAGCCTTTGCAGTATCGTGGAGAGAGGAGCTGTTCTGCAAAGTGACAACGAGCCTGAGCAAGCTGAGGATGAGCCTAATGAGCAAATGGAGGCAGAAGACAGTGATTTTCATGAGGCCCAGTGGGGTCTGTTTATTTGAGTCAGGATCTTTAATGAGCAGCCTGCTGCAGCTATGGTTATTGTCAGCACCTGTATCGGTCGCTGCTTATTGGGATTTCAGTTCAAACTGCTCCTGGAAATGGGATTTGGCTTTACAGTCAGGGTTTGAAATTACTCTTACATGTTGCAACTTTGTACTGTGGTTTCAGATCTTCGGCAAGAATTAGGGGTTGTAGTGTAGAGGACTTTTTGAGCTCAAACATGCTTGTGGCCACCAGACATACAGCAAATCATAGAACAGGTGCCAGACCAGCAGACTCTGTTATATATTTCCTCAAATTAAAAGAAAATAGAAAAACAAAAAATCCACATGTTTAAATGAAAAGCCTCTGTGCTAGAGAGCAACAAAATTTTAAGCATTTCTGCTTAGGGGCTCTAAATGCATGAACTAGCTGAATACTTACCTTCTTCTATAAACAAGAATATAAACATAACAAAAGTAAGGGTTTTTTTCAGTTTTCATGAATTTGAAAGAGATGTTCAGAGATAACAGCCATGTGGGTCATGCACATGTGCAAGCAAGAAAAAGAGACTTTTAAAAAAGAGCCTCCACATCATGAGCACCTTCAGTAATTCTTTTCCTAATGCTTCATTCTCTCAATACCTTTTTTCTGATTACAACAACGAATTTCTCCTCTCTTCCAAAATCAACTCTGCCTCTGCCTCACGCATGCTCTGCTTCCAATTCTGAGAAGGTTGTCTGAGCATGTGAGCTATGTAAGGCTGGGTGTTCTCTCAGGAGCTATTTCATGAAGCAGGGTTTTAAAGAAACTTGAGGATATCAGAGGTGGAGGGTACCGTGCATGAGAAAACATGGCATTGAAATACTCCATATTTTATAACAGTCCCTGGAAGAAACATTGTTTAATTTCTGGCTCTCTGTAAATTGTTGGTATAAAAGTGGGAGGAGGCCTATTATTAGCCCACAAATTCCTAGGAAGGATTAAAAAAACCAATCTGATTTTCCTGGCTAAAAATAGAAGTACAGTGGCATTAAGCTGATCCAGGTTCTGAGACAATGGTTCTGAATCAGTTTTATGTCTAGTATGTTTTATAACTTCACTTTGAGAAAGATGAATTTTCTCTCTTGGCTGTTGGCAAATAGAGCAAATGGCTGACATTTGATCTATTTGAGTACCAGACCACCTTTTACTGGTCTTGTAAACAGACTGGCATAATGATGAGTGGAACTGTTAATTTCATCTCAGCCTGAGGTATGGAAGCTTGCAAACTCCTCTGCAAATGCTGATAAACCCTGCTCCTTCCAGGAAAGGGTTCTTCCACCCCACATCCTCTGGAAGAGGGACTCTCATTGCTGAGTTGTTTATGGACCAAACTGTCTCCCCCTGATTTATTTCACAGGAAGACCACTTTATCCAAGCAGTTGCAGCTTTGAAAATTATATGCCCTTCTGAGCTGTTTTGAACAGGCAGGGATTCAACAGATTTGCCTTCTTGGAGAACTGAAACTGAGTTGCAAATCAAATTCTCCAAATATTCATAAACGTGTGCATGCTTCTGTCTCTGCTGAAGGAAGAATAAATGAAGGTGTCACCCTCAAGTCTCTGAGATTTCTTGAGCTCTTAAAATATAATTGGAAAGTCCAAGGTCAACCTTATTTCCTTTTTTCTTGTTCTCCTCTTTTTCTTAAATGTAATAATAAGAAATATTTTAACAAACATAACCCACTCCTGTGTCCTAACACTGAAGAGAAATAGACTTCCCCTAAGACTCTGATCTGTAACTCCAAGAGTTTGCCTAGGAAGGGAGGTTGTCTGTCGTTCAAGTTAAATCATTCCTTTTGACCAGTCATTTATTTATTTTTCCTCATGACCATGCTAATGTCAGTTTAATGTTCCAGATGGATGTGTTCTAAAATCATCATACTCAATGCCTGTCTCTGAGAGATTTATGAGAGACCAAAAGAGGCCCACAAGTACAAACAGGTGTGAGTGAACTTAGATGAAATGCTGGATTTGTCCTGATTCAGTTTTATCTCCAATACTATATCATCAGTCTTTTAAGTCTGAGAACTGAATGTGCCCTGAAATCTTTCATATATTGGAATGTAGCAGTTCCAGCTCTTTGTTGTAGGCAAAATACACATTTCTTACTCCTACTGAAATAATGCAATGGGCTTATTGTTTCCAAAGATATCTTTTCTCCCTCTTCCCATCTGGCAAAACAATCTATATCTTTTATCTGAAAACATATTGTCGTAAAATGAGATAAAGCAGAAGAAAGAAGAATCCTCTGACCTGTGGTGGTCTTCAGATATTGAACAAAACCAACTATTTTCTCCAATTGAATAAAAGAGCATTTTTCTGGTTTGGGTTTTTCTGGGGGTTTTTTGGGGTTTTTTTTCTCTTCATTTGGCAGTTTAGGTACTCAGACTCAAAAAGCTTTATATTCAACAGAAGTGTCAGTAAGAAGCTGTCAGAATTTGGGGGATATTGACATTTTTCAGTCAAGCTATAGATGAAAAGAGAAAAGATAAAACTGACACCGTAAAACAAGGTGTAGAATCCTGCTCACATTGTAGTCAATAACAGAGTTACTAAGATTTCACCCGAGGGATTTTTAAAAGCATGTGGATGACCTGGGAGCCCTTATAATGGGGTTTTATGGTGCAAAGACATACAAACGCTTTTTGAAGTTTCTGACTTTGAACCAAATTGAAGTATTAGCTGGAATGGTACATTGTGATTTTCTCCTCTTGATATCTACAGTGGAACAAGGAAACAATTCAAACAACCGAAAACACTGGGGGTTTGAAATCTCTGACATTATTTAGATGAAGGAGGTGGGACAGCCAACAAGTGTAAAAGGTTTTGTGCTTCTTTATTAACAGTTCTTGCTTGTGAGATGCTCTTCTAAAACTTTGGGAAATTCAGTTTCTTCACTGAATTAATGCAAATTGTCTAGCATGTGTTGTGTTTTCAGTCCTTCCTTATGATCCAGGCTTCCCTCTATACACCACCCTCAAACTGCAGAGAAACTTGGGTTTAGGTGCAATGTGTTTACAGGATTGTCTTCCTTTTTGTTACAGTTACTGAGAAACTAAATGATGAATGGCCACTGTATTTTAACCATATGCATTAGTTCATACAGAATACTCAAAAAACAGTTAAAAGAAAAAAACCCCATATATATTCATAGCAGGCTTCTATCACTGAAGCTTTTCTTTCCCTCTGAAATAGCCACTTTTTATGTGTATGGTCAAAATTCATCTATATTGCAGTAAGCAAGGCTGAATTGGTGTTTCATCCAGTTCCCTTTGTGAAGCTCCAGTTCTTTACTATTTCATATAGCCTGACCAAAGCACAGAGAGATTTAGTCAGTTAATTAACTTGAAGAAATGAAATAACAAACAGCATATTTAACGTTCATGAAAAATAAAGATACCAGGAGTGTGCAATATACATGTCTTACAGATTTAAGCATATGATTTGATTTTATTTTTGTTTTTAGTAATTCCTCAATAATAATGGTAATAACACTCAGTTTATTTAGGATGAGAGATTTTGGGGAAAGTTTTCTTTGAGCATAATGAGGACATTTCCAATGACATCTTTTTTTTCATTTATAAGAGAAGAAATTATGTTTGTCATATATGTTTGATTTTTTTTAAAGTTCAGATAGTTCATCCTATGGATTCAGACTCTGGTTTCCAAAGCTGAGAATAATTTTAAGTGCTCTAAGTATTACTTGTGGCTTTCTTTTGTACTGTATTGAAAACAATAACCCTTGAGATCACTGCCTTTCTTTCCTCATGCAATTTTGAGCTTGGCTACAAGATAGGCCATTGGATACAAAGGTGCCTTCATATTCCCTTATGTCTTTTATTTCAAACCCCATGTTTTCTGGCTTCATCAACTTTGTAATCTCTTTTTTTTTCAGTACTGATGAAATATTTTTCCCAGTGTTTTTCTACTGTGCTCCTGATGCAGTGCAGGGAGTGCTAAACATTGTGTGCTGCTCAGCCCAGTGCAGGGCCTGTGCCTGTCTTTGTTGAACAATTAACTGCTGTAATAATGGCTTTCACCATCTTCAGCTAAAACAAATGCCCAACAGGAAGAAAAAGAGAGAATCATTCTTTAGTCAGGCACACTGGGAACAATTAAAGACAAAGTTTTCCCCTTGCAGAAATTTGCAAATCCAAATTCCAATGCACTAATTGTGTCCATAGGCTCCAGAGCATCTTTGAATTCCTTGGTAGGAGCAGCTCTCTCAGGGGTGTGGGTTTCGTGTAGCAGAACCCACAGGTGAGCCCACTGCAGCTGTGACAGAGGTGCTGAGCCCATGCTGGGTTGGGTCGGGTAGTACTTGGATGCTGGACAGATCAGGATGTGGACCAGTACAAGTATCTCATTTGTGAGAGGCTGAACACATTTAAAGAGACATGAAGGACAACTTTAAGCTGTAAGAATGTAACATAAAGGAGATAGTGCTCCTTTAATTCCACAAGTAAAAATATTTTTTACAAAGAGGAAAGCTTAATAAAATCATCCGAAGCTTAAGGCTGACAGTAAGCGAGCCTGAAATGTGCATTCATGGTAAATGACATCTCTTCCCTGCCTCTTAATCATGGGAGGTGGTGTCATCCCCTGCCCTGCCTGAGTGCTTTACACACCCAGCCCTGAGGCGCACCATGCTTTCAGTGACCTAGTGCACAGATACTAACATTTGCTGCTTGTAAATAATAGCAGCCAACTGAAGCCCTTAAGCTTTGGCTACAGGACATGTAAGATGTGTCAGGTCATATAATGGATCATAGACATCAAAATGACCTGATCGTTCAGTTTTAATTAATTTAAATCGTGCATATTTGTGCTGGGGCAAATTGTTGTTAAGGGCAGCTCTTTTTCTCTTTATCCTGTCTGTTTTGCAAACTAATACTTCTATTGAAGTGTCAGTAGTTTGTATGTGCACTGTCAGCTTGCTACAGCTTCCACAGTGGTGTAAACATTCTCTTGAGCTGCTCTGTGCATGTAGGCTGTGCAGGAACCAGTCAGAAAATCACTAAAAATAAAGGTGAAATTGATCTTTCAGTGTAATTGTGCCACACAAAATGCAAGGAAGCACAAATTAAATGAGCATGCTTTGCTTTTTTTTTTTTCCCCCCAGGTACAAGTATTATTTTCTTACAAAGGAAACGAATATTTTAATAGAGTGTCTACAGTGGCTACAAATCTAAAGCAGTGGCAGGACACAAGAAACCACAGGGTGCCAGTAGTAGGTGTGGGAGGTTGCTTACCTACTTGGCATCCTTTGGGCATCCCCTTAACTGAAAGAATGAGATAAACACACAGCGCAAATTATGTCTACAGCCGCCTCTGCTGTAGAAGAGCGGGTGCTATTCCCCCATTGTTGTGCGTTGCAGCACATGGTGTGTTTTTGTGAAAAAAAAAAAAGCAGTTTGTAACTGAGCCCTCCCAGGAAAAGACAGAGGAGTGTTGGACAGAAGGATTATTCAAGATGGAAGAGGTCTGTAGTGGTCACCTTGCCCAGCCTCCTTCTCAAACCTTTGGATTTGCCTGCTGCTGCTCAGCCACAGAGATATGGCCTCTGCTCAGCTACCACCCATTTCATTGACCTGAGAGTTTGGGGAGCAGAATTAAATGTTTTCTTCCTGTGTTCAGGTTTCCTCTTTTCTACAATGTGAGTCTGACTGGGCAGCCCTCCTCTCGCTGCTCACATCTCCTCTCTCCATCCCACTCCTGTGTGACTGGCAGGAAGAATCTGGCTCTCAGTGAGTTAAATGAATAACTGGATTGGGAGCAGTAGCAAATCCCACCATCCCACTGCAGCTATGAGCTTTTAGTAAATAAATGGGAAACATTTCACATAATTAAATACCATCTTAGGAAACTGGGGAAAAAAAATGCCCTAATTTAGAAAAGCATTCAGAATTGCATATAAAACATGCTGCTTAAATGTATTTTAAAGTGAATTTGCAGCAGAAGCACACAACTGAATACATTCATGAAAGATCACAATCAGTGTACGATCTTTCAATCTGTCGGGTTTTTTTGTGGGGCATGCTGTTGCTAACACTGCTTTAATAGCTTTGCCATATCCAAACTTCACCTGCCTACCTCCCTGCCCCTAAAAACTCCCATTTAACCAGGGTTCTCATTTTATAAATCACATTTTGTAATAGAAGTCAGTTTTGTGTGCCCCAAGTGGGTAAGCATTTCCATCCTTATATCAAGAATTAAGCATCTCCTGAGAAGGAAGAGAGGTCAAGTGCTGTAATAAACCAGATGCCATCAAGAATGTGAAAAAATGCTGCTCTGACCAAAGCTAAATGGAAGTATATCTGGATTGGGATGTGATATGAAAGAGTAATGAATAAGCTGAAGCTATTTCTAGAGTTTATATCCACTGTGGCTGATTCCATCTCATTCTTTCTGACACTGCTATTTACTCTGAATTACAGTGAAAGCTCTTAATACATACATGATGCATTCAAAAGGCCAGGCCCACAGCCAGTTCCAAGTACCTTAATTTCACAACACATATCTTTGCCTTTTGACTATGTACCTTGAAAACACACTGAACTCTTGGAAACGAAATCTGACTGGGGAATAAGCATAAACTAAGTATATGCAGGCAGGTATTGAATAAGAAAATTGTTTCACTGGACTTGTGGTCCAGAAAGAAAAGTGAATCTGAGAAATCTGTCAGCACCTCCCTGCAGCTGAGTAAGTTACTTAGCCACATTCATTACACTAGAAAATCTCTTCTTGATTTCAGTGAAAATGCTATTTTTCACTGAAATTTTCTTCTTGATAGCATACCACAATATTATTTCCATTTAATCTATTAAATTACCAAAGGAATAAAATACAGGCTTTAGTATTTAGCAGAAACACTGTATTTATTAGCTTGCTGTAGTATTTCTTTTGGGCAATTAATCTGGTAATTTTCTTTTCTAATGGAAAACAAACAAAAAAACCTGTCCATTTCCTGCTCCTTGCACATTCTGAATATCCAACTAACTGACAGAGATGAAATAAACTTTTGATATTTATTATGAACAGAACACATATTGCTTGAAGTAAAAAGTAGTTTTTAATCTGGTGAAATATAATACATTATTTAAAATACATTTTTTCGTTGCATCGTGAATTGCGAGTTCCCACAGCCTCCCTGCAGCCATGCCCTCAGTTCCCCATTGGTTGTCTGTAATCTCTCCCCTGTTCCATCCTCACTGGCTGTTTCCCTGTTGATCCCTCCCATGTTCCCTCTCTCTATTGGATTATACCCCTCACCCCACCTCCCTATGTCCCAGTATAAAAATGCCTGTAATTCCTAGTTCCTGGTCTTGTTGCTTGTGCATCTTCAGGAGATTAAACTCTCCAGAACCCAAGCAGCAGGCCGCTTCTCTCGCCTTTATCTCTGCTGGCGCATCTTCCACTGGCCTGGCGGAAGCCCCTTGAGTAGGGAAGCTGCGTTCTCGACCACTTTGTGTGTGTTCCTGCTTTAGCCAGGGCGTAGCACTCAGACCCCGGGCTTCCTGCATCCAGGCTCACGCGCCCCGCCAAGCAGCCGGCCTGGCAGAGCTGCTGATGGCATCTTGATAACGTGGCCGCATTGCCTCATTTTATCCCTTTATTTTCATTTCTGATGGAATAATGCTGAATATGATCATGAAAGTCTTAATCTTAAAAAAATATTGCTTCATATGCAAACTGCAACAGATGTGGCTGGGAAGAACAGAGGCTTATATCAATAATGTTCACATTTTTGGTAAAAGATGACATATGGAATTCTCTGGGGCATATCAGTCATAAATAATGATGAGAAATTTCTTCATTTTCTGAAGAATTGCTTGAAAAACTTTAATTCCTACTGTTTGTTTTTAAGGCTATGTCTGAAAAAACTTTTTTGGTCAATCAGTTATTGCTCCTAATTTACTTTTCCATAATAGTGTTTTTTCTGTGTCAGCTGGAAATTCACCTGTTTTGTTACAGTAGTACAAACTAATACTGTAAGGGATATTATCTGTACCTACAAGCTTTGTTTTTACTATGTCATACAACTACAAAATAAAGACAATTCAGGACATTACTATAATTGCCATCCACCTTACATATTCAAAACCACTGGAGGTCATTGCTGGGTGTTACTGTACAGGGACATGATGTCCTCTCAAAATAGTAATGATCAGCAGACCAAGAGCTTTTGGAAGTACCCACAGCTTTCTGCTCTGTGTAGTGCTCTGCCCGCCTGCATTATTAAGTGGAAATAATTATTTTGAAATTTCCATTTTTAGAAGAAGACATCCTTCCTTGCCTATTACTCAGCTAAACCACCTCATATATCTGTGCAAAAGAGAAAAATGGGCAGCAGTCTGGATAATTCCCTGTGCTGTGTGCTGAGTTCCCTGAATCAGGTCAGCTGGAGCTTCAGTGCTTATATTTTGTGGCTGATTATGGATATCAGTTTCTCAAAATGCTTCATCACTGCTGAAATTAACATTTTATAGTAAAAAATATTCTCATTTCTTTTCATACCTTTCAGCCAACATGGTTTCATCACTATTACTTCTTGCTTTTTATGCAAAAAATATTGAATCTTATATCTCCGTTTTTACTTTTTTCTTCCTGAACAAACTAGATGAAACTTCTCAGGAATAATACTTTATCCTTAAAGATGAATCAGCTTACATTGTTATTAGAAAGAACGCCAGGACAGAAGCAACTTGATTTTCATAATATTTCCATTGAAGTGGATAAGGAGATTTTTCAGCTCTTTTGAGTTTTGACAGTTTGAAAAAAGGAAACACGTAGTTGTAAAAGGTATATTTAGACATTTCTGGACAGAGCAAAACCTGAAATGTAAAATTCCGTAACATGACTATTCAGCTGTTCTCTGCAGGCATGTTTTTATTTCCATAACTTGAAGGTTATCGCCTCCTTAAGAGTATATATGTGTTATTAATTCTCAGTATGAATAACCATAATAAGTCCAAATGAAATGGTTTTAGAAAATTAACAACTCTGAATGTTTTTCTCCAAAAAATAACAAAAAAAAAAATTAATTATCATGATGTATTATCGTGAATTGTTTTTCTCTTAAAAGAGGCTTTGTTTTGTTTGCTCCCCCACCTCCAAGCCAAGACTGGCATATGCCAGCAAATTTAGTCTTTCCTCCAGATATGGGAGGACCCTTGCAGGTCATACTGTCACTAGGCACAGGTGGAAAGCCAAGGTCAGCACTCCATAGCCTGGCTTGCCCATGGCAGCCTCATCAGTATCCAGAGGGACACCATTTTTTGGTTCTTTGAAATACTTCTCTTGCAAACATATGCAAAAACAAGGCTAAAGCCTTGTTTACATATTTAAAAAAGCAATTCACTAAGAAGGAAATGGAAACATTCTTCAGGAGACTTGTGGCATTCAGTCTTTTAGAAAGCTTCAGGAGCTGCATCCATAAAAGCTTTTCTTTTTTTCTTGTTTACCTTATTCTTGGGCAAAGACAACCCTCTTGCCTTGCCTACAGCCATTCTCGTAATGCTTCTAAGATTGATGAGTCAGTCTCATCATGTGCATAACATTAATTCATAGATCTCAAGTCACCTCATAAAAAAGATCAGTGTCATTCTGGAAAGGGACAATGTCAGAAAATGACTTACTAAAGATCATCAAAGTGAACTCATCATGATGGGTTCATGAGTTTTTAAATCCATGTTTTTTGTGTGGTATAAAATGATATGGGACACAAGGATTTGATATGTGATGGAGACATCTGACACAAATACAGAGATCTCACTATGGGCTGGCCTCCACAAAACTGCCATTGAGAGGGAAAATAATATTTAGGGTGGAGAGGGGTTTACATATCCTTAGCTCCAAGTGGCTCACGTGGATTATGCTCTCTAAAATAGTGGGAAAACTATTGAAATTAAGGTGTACAAAATATAAGGCTATGTGTAGGTTTGGGAGCTATATGGGTGTTCTCAGTACAGCTTCATGAGGTGCGTAAGGGCTCGGGGAGAAAGGCAGCAGATGTAGATCAGAATTACTCTCAGTCTGTACATCTGTGAAGAGTCAGCGTTGTGAGTTCCCCTCCCCACTCACTGATCAGTCCTTAGGGAATCGTGGTACCAGCCACACACCTGTGAGGAAGAGTCTCCTCAGGGCTGACTCTCCCTTTGTATCTCCAAAGCTCAAGAACAGGGAGGGAGAAAGAGCCACAGCAGCCGTGAGGGCACGTGGGGTGGGACCAGCAGGAGCATGGCAGTGGCTGTGTGTGAGCATCCACGGAGGGACCGAAATGAGGATATGGAAG
Source organism: Edolisoma coerulescens (assembly GCA_013397115.1). Taxonomy (NCBI): domain Eukaryota; kingdom Metazoa; phylum Chordata; class Aves; order Passeriformes; family Campephagidae; genus Edolisoma; species Edolisoma coerulescens. The sequence continues at coordinate 595,350 of VWZW01001754.1, forward strand.
AGAGGAACGTGCCATAGCTCTCAGTGTGTGTGTGAGCATCCATGGAGGGACAGAAATGAGGATAGGGAAGAGGGGAACATGCCATAGCTCTCAGTGTGTGTGAGCATCCATGGAGGGACAGAAATGAGGATAGGGAAGAGGGGAACATGCCATAGCTCTCAGTGTGTGTGAGCATCCATGGAGGGACAGAAATGAGGATAGGGAAGAGGGGAATGTGCCATAGCTCTCAGTGTGTGCATGTATGCACACCTCAGACACCAAAGAATCTCCCTGTGTAATTTGCTGCAACATGATTTAGATGTTTGTCCTTGGACTGGTTCCTACTGTTATTAACTGGAAGTGCAATCAGCTTCTCCGAATTTTGCCTAGGCTTCCTTTAATGTCCAAGTGATGTAATGAAGATGTAAGTCTCAAATACAGGTTTTGTGGCACTTAGAAATTTCTGAAATCCCTTTTTAGTGCTGTAAAACTAATCTCCCTGTTGTGAACTCATGCAGGCATGATCTCACCTTTGGCTTAAAAATCATTGCATCTCGCCAAAGACTGTTGCTATTCCTCACCTTTCGAATATAATTTGATCTTCTCATGCAGCTCTACAATAAAAATTTTTGATGGGCTGGAGACAATTGCAGAAAATAATAAGTTGGCACAAGGGAATGTAAAATGATTGATAATTTTGCAGAAAAAAATACAAGCACATGACCTCTGAGGCTGTAGGGCAGCAAATGTCCTTGCCTAAAGCCTATAAGCAGAACTGAGACTTTCTAAAACATTTTTGATTTCCCTCACTAGTGTTAATCTTCCTAAGTGCATTCTTATTTTTGCCTTTGCTAATAATTTTATCCTCCTTAAAGGATGTCATTGTCGTCAGAGATTTTCATGTGGCAGACTCGCTTCCAACTATTTGTTGAAGGGGTACAAAAATGCCTTCCAGACCTCTCCCTTGTTTGACTAATGCTTCCCTGCATAGCTGAGAACTGAGGAGCTCCTCCAAATGCCAGCTCCATTACCATATCCCCAGCTAGTTTAAACCTTACTCAGCAGCATCGTTACATGGCACTGCTGTCTACAATTCAGATACAAGCCCTTAGCCCTTGGCATGTCACTGTTACTAAGATCATCTCTTTTAAGGAAAAAAAAGCAGTAAAAAGCCACCGTAAATTTTTTAGGACATTATTTGTATCACAAAGGAATCTCTGTCACCTAGCAACTGCTGCTGACAATTGTATTTTGTGATCATGGTGTTTTAGCACTGTGGCTGGTTCTTGTCGATACACTCCTGCTCCAAAAGTATCTTTGGGCATCTTGGTTTGAGGTATAAAAGCCACATCATTGCAGTGACAGAGACTGCTTAGCTCACTATGCCATCACTGGATAGAGGATGTAAGGCCGTGATAAACTGAATAATACACCCGAGTTTGGAAGGAAAGTGTGTTCAAATGGATCTATTTACACTATTTACAAATATGTGATGGACTACTGTGGTCATTACAACTCATGTTCCAAGTCAAGGTAAAAGATACAGTGCAAAACCAGAACAAAACCCTTCTGCTCTTTCCCAGGAAAACTCTCTTGTTTATCGACAGATATTTCCAAGTAAAGGGCATGAGTTTGTCCTCATTATACTGATCATATTGATTGTATTTAAACCAACTGCTTTGGATATCTCAGTTTGAAGAAATATCACTTTAAAAAGTATAAATCATTTCAGAATTTGCCTGTGCAATCTGGAGCCCAAGATGGAATTTATAATGTTCCCACTTACAGCCTGCTGGACTATTAGCATTAATTGCTTCCCGAGAATACTACAAACCAAGCATATTAAGATTTCCTTTTTCCTTAGTACAACCCTAACACCATCATTATGGAAAGTTGATATAAATTTTGTTGTTCTAGAGTCAGAATTGTAAAACACTTGAATTTGAATGAGTGCATTGCAAGAAATGTTCAGACTCCTAAACATCTTTAATATTCCATGCATGCACAAATGATTTTCCCCTTTCTTTTTCCTGGTACGAAGAAGCCTACAAACCAATATGTGAGATAAAAATTGTCTTATAACTCTTCCACACCAATGTTAACTTTACAGAATTGTGAGCATGTGCCTAAATTTTCATCTAAAGTTGTTGCATAAACCAGAATCAAAACATTATCACCCAAGTAAAATGTCTTTCCTATTACATTATACAGATACGGCTGAGAAGAGAGGAAGAAAATGTCATTGTTTTGTGCAAAATAAAAGAAATGGCTACTGTAGTGCTGTGGTATTTTATATTGATCAGTTTCTCTTTGGTTTTTCTTCCATTAAATATCCATGTTTCCATCCATATGGGAGATGAGGTGGAACTTGGTGTCCCAAAACTGACATTACCTTTAGTAGGGAAAACACTTTTTTTTCCATCTAGACTCTCACCAAGAAATGACTGAAAGCTTAATCATTCAAATGCGCCATGTAGGGTCTAAAGTTCAGTGCTGATGATAACAAAGGTAATTAATAATATTACTGTAATCTTTATAATGTCAGATTTTTACAAATTCATTTGTGACTTTAATAAACTTGAAGGTATTACTGGCACTTCTATGTACATGTGTGGCTTAAGAATAAAGCTGCTGATTATTTGATTCCTTACTAAATGAAAATCTGGTCTAATTAAAGAAATTTCTAAGAATTTCTGCTTCCCTTTAAGAAGAATTCAGGACAAAAACCTGGGGTGTCAGGAATGAGGCCACACTCAAAAAGTTTAAAACCAAATTGGTTTATTAACAAAAAGGCCAAATTCCTTAAATAAAAAAAAACTTATCCGGGTTAGCAGTGATCCAAGACAACTTTAGTCTAACCGGCTATAAACCCAAATCAAAGACCCACAGTGCTGGGTCTTGCCTGGGCTAGTCCCAAGCAAAATAGTTTAAGAAGCAGGCCTAGGACCCCCAGCATCAGGCTCTGCCTGGGCTAATCCTGAGCTAAGGTGTGCAGAGGCAAGCAGCAACCACCAGAGCAGGCAAAAAGAGCAGCTCCTCAGCTTGTGCACAGGGTTATATACCGCTCTGGCTCCTCCCATCACTGCCCCCAGTCCCGCTTCTAAGCTGGAAGATGATTGGTAGAGTCTTGGCAAAGTCCATTTCATTGGTCTTGGGTCAGGAGATGATGTAAGGTCTTCTGACCAATGGCTCATTTGTTACTAGGGGCTCAGTCTTTGGGTGACATCATCTGGGTTTTTGGCGGGAAACTTCCTAATTGAAATTCTTGGTTGCCATGGAGCTTGGTGACAGGCTAATGGCTGATGTCTAAAAATAGTCCTTGGGCCATGGGTGAGGGGTTTTCTCCCTGGAACACAGCTGAACTTGGAGATGAGATTAAAAAGATATCATAGGATTTTTCAATAAAATGTAAACTCTTGAACATTGTTTAGAACCTATAAGTAACACATAACATTTAAACAGTAAAGAACATAAATCACAAACTCCTCCCAACTTCAGGAACTTATTAACAACTTAATTAACTATTAAAAACATTCATAATTTAAATTAACCACTTGTCACTTAATGAATGCGAAAGCCAAACTCTTGATTTCATGGGATTTGTCCCCAAAATCTACGCTTAGTATTTCCATACCCAAACACATCCTCTGGAATTTCAGAGCTGTTTTTCTCTTTAGTGTGCTGTAATTCACATAATGTTTAGGAGACAATTAAAATGTTAGTAACCATGATTGAGAAGCTGTTTTGCAAGTTTGGCAGGGGTTTTTGTTGCGCACTGTTGTATATCTGCTCTAGATGGTACAGTTAAGGAAGTTAATGAATTGATAATTGCATTTCTGGAAGCTAACTGCAGGTGTGGGAAGAACCATCCCGGGAAGGCGGAGCAGTAGCAGGTAGTGCTTGATGCAGTCACTTCCCCAAACCCATCTCGATCAATTGTATCTTCAATTCCCTGCAATGTCCAGTACAGCTGGTACTGAGCATTGCAGGAGGCAATCCAAACAGAAATATTTCAGCGTGTCATTAGGAAGGGATGGGTCCTCAGCAGGTGTCTGCTTCTCCTGATCTTCACTCTCAGGGTTTACGTCCCAAGCCTGGTGATTATATTTGGTTTACAGCATTGTTGAGCACTGAGGAGGCAGAGGCAGCTGGGTGTTTCACAAAGGTAGTCCTTTGCTCTGTTTTAGAAACTCTTTCAAAATTTTATTAACTCTCCTAAAATTAAAACAAATCTACTGGGGCAGGTCTCTGGAGGTGTCTTAATTCAGCCCTCTAAATTGTGAGAACCCCATTTTGTTGTGTTAAATTTGTTGGATAGGTTAAGGGTACAGATTGATTGGTCAGTCTATCTACCTATCAATTTATCCTATCAATCTAAATTTCCCACTGACCGGATTGAAGTGGACATGTGCAAGTGCTCTGTTGCCGTAAGAATAGATATTTCTAATAATCTGCAATATCTTGTTGCCAGCTGAAGCTCCAATTGTAACATATTCCCCATGAGTATGTTTGCATTTTCCAAACATTTGTATAGTATCCAAATTTATTTTGTATTCTGAGATTTGTCCAACGTCATTATTTATTGTTAACAGTTTATGAACAAAATCTTTTATTTCCATATAAAAAAGAGAACAGCAGGTTTTGAGAAGCAAAGTATTGTATGGGGAAAAGAGGAGCCTTTGATTTGGTTTTTTTAGCATTGTTAGGTAACCATCTGTAAATAAACTAAGTTAAACTTGTGAGCATGGATTGAGAACAGAGTGCTCTTAATCCATTTGTAAAAAGGCTTTAGCTAATAATACTTTGACATTATTTTAACAGGGGAATTTAGAGTGAGTCCCTTCTAGCTTTGGGATTGATTGAAATAGTTTCCCCTGAAGCATAAAGCATGTCTCAAGCCACTTTAGAAGTAAGGAGTTCTGAATTCTGAACATAAAATATTCTTTATCAAAACAAAAGTCAGTGGTAAATCCGTGGTACTTTTCCAGCTTTAACTTCTGTTACAGTTTTATTAAGTTTTTTGCCTTGCAAGGAGTTTTTTTCTGTAAAAAAAAAAAAAAGAAATAATAAAATCACAGACATCTGCACTGATTCAGCTGAGCGTGGCATAAAACTTCTGAAGTCAGTCATTGATTGTCAATTGCAATATTATTTCTATCCAAAATAGCAATCATTTTTATTTAGTAGTTTCTTTGAATGAGCACACGGAACAGAACTTCGTAGGCCCTACACCACACTCCCTCCAAAACTCTTTGAGGAAAACTAGGGCAAATTTTGGTCTTCCATGCTTGCATTAATAAAGGTCCATAGTTCCTGCAAAGAAAAGACCAATCTATATCATAATCAAAAGCTTTGATTTCTATTACTTTAGCATTTTATCACTCTCTGTAATAAATAAATATATGCAGAAGGATACCCATCAGTTCAAAAATGTGTTGCTTGCCTACAGGAGATCAAGGAAGGGTCTGTCAAAGTGCTAGTTAATAAAACTTCTGAAATTCTGGGTGATTGCTACAAATGCAGAGGGTATGATGGGTTACTAAGTGGGAACAAACAGGGTATGTCTGAGGGGCTAACCCTCACTGCAGAACGAGACCTTTGAAAGGAAATTGCTCTCATGAAAGAGTCGTCCTTGCTTTTAGTTAATTCCTGATGTACTGCAAAGTAATGTGGCTCACAGCAGGCAGCCTGCACTGCAGGAAAGGAGGAGATCCTTGGGCGGTGGGGCTGCACACCTTCAGTGAGAGCTGGGCTCGGACACAGCACACAGGCTCTGGAGTCTTGTGGGAATTCAACATGGGAAGAAGAAGTGGCTTCTCAGTACATCACCTGCATGGCAGAAATGCTCTGTGGCACCCAGATTTGCAAAAAGGTGTGAGTGAGTCAGGTCAGACACAATTAGTGGAAAAGAGGAGCTTATCAGATCCAGCTTCAGTGATCTGGGCTTGCCATCCTGAGCTGACTTCTTATCTGGAATAATTTTTCCTATGGCTTCCTTTGGTTTGTGGTTTTTTTTCCTCTTTGTTGTTTCAGCAAGTGTGCTAGTTCCCTTACCTGGGCAGGAGACCCACCTGTGCCATTGCTTCCTTTGCAACCCACATCCCTCACTCCTGACTCCTGAAGCATGGCCATTTCAACCACCTAAATGCTGATCAATTTTATTCTCCCACTTCATGGGATTATTTGGACTTCTTCCATGCCAGAAAGCATACTGAATTGCTGGGATCACTGATCACTAACAAAAGAATGGACCAGCATCTTGTAACATACTTAAAATTGAGCTTCCACAGAAGAAGACAAAAATAATTTACAAAAAAAAAAAAGTAGATCCAAAAGGACAATATAAAATGTAAATGATAATTTAAATGTCAAAAAAAAAAAAAAAGAAAAAAAGGTAAATTAAATGTGATAATCCCACAAAAAGGGGTAATAATCCCTGTTCACTGCATTGCTGCAGCCAGTCTGGTCAGAATCAGGCGGCTCCACTATACATGGCTGAGTCATGGGTGAGGCAGATATATATCCCACTGCCCATAATAAATTCATTAACACAGAGAGCTCAGAAGAGGAATGTGTTGGCTTACTCACAGGAAGGGAGAGAACTCCAGTTACCCCTTTCACCTCAGGGATCCATCTGGAGAACCTGATCAGGTGCAAATTGTTCCAGTAATTGGGCTCCAGCCCACCAGCAGGATGCCTTTTACACTCCTGCATATAGGACAAGGGGCAGCATTTTCAAAAACTTGGAAATCTTTCACGCAGCCTTGAAAAAACCCAAGTCACTGTGGCAATAGCAGAGTTAGCCATTGCAGAGCTTATTCCAAGCAATATTCATTCAGGACAGGAGAGAGCTAAGTCTATTAGGAGACTGTTAGTGATTTATTTGCTTTTTTTACAGAGTCATGTAGTGGGGAAAGGCAACTAATCTTGTTGGACTCCATTAAGGAAGTCTCTTCAGGCTTCAGACAGCCTTGCATCCCCACCTGGCCTTCGCAAGCAACATGACTGGAAATTTCTTGTAATGTCCCAGGCCTATTTGCATAAGCATGGAAGCAGACTTGCATTGATAATCACTGTATTAAGGGCCTAAAAAATCCTGATCACATCATTAGACATACTCCCTGGACATTTTTTGTACATCATAAATATCTCCTCATCACCTCCTTTATGTCTGTCACATCCATGATAGTTTTAATAACAGTTTTATAATACAGCTGAAGTCAGAGTGAGAAGGCTTTTCTTTTAATTGATTCTATTTTATTTTTTTGTGAGAAGGAAGAGTTTTAAAAGTATGTAATAGTATCTGACTTACAGAAATATAACCCTTAAACCTTCAGGGTTTAAGATACATAAAGTAAACTTGGAAGATCATAGGCAGGATTTGCATAGGAGAGGTAGGGAAGTCTGGATTCATTTTGTCATCTATTTAAGGAGAACTAGAATGATATTTCTCCACCTCTCACCACACAGGATTACAGTTGAAAGTGTTTTATATATCCAAAAATTTGCACCACCAAACTAGTAAGTCAAAGTAATCGAGTTGCAGGCCAGGTGTGCCCCCTGCATAAGGGAGAGGTTTGTCTTGTGAGAGTTAGGGGGTTTCTGAGCTTGCTTTTCTTTTTCCAGCCCAGAGAAAGCCAGGTTTAAATTGTGAAAACACAATGGGAGATTTTCAAGGGGAGGATGGCTGCAAGCCAGTGAGTACATTTCTCTCTCATGAAAGATAACTGTGGGGCTCCTTGGCTGGCTGAGCTGCTCTAAGAGGAAGGAGAGTTTACTTGAAAGCAAGAGCTGATTTCTGCCACCCTCTCATGACATCATGTCAGACACCACCGAGGCCCCACGAGCCGCCACACCAGGGCATGAAGGTGGGTGACTCTGCTGTGCTACAGGGTGGGGTCCCACCCAGGCTGAGGGACCCTACTGACCTTCCCCAATCATAAAAAGCTGATAAAGACTGTTATCAATTAGATGTCAGTAAGAAATCAACATTCATTAGTAGTTATGGTGCACTGGATTAAAAATTACATCAGTTTTCTGTTTGTAGCTTTCAGTCAGATCCCACTTTACTTTTTATTCCAGCAACTTCTCAGTGAAATTCAGAAATTCCAACAGTACTTGGGATCCAGCACTGCATAAGCAGCCTCACAGGACCTCACTTCCTCTTAAAGTCTGCATGAAAAAAAAAAAAGAGTTTGGCAGCATTCAAGCAATACATTCATGAAATCCTTTGAAATGGGAATTCCAGCATAATTCAGTGTTATTGTAAATGCTGTAAAATGTGTAAGCCTAAATGGCAAAGGGAATTGTATACTGTAGTTAGTGATAAATGTTCCATGCAATATAGTGGGTTTAGCTGCCCCACTTACCCAATACTCAGTGGAATTTAGTAGTTAAATTTATGTGCATAGTACTGAAATTGTAATGCTGAGTGTCAACCTCAGACCTGTTTTTCTCCTAAAGCATAATAAAAATACCAATGGAAAAACTGTCCCAAGCCTCAGTCTGGTAAAAGGACTGCAAGTCAAGCAGAAAATGTAAAACATCTTTGGTTTCCCTGACCAACCTGTCACAGCCCAATCTGTTGTGACAGTGCAGGAGGCACAGTCTGAGAGCACCTTGGGAAAGGGGTCAGAGCTTAGGCTCCTCTCTTTTTGACAGAGGTGAAAGTCTCAGCACACAGTGCCTGCCTGCCTGCGCTAACAAGGTGGCTTTTTAGCAAGCCATCAAAGGCAGAGGAGGGACACCATGGGTTTTCTGTCTCCTGGGAGGTCCCAAGTTGGCCACTGTCCTTTGTTGGGGTCTGGCAGCTCTCTTGATTTCCCATGAAAGCTCTAAAAGTTCTTGTTTGTCCTTAGCATGAAAAGGACAGTACTAACTGTAAAGATCAGCTCTCAATTTATATTTCTGAATCCAGGGAGCAGCTCATTGCAGCCACTGGTGGCAAGGAGACAGTAAAGAAGGTTGTGTCACTGCCCTTTCTGCGGGCAGAGCAGTGGGAATTGGCCTCACCTATCCAGCCAAAGCACAGGGATTTGCTGCACCTGAGCGTGCCTTGGAAGAGAAGAGGGAATGAGCTGCACCTGGGTAAGGGTGGGGCCATCTCGGCTATTCCCAAGCTCTGGTGATGAGGCAGGTTGGGGTGGGGGTACTTTCTACTTCCACACTGCTGCTCAGCTCAGAGAGGTGCTAGCTTGGGGAGAAGGAGTTACACACGAAGCTGGATCCATCCTTTGTGGTGCTACGTCCCTCCGGCAGAGGCTGTGAGGGTGAGTCATTGCTTATGGAATTACTTGTTTTTTTCTGTAGTGTATATTAGATCAGGGACTCTGACACTCCTGAGTCAGGGACTTAAGGAGATGAAAGACTGGAAAATGGAAAGATGAAGTGAGTTGTTCTGGCTGTTTTAGGTTTCTGGAACATGAGGTGTTGAGAAGGTAGAATTGCTGATTATGCAAGAAGGGCACGTACACTACAGTGTTTGAGAGGGTTGGTCTTCTTAAGATGTACCCAATTTCTCTGTCTCTGTGTTTGAATAGTGACTGTTCTGACTGTACCTGAAAAAGTCTAGGTCTCTGTAAAGCCTGACCAAATAAATACGTGCATCATGTATCTTAAAGCATATCTGGGGTGCTAATAACTGTCACTGTATGCAGGGCCAGTACTGCCCTGTAAAACCTGTTTATTTGGCACCACCCATTGCCCTAAGTTTGCTCCTGTACCCGAGGAACTTGCCTGAGCTTCAAGTTAATGCCTAACAAGTCTGGTTCAATAGGAACAGACCTCAGTTATCTTGGGAACAGAATAGTAAAAAATGGCACTTGTGATTGCTGTAAGACTTCATACAAAATATGGGGACAAGGAGATACTTGCATTGCTTAACTGAAGCTTTCTGTAGTAGAGTCTCCTGAGTGGGTTTGGGTGGGCCCTGGGGATGCCTGTAGCCTCTGGCAAGGAGCCTGAGAGATGCCAACATCAAAATGGAGAACATGTTTCCCTTTCCCTGCTGACTCCCTTTCTTCAGTTTTCTCAGAAACAATGTCTTCTTAGATCTGCTATTGCTTCATTCTGTTCTTTGCTTTTACTTCTGCAGCTGGGTCATAGGGATCTCTTTTTTTCTTTGTTTTGTTTTGTTTTTTTCTTTTTTTTTTAAAAAACAATCTCTCATAGTATCTTGAAATTATTGACAAATGTTTTTGTTCTTTGACTAGGGTGGTCCCAGGCTGCCTTTATTTTGCATCCTTAGCTCATACATGTGATGCAGTGTTTAACTTTGTATTTGTTCTCAGCCTGAAACTGAAGTTTATGTTGAAGTGCTTGAAAAGCACAAACCACTATTTTTCTGTTTGATAAGCTAAATGAGGACTTGAATCAAAGTGTGTATCAAGAGCTACTGGTGCAAGTAGTCTCTGAGTTTCTGTGGAAGTACATTAAATCCTTTTTCTACTATCTCAAGAGATAAATAGGTTTGAAATGGAAGAAGTATTAGTATTTTAATGTGGGATATTTTTTCCCTCCAGTTTTGGAGAAGTTGTTGAAACTTTAGGTCCACTGAAAAGATTCCCTAGTACTTAAAACTGAGGATACTTATTTTTGGATTTTGAATCCTTGATTGAAACAGAAATACTTTGCTTTGATTTTACATGGTCTTTATCTCCATCCTGAGAAAAAAAATTAATTGTATGTCTGTGTTAACTAATTCAATGTGAAGTTTATTGCAAGGGTTTGAATTCCTGAATTTAAATGTGAGATTGCTGGTGGTTTGCGACCAAACTGAGAACAGGAGGCATTCTGAATAAAATACAAAATATTTTGTGCTGCTAGAAGCCAAATACTTAAACTTTGAGGTAGCATGAGAACTTATGTTATAGTAAATGTGCCATAATCAACAAGAAAAAAATCTAAATAGCTTGAAACAAGAGGGGGCAGCTGTAACTGTAGCAATATTAGGAGTAGGAGTGAGTGTATGATTAGGAGTATAGGAGCAGAGTGAATGATTCTGAGGGGCATCAGAAGTGCAAAGCCTCTCCTCAAAGGCAAGTTTTTCTCATTCCTTCTCACTGCCCCTACTTTTTTTTCTTCTTGCCAAGTTTCTGTAGCAAGGTTTCAGAATAGCTGTGCATGCTTGAGAAGATTAGAAAAAGTGAGGCAAATTCTGCACTGACATGCACCTCCACTGACATCAAAGCGATGACATACCTTGTGTCTCTCCTGCTCAAAGCTTTTTTAAAAAACCCCAAACAAACAAAAACCCCAGAAAGTGAAGAAACGTGTTCATGACTTAAGCATTGATACAATTGATGCCAGAGGGAGAAGGCAGACTCTATCCACAGGAAAAATAAAAGAAAAGATTACTTTGAAAGGCACCAATGGTCTCCTTGGCACTGCCCTATCTGAAGCTGGTTCTGACCTGCCAGATCAGGTGCCAGCTGCAGTCTCCCAGCTGCAGCTCTTGTCCTGCATTGTCCTGTGCCACCTTCCTGTAGCTTTTATTCAAGCCCTTTGCATAGGGGAGATCCTTATGCAGCAAAGCTCCTGGGATCCTTTAACAAATCCATCAGGCTCATTGCAGTTCCTCAGTTCGAGTCAAGCCTCTGGGGTTATCCTGGTGCAGTGGGGTCACAGAAATTAATGGAGTTCCAACAGGAAGTGCCGCGTCTCCTTCACAATGGAAATATTTTAGTGAACACACTTCTCTTGCATTTCACATTTGACTTTATTTCTGAATATTAGGAATGTGGGTGGTACTTTTACAGCAACTATCTCAAGGAAAGTAAATATGTAAATTAAAGACCATATGCTATTGAGTTTTTCTGCCCTATGGCCTCCAATATTTTGGAGATGGATACCTAACAAACTGTTCTGGTTTGACTATACCCAAAATAATTTTCCAAAGCATGGTTATGGGTTTTTTGGGGGGTTTTGCCTTAAATATAAACTCTTGGTGACAGGAATACCTGCATACTATTTTAGGTAATGGCATTATGTGCAGCACTGACAAGTTAGCAAGCATGTAATATCCTAAGGCAAATAGATTTGTATGTTCCCCTTCAGACTGGATGATTGTGTTGCACTCTCTAAAGACACTTGAGATCAGTAAGAATGCCTCCTCAGGAAATCACAGTGATAACTACTTTTGACAAGGAGTAATAACAGAAGTTTAGTCCAACCATGAAATGAAAGACTCATGCTGAAGCCGGGATTACTGCTAGTGGACTGCAGGGGCACTGTAATTGCACATCGCTTGCTTTAGCGATGGCATGTCTGCCTTCACTCCATCTGTACTTGTGAATTCAGAATTGCCTGTTCCATCATATCAAGCAAAAAGCCTAATATTGATTTGAAGGGATCGATGGTAAGAAGCATTGTTTTAACTTACTAGTAGGTGAGATCAATTCCTTCCACGGAAAACCACTGTATTTTATGCTGCATTCCCAAATACAGGGGAAATTCCCAAATTCTGTGTGACTGTTGATTAACATCACTCTTGGCTAATTAGACACAACTTACCAATCCTTTCAATATCTCAGTTAGGTGACAAGCTCCCCAGGTAGGTGTATCATGATACTTCTGAGGGAACATTTGCAGTGATCATGACTCTTCTTTAGTTCATTCTCACTGTTGTTACTTTACTGAGCCATCAAAGGCTGTCGTTATTGCACATTGACACAGTGCTGCAGAATGGTTGATAAATCTATATTCGAGTTGTGTTTAAAATCAATATTATAGCAGTTACCATGCCAAATCAATATTTGCCAAGTTGCCAGCTCCCACTGCCTGGTGCATTGCAATAATTCCTCTTCTCCCATGGAACATGGGGACCTAATCCAACACTCACTGAAATCAAGACAGATCCTCATTGACCTCAGGCTTTGGATCAACCTGTGCTTGCTTTTATTTACTTGCGTTTGTCATAGGATTGTACAAGAACTCATTCACAACAGAAATCCTGTTCACTTGATTTCTCCATCTGATCTTAACGATCATGCTATGAGCTCTGCTATTACCAGCAGGCACCAAGGTGTTGCCTTGCCACTGCTGGATTGTTGGGCTGTTTTTGTTCTCTTGTACAGACAGTGCCTGCTTAATGCAGATAAAAAGCATTTACTCAAAAATAATCCATAAATTTTGATGATGCAGCAGTTCAGAAACAACACATTTGAGACAGATCAAGTAAGACTAATTATCAAAATAGACTTGTGTAATCATCTATGCTTCCATGTTTTAATTGAACAGTGGGATATTTCTTTTGAAAAAGTGTGTTAATTGGGGTCTGCTCATGGGAAGGAGTGACTAATTGAATTGGCATGAGCCTGATAGCAGCTTTTTTCATCAAAATGTTAACTTTTAAAATCAGTGTTACATTGCAAATATTGTCTTTCTTTCAGTTGGACTAGTCTATCTGACACATGCCAGCTCAATTAGCAGCTTGCTTTCATGAGCAGACCCCAATTAACACAGTCTTCTCTTAAAGAAGTATTCCACAATTTAAATTAGCACATTTGCATTAGAAGTAATTATACTGGTTTTGGTTGTTAGTTGTTGCTAATTTTTGTGAGGATTAAATATGCTTTAATGGAAAAGGACATTTGTTGATTAATTACCGAAGCTGTAATGGATGTTTTTAGAATATATTCAAATACGGAAGAGAGAAACTAAGCTAAGACCGAAATATGTCAATGGATATCAAAGGTGGAATTTGTCACTGCTTATATGTAATTTCAACATAAATGCCACCACTCTCTAGTTATAAGTACACTGAATTTAACTTATTTTTTAATGAATTGTTCCTGTATATTTGGCCTGAGTGGGTGTGACCTTTGAATGCAGGACCATGTGAGGTAGCAACCAATTAGGACACTTTAGCTCTAAGACACATGAGCCCGTTGTGTTTTCTGAGTGGAAATATCTGCAAAGGGATCGTAGAGGTGCGATGATGGAGGGCTAATGCAGAACTTCGTATTCAGAGCAAGAACAGGAAAGCAATGACCTGGAACTAACAAAAGCCTCTAAGCTCAGTGCTCCTGCTCTTGAAGGAGACTGTTCTCAGGGGACTGTTGAAAGGGCCTTCAAGCTCTCTGTTCAAATACTTCTTAAATATATGCTTAATCTGTAGTATGGACTCTGTGCTGCCACTGGTTTATTTCATGTCACATCTGAAGTCATTCTTAAAATTTTGTTCTGTGTGAGCAATATTGCCACTGTATAACAGAGCTTTTTTTTGTCTTTAGAGTTAGAAATATTTCAGGTGGAAATGGCTGTGTTACCATAATTTATATAAACTGTACAAAAGGTATTTTACAGTTTGCATTTAAACTTGGAAGGGATCATTAATTTTAAACCAGTACCTGTATGATGAGATTCGTTAAATCTTTTTATATCTATGTAACTTTTCTTTAAGGCAGAACTTGTGGTTAGCTAGGGCATTCCTGCTTGAAAGGCATCCAGTCTTCAATGTATGTTATCTACTATTTTGCTGAAGAGTGTGTTGTGATGATTAATTGCTTTCATTGATAGAAAAGTGTCATCTTATCTACCTGGACTTTTTATGATCTGAGGTTTTGGCTTCTAAACCTTGCTAATCTTCATTTTTTTTTTTAAAATGCACATCCTCTCCCAAGCTATAACAAAACAACAACAACAAAAAATCCCAACCTGTAGACAAAACCACCAAAACCAACAACAAAAGACCCAACAAAATAAAAATATACAAACCCCCCAAAATCCCCCAACAGCTTTGCTTTTCATTACTGGGGTTTTTCGTCCTTTTGAAGAGGTGATACACTCTCAATGTTTTAAAAATGTAGTCAGTGTTGTCCTGGTGTCCCTCTGTTCAGCTAAGAAGGATGTCTAAAGTATACAGAATATAAATATTGTCCTTCTGAGAGCCCCTTCTGCTGTACTTTAACATCTTCAACCACTGAGGTGTTCTTACACCAAGTGTATTTATGCAGTGTAGTCATAGTCCTGTACAAATTAGTCGTCTCCTAAAAACACCATTCTCCAGGGTTCCCATATATCTGATATTTGGTTTGGGGTTTTTTGTTTGTTGTTTTGTTTTTATTACCTGTGCTATTATAATTGGCATATATAAACCATAAGATTTGCCAAAAATTTTTTTAAAAAGGGAAGATTTGGTGGGAGCAAACATGATCAGGTTATGCTCAAAAGCAGGTTTGTTTTTCTTAACTCTCCTCTATGTAATGGATGTGAAAAACAAGAGAATGCTTTTTCCAAGCAAGGTGTCTGTTAGGAACAGGCATCTGTGCCATGTATTACAACATCTGACAGGAAGCCTCACTTCAGAAATAATGCAATCCTCTGGAGGCTTGTCCAGCACATGTATCATCCAAGGTCACTGTGATTCCACCTGCATGGCAAAGCACACGGACTGGGAGCTGCCTGGTGCTGAGCCTTCAGAGGGAGGCTGGAGGGTCACAGGAGAGATGTGGGGCTTGTAAAAAGCAGAATAACATCTCCCTGAGAACGACAGAAAAAAAAGACTAGCACAGGGTAAGTGTACGTAACAGCAGTAGAGAAATTAAAAGCCAGATAAAAAGTCCATTCCCAAAGAATATCAACCTGCTCTTTAAATAGAGAGAAATAGCTCTATGCAATTTTTGGGAGAGCCATGAAACTGGAACAGTCTGTTCAAGGGGATAAATCCCTTTTGGAGCAGGTTGTCCGGACAATCTGTGGATGCCCTGTCCTTGTTAGTACTTGAGGACAGGTTGGATGGGGCTTTAAGCAACCTGGTGCAGTGGAAGGTGATGGAGAGTCAAATAGAGAGAGTTTACAGAGCCCCAGGCACATCTGAGTCAAATTATTATCCATGAAATGGTAGTAGGGATATCGTTAATCCTGTGCCAAAAGTGTGTTAAGTCCTTTAGAGACAACACATAAACCACAAAGCCCATGCTTAAAGGCTCCGTGGGGTTGAGCCCCGATAGGCATTGAAAATGAAGTAACCTCTTTAGGTAAAGGGGAGAGGCAGGAATTATGCCTGGTAGGGAGGCCTGTTTTGAAGAGTGCTTTTTCTTTTGAGGAAGTACCCAGACGTTTCTGTGACTGTAGGCTCACCTGCTGTTCAGGACAGACTGGCTCCTGTGTTTACTCAGCCAGCAGCTAAGTGTGCTTGGGGGGTAGTGTTAGAGAGCTCATTTTTGTGCCATCGTGGGTAAGAACAGAGTACACACAGAAAAAGAGGAAAAATGATAGTTAAAAACAGGGTTCCTGAAGGAAGTGGCTGTGTGTGTTGTCAGGAGGGGGTTCCTGCTCTCAGCAAGGTGATGAAGTGTGCCACTGCAGGGGAAATGGTGCTGATCACAGAGCTCTGTGCTCCTGGGGCACACTGGCAGAAGTTTTGTATAGTGTTACCCCATTTTCTTAAATTCCCTGGTTGCATTTCCCGTGTGTGCTTTGTGCTGCCTATTAACAGCAGATACAGTCTTGCACTTTGAGAAATGGCAAAATTAAAATTTCCACCCTGCCTTCTGTTTCTCTAGGAACAATTCTTGGGGTTTTCAAGTGTAATTACTATCCTATTTTTTTAAATATAGCTTATTCTACTGAAAAATAAGTATACTATCACCCTAAGCAAAACAAAAAGATTTAAGCTGAGTTGGAAATATGAGAGTTTTATATATAATTATGTGTATTGGCAAGCTCTACTGTTTCAGTGCTGAGGGTGAGTTTCTGACTGAAAACAGGCCAGACATGATCTACTGCTCTGTAGCAGGCTTCAACAAGGACACAGCTTGGATGATTGATGAGATCTTTTCCCACCTGTATAATCTGGGATTCTATGAAAATAATTCCTTTGTTCAATTAGATGATAAACTAAGAAATAAATGTGAATTCCATCTTTTAAAGACCATAAGCAGAGAAAAGTAAGAGCGGTTATGACATTAGCAAAGACCTGAATTATGTTTTGCTCTGGTATTAAATATTTTAATCTCTCAGCTAAATTGGCTGATTAAGATTCACTTCCTATCAGAGTCATTCAAAAGTTTTACTGAGGAAGAAAAAGTAAAACTAAAAAATGGAAGCTTGGTGTTTTTAAAGACTTTCTGTGGAGGGCAAAGAATGTTGCAACATAGCTTTTTCTAACTCTGTAAAATTCTGCTGCTCTTTGGACATATCTAAACTACAAGAAAGCTGAAGGTGGGGAAGAGTCCTTCCAAAAAGCCTGATTTTTTTTTTTTTCTGATTAATAGGTACTGTTAGAGCCTTTGGTAATCTTAAGGCATCTGGAGGGCAGGAAAAAGGTGAAATGTGTAACCACAGTCTTCAGAGACAAGGCCTAATACCCTCCTGTGATCTTGTTCAAAGGACATTTCCATATGTTTGTTTTCCAGTTTAAGTTGCGTCTCCTCCCAGAACATGACTGTAATCCCCCAAGGTCACAATGGTGTTAAGAAATCTGCCCAGAGTAGGGAGCAATATTTGTCCTGGTAATGTCAACAGTTGCCATCTAACATTTAACCATGTAATAAGGGCAAAAATAGGCTCTTTTGCCATCCACAGGCAAGAAGTGCTATGTTTCCATCGGGCAATCCATTAGATAGCCAGAATGCTCACAGCTGGAAGCCTTTGTGAGATGGCATTTGATATCATCATTGTTAGCCTTCACATAATGCAATATTTATTACAGTAAGGGAAGAAGGGAGTATTTTTAGCTGCATCTTGAGTAACTTATCTCCATGGCAACCCTTTACTTGCCTGCCCTGTTGCTGCTATATAGAATGTTGTCACATTAATAATAAATGGAACACATCTAACACATTTGGCTGCCGATTGGCTTCCAGCCACATACTTCTCTTGTTCTAGTTAAAGGGTTTGCAAAGCTTAGGGGTCCGTAAGCAAAATTCATTCATTTTGTTTCTTAGAGAAAATTGCCTTGGATTATGTTAAAGCACTCAGGAGGTTTCATCAATGTATGCATTGTGTTTGTTGGGCTGGATTTTTTTTGTTTGCTTTTGTTTCTAGTTCCACTTTAAAATGCCAAGGAAATCCGTGAATAAATACAATTAGAAAAGCTAGAAACCCAGCAACTGTGGAGTAATTTTATTTGACTTACATTTGTATGGATAAGAAAATGACATTTTTAAAAATTGCTTATGAGGAACCCCTGTGACATTTTTTTGAAGAACAATGCCTCTATTTCATTGAAACTTTAAGCAAGCATGTCTCCAAGTGAGATTCTAGAATTGCTGATCACTTCCACAGGCATACAAAAAAAAGCAGTTGCAAGCACTCAGCCCTCATTTTGTTGTCTAAATATATCAATTGCAAATTTGGAAAATGCTTGTTAGAATGATGAAAAAATAGAGGAAAGAACATTAGAGTTGAGTTTCTCTTGGCCATGGGGGTTTTTTTGGAGATTATAACACTATTGAACAATATAGTGTAACTGGCTTTGGAATTTGTATATTAAGGTTTAAATACTCTCTGCTTGGCCTGAGGGACCATTTGGAGCCTACTTAAAAGGTACTACACAAGTATTCATATCTGGGTGACTTAGCCCCATTTCTTTTTTCCCCTTTCTTCCTTGTCAACTCTTATTTCCACATCTGCAAAAAAAGAGGAGCAAAAAATTTAAAGCCATGTTATTTTTTTATTACATGAGAGTTGATCTTTCTACAGTCTACCATTACTCTATTTAACATATCTAATGAGGCATGTGTGTGCACAGAAATAATTCCCATAGGAATCTTTATGAAACTCCTCTTACATTTTGGTTTATATTAATAATATGTTGCCAGTGATACCTGATGGGTCAAGGATTGTGTACTTATTGCTGTATCTTCCAAATAACCTCCTTTTCAACTCCAAGACTTAAAAAAAAAAAAAAAAGCCAGTTCTTACCCTAGCTTGTTTAGCTTTTCAAAACAAATACTCTGCTTTAAGTTCATAAAATAGCATTAAAAAAAGGAGAGAACATCATTTAACAATTATTAGGTTCTTATATGAGAATTTCAATCATATGCATGATGTTGTTTCCCCCAGAATTTATAAATAGGAGAAAAGAATAGTTCATGTGGTTTTTTTACTGCTACTCAGGAACTGAGTTTCTGAAAGCCTGATTCAAAATATTCAGTAGTATTCCCTGGGAACAGTTACTGACCTCTGAGCCTTGAGTTAATATCTACTTCAAGATGCCAAACTTTGTAAAAGGTTTTTTACCCAGAAGGTGTTTTGGGGCTTTTTGAGGTTTTTTTACTGTAAAATGTTGAAAACTGGCAGCATTTCCCTCATTATTTGTTTCTAAACAGCCATACTTTCCTCAAGGAAAGTAGCTGGTAACACTTTCTTATAATGATGTTAAACAGCCCTGAAACTCAAAGTCAGTCAATAATCTTGCATTGCTGCTGTTTTTATGTGGCCAGTCCTGCTTTTAACAAGTAATAGCTAATTCAGGCTGAATTGTATTGAGCTGGTGGCTTCCTGGCAGTGCTGTCTGCCAAGGTGAGAGAACCACATTGTGCTGTGCAGGACCCACTGCTTCTCAATTGTGTAGAGGCCCTGTTTAATACACCCCACTCCTGGGGCATCAGACATTCCTGCTTGTTTATCTTGAACTGGAACTCACTTGACATCTGTTGGAATGCCAAGAAATGCATGAACATGGGAAAAGATGATCTCCTCCCTGCTGTAGCAGGTCACTTTACAGGCTAGGTGTGCTTCTGGACTCTAAATGAGAGACTTTGGGCCAGGAGCTGTGGTGGGTCAGAGACAGGCAAAAATCTTGCGGCATGCTCATCCCTCCCGAGCAGCTGGAATCCAGTTTTCTGGGTTGCTACATTTAGCATAGCAGAAAGACATGTCATTAATTAAGGAAATTTTCTAAAGTGCAATGAAGGTGAAACTTACATGTATAATTGCTATTAAGGTGATTATGCTTTAATTCATGACTCATCTCTGCTTGAGACAAATCTACAGTTAAAAAAAGAAAGTTTCTATAATTAATCTATAAGGGATGGATTTCAAAATGAACCGCGATTCTCTCACCTAGCACTTAGAAAAGAAAAAGTGACAACAGCTGTACTTAAGGTTTGTATTTGTGATACTTATTGGAAAGCACAAGAATATTAAGGAAAGCAGCCTGTTGCTGAGGACTCATCTTGTAAGAGATTTGCACCTAACTTCAGTGAAGTAGGAAGGCAGTGAGCAATTCTTGATGCAGGCTGCATTTCCATCTCACTTTCTCTCAGCTTGCACAGGCATACATTCTTGATATGCAGTTTGAAACTGATTGCAGTGACTGGAGTGACTGCTGTGGAGTTCACTGTTTGCCTGCATTGAAAGAAGGAAAAAATTATTTATCTTATTTTGACTGTTTTATGGAATAATTCATATTCAACTCTACCCTTTCTGAGAATTCTAGATGTTGAAAGAGCTTGGAACGTAGCTGTTCCTTTGAACTGTGATGCTACATACTGCCCTCATTTTACTTGCTGCTTCTTTGCTTTTGTTATTTCCTCTTCAAAATGTGACAACTAAAAATGCTGACTGAAAGTCAGAACCCCAACCTAAGCACAGGAGCTATAAAACTGAAGTTACTTGGTCCTTTGTGCCCAGCAAGTCCTCTGTTGTCTGTGTAATACTGCAGGTTTGGAGGAATCATGTTGGAGATTGTCCCTGTGACATTCCTAGAGGTGTGAACACAGTCCTATAGAGCAAGCCAAGCCCTGATGACCACTCTGGGGTTTCCAGGCTTTGACTGTCCCTTACTGGCTCAGGTCAGAATGAGCAACATCTTTATTTTAACACAATGTCACTAAATATGTTTTTCTACTGGCTCAAGGGCACAATTTTTACTCTTTTTAATTTTTCTTTTAGAGTTACTCTTGATCAGAAATCTAATGAACTACTTAAGCTCATTAGGAAGGAAGGGACAGCTCTGCCTCAGAAATAGTCATTAATTTGAAAAGTTGGGGAGGGTGCCAAGCCTGCTTTTGTGATCTCCCATTTTCCTGTGGTGTCTTCCAGAGCAGAAACTCAGTCCTGGTAGAAGCAGACAGTAAAAAACTGAACCAGTACCAGAGACACATGCATTCTTTGTGGTGAGATAAGCATCCTTGAGCTTTCCACAACAGGATTTATCTTCCACCTGCTCCCTTACTGTACACCTGTCTCAGACTGGCACCGCTTTTGGCTGCAGTACGACTGATTCTCAGTTTTGAAGCCAGATTTGTTGTTACAGTTATTTCTCTGGCACATAATAAAAACTGTTTCCTGTATTCAGCAAAATACAGCTAAATAAAGAGTCCAGGTGTGCCGTGTTTGTCAGCCTTTCTATAGTGTGATGCTAATCTTTACTCCACATAAAAAGCTTTAACAGACTGTAGAAATAACCCTACCTGCCCCTGTTAAGGAACAGGAGATAGTCCAGGCCTCTGGACACAGGTTTCACAGTGGATTTAATTGAAGCTTGTGGCACAGGTGTCAGTGTAATTGGAACAATGGTATGTGAGGGGTACCCAGAGGGTTCAGCCAGCTGTCAGACAAATGTTTCTGCTGGACTGTGTGGCAGCCTGTTATTAGGTCATAGGTAGGGGTCCAGCCAGACCCATATGGGAGATGGGGTTCAGGCTGTGTTTAAAGCAATAATAAAAACAAAAAGGGAATAAACCTAAAACAGAGGTCTTCTTCCTCCCCGACGACCCCCCCCCCCCNGCAGCTCCTAATACAGCAAGGGGTGGTTTTTTCCCATGTTATGTCTGTGTATTTGCACCAAACTGATCATTCCAGTATTTCATCTTGCTCCCTCTGCATATATTTTGGTGTCTGTGTATACATTTATGTATATTACACTTCATAAAAATATGTGAGTAGTGATTATGAATTGATTCCTGGTCAATTCATGTTTTAACAAAGAGTTGAAAATCCACATAAATGTGGATTTTGAGTATTTTATTGAATTCTAGTGTGTACTCATACATCTAGACTTTTAAAATTAGAATGACTGACACATGCACGATAACTTTAAACACAAACATGAGACAGGTACAAATGTGTCCCCTTGACAGACAAAAAGAGGTGCTTCTGGAACGTCTTAACACAGACAATGGGTTGTGTCCTTGTGAAAGTGTAATTCTGCACTAAGCTACTGTCTGGTCTAGGGTGTAGGGTCTGGGCTAGAAAGAGCACTTAGCTACATAATTAACTGTAAGGATGTGGTTACAGCTTCTGTGGGACTAATCACATTACTAAAATGATACTTTTGCATTTTCTGTGATTGTCATACCTTCTTTGACTGGGAGTTTACGTCCTCTGTAAATCAAGGATAGTTAAACAGACATTGAAGGAGTGAATTGGTGTTTTCCTGCAGTGATTTAGGCAGACAGTGTGACAAAACCATGTTGATAAGTCAGGTTTCAATCTTAATTCATTCCAACAGTTTGTTTCCTCAGTTGTTGCAAGATTTTTCATTTTTGTTTTTCTGTAGAATATACAGAGACCAATAGGTACCGTATGCCTTGAGTAATCTTTAGCTACTCTAAAGAACACAGAAATGAAAGAAGTTTATACTCATCTGAATGAATACTGGCTCGTTTGAACATGTGCTATAACCAGTGAACTTCTTTCTAATTACCCTTTTCTTTGTCTTGAGGGTGTGACTAAGAGGAAGACCAAGCACCTGCTCAGACTTTTATTTCTTACTTTCCAAAAAGTTCAGCTCATGAAGCTGGTCCTTTGTGCTTTGATAGGATTTTAAAAATCCAAGTATTTCCTAGTGCTTGCTACTAAGTTTGATTTGCAAGAGCCTTTCAGACAAGTTCTTTTTCTGAACTTATTTCCTCATTTTCATCTCTAATTATGAGCATTTAGCTTACTCATTTTGTCTGGTATATCCTGTATGCTTGCTTCAAATGGTTCTAACTACTCTGAGATATTCAGAACAAAGAATTCGTTGCAGGTGGGAATGTTCCCAGTGCCATCCACATCTCTTCTGCAAGAAATGGGAGTGGAGGAGCACCGCAATAGAATCTCATCTCTCTTATCTTAGAAATATATAATGATGTGATGAGATTTCCTGTGGAGCAGTGGGTGTGTGCATTCTTGTCCTGTCTTTTCTAAATCTAACCAGAATTTAGGTGTCTTGCCTTTGATCAATAGTTTAATACTTAGACATCACCGAAAGCTTGGCAAGCTCAGTTTTCTCTGTGGGCACATCTGCTATTTCAAATCTAACCTTCCCTCCTCAGAGCCCCACATCAGTCAGGATCTGGATTCCTAAAGGGCCTGGGGCATGCTGTGTGAGAAGATGATGTTCCGACCTCTGAGGCAGGGTAACTGAGGTTCTGGGTAATAAATCCTTTGAGGTGAATTAGAGTGAAATGACACTGAATGACCGATGTGTATGTATGTATGTATGTATGATGTATATGTGTATGAGGCAGATTTATTTTAAAACAATTTAATGGTGGTGGAGAGGAGGTGTGGTCACAGAGTTGCTCTGTTGGGGTGGGAGCCCATGAAACAAAAGAGTTTGCCAGGTTATATATATTCAAGTTATCATGGCAATGCCTAAATATCTCCCCAGTAGATAAGTGATTTCTAATTCACCATCATAAGTCTTATGGAAAAATTGTATTGCTGAAATTGATAAATTATTAATTACTCAAGCTTCCTGATAAGCACTATAAATTCTCAATGTGTGAATGTGTTTGTCTGGTAGAAACATGGAGAAAAGTCATCCAATTCTGTAACTGACTTTACCTAATCTTAGCCTGACCTCGTGTACACCAGTGAGGTCTGTATGAGCTCTCCCACCCTGCACAACAATAGTGAATAAATCTGTTCCGTGGAAGTCTTTATTGAACTTTCGTCTGTCAATGGTTTTATATGTCTGGCATGACCCCCGTGACATCAGAGGGCACAAATTGCGTCATTGAGGATGCAGTGGTACAGAAACAATTAAAAGATCAAAGATGGACTAATTGGACAACTTAATTTACATTCTTAAAAGGCTAGAAATGAAACAACTATGATGCACAATCAGAGAACCTCTAAGCATAAACATTCGTAGGCTATTTCCATGGTTACGCTACTGTCACATAGATGCTGGAAAAGTAAATCCCTACCTAAACAGCACACAGGAGAAGGTGTTTAATTGTTATGGTTGCTCTTTTATTGAATTCCACCATATCTGCTGCTTATGAATGGGAGTTTTGTGTGGCCTCAACAGGAGATAACAGCCCCACATCTGATACCCTTGGCCATGTACACACTCTCAACACCACTCTTGTCCTTTGTCACATTCCATTCTCACATCGCAACCCTCGAGATGTTGAGTGTGGTTACAAATTTCTCCAATGCACTTGAGAGGCTGTGAAAAGGAAATACAGCTGTGGCTCATTGGTGAAGTACTCAAAGAAAGACCTTTGGCTGTTTTTCGAATGACGCTGAGTAATTACAATCACATCAGTAAAAGGAGGCCAGATCTATCCTTCTGCCATGCTTTATTATGATGGAAAAACTTTGGAATACCATTCATGTGGATTCAACACCCAGTTACTGGTTATTGATTCTGCATTTTTCCATAGCAAATCACAGCCTGATTGTTTGCATCATGGTCTCTGTTAACAGTGGAATTTATATCTCTGTTAGCATTTCTTTCACTCTTTAAATAGAGAAGCAGAAAGTATATTCTCTCATTTCTGAATGCACACATAAGTGTTTTCTCTGTTTTTACCACTGCAAAAGATACAAGAGGCACTTGTGTGGTTGTTAGTATTTACGCGAGGTTTATTGCAACTGACATGGCTAAGTTTTTCAAAATTCTTCACTATTTTTAGAGGATGTAGCTTGGCAAAACTTATAAATGGCTCATCTCATCAAATAGACCAAGTTTCCTAAAAAGCTTAACTTTCAAGGCATCTTATTTCTGACATTGCAGATGCAGCCAAAATACATCAAAGGTGTTGGTATTCTGTGTTTCCATGTGAATGTATTGTTAGTGTAGTTACAACACTCCAGTTTTCTTGAAGCATAAACTTGCATAAACTTTCTAGAAAATTCAGTGCTAAGAACTCCAAATGGTAGCAGTATTTTATTTCTTATGTGGGCTGTTTTATCATATTATTCTGGAAGTAGTTCCATGGGTGGTGGGGTAGGAGGATGTTTGAAAAAGAAAAAGAGCTGAGAGTTTTCACTAATCTATTTATAGTATTCATTAATTGATTTTATTCTTGTGGTTACCCTCCCATTAAAACCCATTTGAAGCTAGAGTGCTCTTGTCTATTAAGGTACTCACTAAGGGTTTTAAATTACTTTGATAGTTTAAGAGAAAAATTACGCTTATTTCTTAGTGTGCCTTACTGTTATGAAATTTAGCACTTTTTGCTTGGTCTGTAATATTCTTTCTAGAATTGCTGAGATTCTGAACTAATTCTGAAGAGGAGAAGGAAGTTAAAATCAAAATTAATTCTTGCTATCAGTCTCAAGCAGTTTTTGGCACCCTAAAGAAACCACCCATGCTTATTTTGTGTCCTGCTCAGCATACAAGTTCATTATTGTTAGATAAAGAAGACTGAAAAAAGGCATTCAGGTGGAGATAAACAAGGAGTATAAATTGTACAAAACCTGGGGATGGATAGTGTTAGACGTCTGTGCTCTCTGTGTTCAAGCACGTGGAAACAGAGGTGGCAGGTTATAGTGCTTGCCCTGTTCTCTCAAACTACCATGGCCGTGCTGCTGAACTGCAGCTCTGACAGCTCTGCTTGCTGGTGGATAGCCCAGCCCAGAAGATGGGATCTCATCTCTCAGACTGCTGACTCCAGTTAACAGCATTTTATCCCAGTGTTGCACACAATTTACCTTCAGGTCTGCAGCTTGCAACTGCTCACAACAAAATCTGTATTCTGCTTTGCAGTTGAGTTTGAGTTGGAAAAGTAACTTTCATGTCCTTTAATGAAATATCTTTTTATGAAGACGTCAAGGGAGACAAGTAGTTATGAGCACTTTTCATGATGGCATAAATTCACACATTATTCATGCTTCATTGGACTTACGCTGCAAGATCAGCATAAAGCCATCTAGGAGAATATGTACCTTTAGCACACCGATAATGCTCGACAAGGAGGTAATAACACCGGTGACATTTGCAAAGCCTGACAGACTTGGGCCTCTCTGCGTTGACATTAATAGAAATGAGACATCTCTTTCTTAGGCAGTAGTGGTTCAATGACCTTTTTCTTGTTTCTCAGACTTCTGTTATTTTTGCATGCTCTTTGTGGCCATTGTAAGGAAACAGGGAAATACTTCCTTTTCCTACTCTTTTCTTCTGATTATCTTAAAATAGTCTCCCCCTTTTAAATGGCTGTCAAAAAGGGCTTCTTCATAGACTTTTCTCATGGGCACCCTAAACAATTTGGGCTGTGGAGAGTTGATTTCTCATTAGAGCTGACTGAAGAAGTGTCAGTGGCATCTGGAAGCAGCAGGGTTGTGATAATTATTTATCCCTGCCTTGCAAAATGGAGTATAGGACATTGCACTGCTCATGGAAGTCAGCAGAATTGGCTTTAGACTTCACTGCAAACTCTCCCCTTAATCGAGGAGTACTCCAACCCACTGCCAAGGGCTATTTATATTTCATTTCTCACTATAAAGGAAGGTAGAAGATTGACAGCAGTGCACTACGATTTTGTAGTAATTGATCTTTTTCAAAGCACTTAGGCTTTCTCTGAAGAACTGTCATGTGGTTCTGTACCTTGTTATTGCTGTAGGTACATTTTACTGTTGTTTTCAGAAAGTGGGCATCAGGATATCACGGGTTTTGACCACAGAATTGCCTTTATTCTGCATTTATTCTGATACTAGATGTAATATTAATGGAAGTACCCTTCTGGCAGGGTAAGCCACGTTATCAGTAAATGTGTAATTGACTTCTGTACGGAGTCTGAGGGAACAAAGGGAGCTTGGAGATCAAGAGCCCTGTGCCTGGCTGCCAGAGCAGTGTGATTGTTCTGGCCTCAGCCTGTGATCCTTGCTTACACAGAGTAGTACTGTGTGTAGTTATCACTCGAGGGCTGGTGGTAGTGACTGTGGTTTGATCAGTGTAAGTGGTAAATGACAGTGCAATTGTATCTCGTGCTGTTCATCAGCCTACCTGCATATCTGCTGAAAAAGGAGCAAGGAGACGTACTCTCGTACTTAGTACTAGAGATGTGCGTAAGCACAAGCGTGAAGGGAATGGGCAAAAAAAAGAGGGGAATGTTGAAAGTTCAGTACATTACAACCAGTGTTAGGTACTAGCACAGAGGAAGGACTGGAAAATCAAGATAAAAATGTTTGAAGTTTTGTGTTTAGTAATTTTTATTTATTGAAGGGAAAATATTCCTTGCTGTGAGGAAAAATGCTTCGTTTATTTTTAAACTGTATTTGTAAATCAGATAACAAGAGCTTTGTATGAATATAGCTAATCCAAAAGGATGTTTTTGACACCCTAAATAGGAAGCTCTCAATCGTTCAGGTATTGTAAAGATTTAAAGTACTCAGACCTCTTAACGTTAAATCCATGTTATGATCTCTCATATTACGAACCAAAAGACAGAAGGGGAAAATACAACTTTTACATAATGCTATTCATCATGACAAATGTTCTGTATCAAAGAACATAACATCCTGGCAAAGCTTCAAGATTACCCAGAGGAGAGGCAATGGACAGATTGTTGAGCCAAAGTAATTTCAGAAACAATTCCACACCTTATTTATCCCTCGTGTGGAGCAGAAAGGCTATAAAACCCTCTAGCACAGTCACTTTGTGCATTTGTTTAACCTACTGACCTTAACTCTCACTTACCTGACAGCCTCATGTTTCTGAGCATGGATTTCTGTGCAACTCAAAACATTGTGGTTTTGAATTGCTCTATGAGAGATGATTCTTTCCCAGCTCTTGAGCCAAACTCGTTCCAGACACCTTCACTGGGCAGCCTCGTAGCATTGGAAGAAAAAGATCTCCCTTCCCATTAATGTGCCTTTAAACAAATTTGAAATTATACTGTGTCTAAACTTCTGACTCAAAATTGAGTAAATGAAAACTATTTGTTTTCATGAACCTCAAATTTAATCCTCAGTAAGTGGGGGCTTTTTTTTTCGTTGGGGATTTTTTATTGAACTTTCAGATATTAAATCAATTTATTCAGTATTATTTGCAGTAGATGATGCAACTTATCTGTCATAATACTGAAAACTAGAAATCTTGTTTAAGCAAGTCAGTGTAGTACAGATAGCATCATCTATGTAATTTATCAAAATTATGTATATTTACTTGTTGGCAACAGAATTTGGCATTATACTGAGGGCTGCAGAAGTCCTCACACTCTTAAGTTACTGTCTGTCCACACAATAGTCACAGTACCTGAATGAACTAGTGCTGTATTGTTTAAAAGATGTCAAAAATGTGTCCTAAATACATTAAATGAGCTATGTTCAAGCGCATAGTCAAGACATGCAAATCTGACCAGAAAGGAGAGAATCGGTTTTTAAACAAACCAAAAAGCCATAACCAAACCCAATAGCATCCCACCCCGTTAACCCTTAGTTTGGATGCCTGAGAATGAGAGCTGAGTTTTGGGATGGTCATTTGTCCTTTACTGTGTGGGAGGACAATACATTTTCCGTTTCCTTGCAACACAAGGTCCCTACCAGCTGTTGTGTTAAAAGCCAGTCTTGATGTTAATTAGGATGTACTTTAAAAGGGCATAGTGGGAAAAGGAAAGGTTTGTGTTGTCACCTTTTGTCATGTGCTGCCCGTCAATTTGCCTTGGTTTGTTCAGGTTGAACATTTTCTGTTCTAGCAAAAGCCAGCTTTAGAAAGTGAAATTCACAGTCACCTCTGACATGCTTAATTTTTGAAATCCCGTTCCTGACACTCAGATCTCAACCAGTTAATTTTAATATAACAATAAGCCTAACATCTTCCAGAGAACCACTGTAAACTTTTAGGTCATTCTTGATATTTAAACTCTGGGAGAAGACAGGCTTTGTATTTGCATTTCAGATTGCATCCTGTCATGGGTATTTTTTAAAGTTCACCTTATGACTAAAACCATAACTTTTTTTTTTCTTGTGAAATATAAAGCCTCTTGAGCTTTTTTGTATTTCACTGCAAACTGCAGTTCACTCAGTTCATGGAGCGCAGAAGGGGCCCTGTGAGGCCTCAACCTGGTCCAGCTGGAACTGATTTAAGGCTGTGACGTAATGATAATGTCTCAAGTGTTGCTTTGGGATGTTGGGCTTGCTCAAACATGAAGCACTTAAGGTGCAAGCCCATGTGACTAAAATCCAGGAAATGGTTCACCTAACCATTCTTATCATGGAGTGTCTGAAATGACGTGGTTCCTGTAAAAGTTCAGAAAAGAATAACAGCAGTCTGTTATTGTTCTGATGAAAATAGTGAGGCTGTCCTTCTTTGAGAATGTTTTAGTGAAAGATGAATCTATAAAGGAAATCACGCTGAGAGGAATATCTGACATAGCTGGGATCTTAAGTGGATGTGGAAGGTCCTGGTTCATCTCTGGGGGCTGCAAAACTGCCTTCCTGGTTTGCATGACAACCCTGAGCCCTTAAAATGCGCAAGGAAATACCAAAACTTTTAATGATTTTGCCAAAGTCAGGGCAGAAAACTCATTTAAACCCAGAATATCCAAGATGTTCCTTGTGCCTTTAGAACAGAAATGCCTTTTCTCTACTTTTCAGCTGCTGATATAAACAGTGTTCTCTGGGAAAAGGATGGATTGTAATTTCAACACACAATCAGCATAGAGGAACTTGGTAAACAGAAGACATTGCTGGTGGCAGTCAGGAGAGGAGGCAAGAGGAAAACCTCGTTAAGTGTGATTGTTATGGCACACAGTGATAATGGTCTTGTACAGGAGATAATGATTAACCCAGTGTCTCTAGAATGCTATAGATTATACAGGTCTGTGGGCTTTTCTTTTAATTGAAAGAACACCTATCATTAGTGGCCAGCAAAATAATTGAGTAAATCCTTGTGCTGCTGAGAGGAAAAAAAGTTAGAAATACTGACATAATGCAATTCCATCCCATAGTGAACCATAATTATTAATATTGAATGTATGGCCTTCACAATACAAAGTTTGCAGAGAACTTTATCTTTCTGTGCTTTTGCAGCTGCCAACAATGTAAAACAATGGTATAATTTAGTGGCTGGAGTTTGATTCATGCTAACACAGAGCTTTCAATTCTGAAATAACTTCTTAATAAAATTGTGTGATTTGAGTTGGAAAGAAGCAAGAGTAAGTCAATAGCAGTCATCCTTCAGTTGTACACCCGAGTTCATTAGTGAGGAAAGAAGTGTGCAGTCTAGCTCCCTGTGCTTGGTCTTCTCTCCAGCTGGCTCTTTCATATTCAGAACAGGGGCTTTGGTGCCTGTGCTGGCCATGGTAGTGGAGCTCAGTGTCTGCCCAACACTGAAAGGAAAGGGAAGGAGATGGTGAGGTCCTTTGTGCCCTGCTCTGCTTGCAGGTGTGGGGGTGGTAATTTGGGCACCTTGCTCTGCCTGTGCTTTCTGCCTGCAGGCTCACTTCAAGTAGAAATAGGAACCCAAATGTGGTCAGCAGGGGTGTCTGAGAGAGGAGCTGACACAGCAGTGCAAGAAACACCTCCTGTCACTGCCAGGGTTTGATCCGCCTCTTACCTGTAGCAGACTGCAGACAGCATCCTCCCGGTCTGCTGCACTGGCTGGGGCTTCAGCAACTCGATCCCATGTCCATTTATTTTTCTCTACAACATCTTGCAGAGCCCTGCAGCTGTCACATTTGCCACTCTTCTCATCCTACTGAAGGCAATCCCCTCAGTCTTTTGAAAGAGCAGCAAATTAAAGCTGTTTTTGAAGGCTGCAGACAGGCTAATATATATTTTATATGTTCTGTATACATACATTCACTAGCATATCCTTCAAAGTTGAAAAGAGACCATTTGAATTAAAGAGAAATGAATATCTTTGCAGATCAAAAGAAAAAATTAAACTTTTGTTTCTGGTTTTAAGGGGGAATTTCTAAAGTAATATCCAAACCTTTAGGGTCTTTAAAGTATTTTCAAAATTGCTGGCAGCTTATCTCTGAAGTCCAGCTCTTTGAATTGGATATAAAATTCACTTACTACTCATTATCATTCCATCTGTTTGAAGATGTTGCAATTGTAATGAAACAATTGTTAGAATAGCTTATCTACAGTGTGTGATCATCATGGTTTCCCCTTTCAGATTTGCTTGTGGATCACACCATCGTTTAGATCTGTAAGTGCCAGTGAATGTGTTTCTCAAACTGCTGCGGAGTGCATTGTATGGCTGTGGTTATGAAGGTTTTTGTTGGCCATACCCCTACTTAACCACATTATGGGGTGATACAAGTCATGGCACAGAGGAGCCATCTCATGCTGATGAGGGTATGCACACAGAAAATTATGCACATGGTCAGGGCAAAGACACTTGATGGGGATTTTCAAAGAAAATCCCCTTATTAGTAACCGTCTGTCCCCATTGGTGGAACAGGTTTTAATTGGCACTTCCACTGGGCAACAGCTTCTTCTCCTGAGTTGCTTGGTAAAATTTGCTATTTTTATTGTGTTGATTAATAGTAGCAGTATCTGCAAGAAACACAAAATTCTATTTCAGCGTCTCCATGCAAAGGAGAAGAGAATAACAGTATTGGCTTAAAAAAACCAGTTCTCTCAGCCTTGGGAAGCGAAAATGCATACATCTAAGGAAGTAGCAGAAAAAGAATTCCATTAAAGAGTGAAAATAAAATAAGCGCTAGTCGTAAATAAAAAATGTTGTGGAGGATGATCTGCTTTTTGTTTAAGACGCTGACTTGATGGAGATTCTCCAGAAGCAACCATGGGAAAATGAGCTCAAAATTGCATTTTTTACATCTCCCACTTAAAACTTGTTTGTGAGCAAAGGACTCTCAGAAAATTTTGGTTATTGTACTTCTAGCTAACACCCTTCTGATCACTGAATGGTTGCTGAGGAGCAAATTTAGGTTTTAAGTATATTGAGAAACAAATTGAACATGCTGGAGTAATGAATAATAGAAAGGGGATGTAAGCATCTCCTAATTGCTAGTGGCAGTCTGACACTAAAGCTCAGTCTTTGCTATTGGATTATTACCTGTAGAATATGTGAGGAGATACAGAAGACTTTCTCATGCTAAAATAGGAATCCAGGAGAAAGAGTCAGATTCCACCCCCCTCCTTTTTAACAGCAAGAAAGGAGCAGTTGGAAAATCCATAGCAAGGCCATAAAATAAAACATACTGCAAGGGGGTAGCATAAGCTTCTGAGGATCCATAAGGAAAAAACCCAGCATTTATAACCATGTCTGATGGAGGGAAGGAAAGAAAAGACTGGATTCCTTGCAGTCAGCCTGACATAAAGCTGAGAAATTTAACACTCTGGATGTTATGGAACATATTTAAGGGGTTTTTTAGGATAATATAAAAACCCTCCTAACCGCCCAGTGGTTGGAAATGTTCTTTCACTTGTAAGGGATTTCCCTGCTACTACTTAAAAACAAAGAAACAAGCCATAAAACTTGTATCTTCTCTAAACTCGAGTAGTGTTTTTTCTTCTTAATTATGTGGCATGATAATAGTACCTGAAAAATTAATTAAAGCTTGTAGTTAACATAAAAAGATCAATCCTCTACAGTAAAAAAAGGTGTTCTTTTTATACTCCTTCAGTATGGCAGCATGTACTGTGGAAGAGTTTGATCTATATCTTGGTGTTCTCAATTTTCGTTTTTGTATCTTGTCCTAAAAGATGCTAATCAGTAGGATTTTGCATGTGTTCGGATCAAAGAATATTCCTCCACCTTTTGAAATCCCGTTTATGTGCTACATGCTGTATTTTTAGGTTGAGTGGGAAGGGTTTCAGTGCCATTTATATGCAAACGAAGCCTTATTATCCGATGTAAATTGGTAGTTGAGCCGCTGTGAGCACCGAATGGATGCCAGTACCGGGATGCTGGGGATCACCTGGGTGGCTGCCGATGGCAGTCCAGCAGGAGGAAGCATTGAGCTGCCTTGTTCTGGCGTGGTTGAGGTGGAACTGGTGCTAATGAGCACAGGCTTACATTGGTTTCCGTAGAAGAGCAGCTAATGACTCGCGTGTCTGCAGTGCCGTGGTGGCTCGATGCCTCTGCGCTGCCCTTACCAGTGGTGGGGTTGGCAGGGGACTTATTGGCAGGTGCCTGGAATGTCCAGGGGGTTGAACTACACAGACAAGAATCATTTTGAGTACTTGGTGTTCATAAAAATAAACATGGAAGAGAATGAAGAGAGCCACAGCTTAACTCAAGGTTAGCTGTTATGAAGTTAAATTCTCCCGTACCAAAGCTGACAGACAAATCTGTGTGCTTTCGTTAGAATGTTCTTATTAGGCAAGAAACACTTAAAATTATACTCATGTTGTTGAAAGTTCTTTCCAGATATCACAAGACATTTTTAATAAAGATCAAGATAAATTTGTACACAGTCCTGTACCTCCAAAGTTCTGTAATACCACACCGATTTTTTTTCAGTTCTTTTTGCTTCTATACAATAATGATATTGAGAATGCACCTGAGTCTGCTATGCATTCCCCAGAACCTCACAACCACAGAGTCTGCCTAGTGTGCCTTTGAAGTGGATGCAGTGTCAGTAGGTTGTTTAGTTAAAAAACAAATAAATAATTTTGGGATAATGTTAACTTGGAATGAAAAACAAATAGTGCTGATGAAAGTAGCAAAACTCAAACCCAAACAAAAATGTATTTGGGTAAGAATTTCAGACAGTGGAACTGAACATCCATGTCAAAGTGATCTACACACCCTCTGTTCCTCTGGCAGACTGAAATTCTGATTAAGCCTTGGTAGAAAGCATTGACAAGTTTTAGAAACAGCCTGGGAAGGAATGAGGAGAGCAGAAAGAGTCCTTTGAACTCAGCAGAGGCCTGAATGAAGTTAAAATCCTCAATATTATCCCAGCTGGCTAATAACAGCAAAAGGTTAGAGTAATATAGTAATTACTCAAACTTACAACTGCTTTTTCCCATTGGAAAATAACACCAGCTTTAAGTCATGAATAAAACATATTGGCCCAAATCTATTACCTTAAGCATCTCCAGTAGAACTAGGGACATAATGTATATTTACTTGCTTGAGGAAAACCTACTCATCACTGATAAATCCTCACTGCCTAATTAGGATGCCTAATATATTTCAATGCTTGATGTATTTCTTCTTGCATATGCTTAAATGGGTCAAACCTTGAATCCGGTTAAAAATATAGAAGTACAGTGAAACACTATATTTCAGCTGCTGATTCTAATCTATGGCAATGTAGGAAAACAAGCAATGCATCCAGACACTTCATTATTTTTCTTAATTAAATAAAATAATATAAGGAAGCATCTCTAGACATTTTTCTGAAAGTTTTTAATTTCATGTTCTCTTCTGCCAGTAAGCTTAAAAATCAAACTTCCTTTCCAATAAAATGGTAAGTTTTAATTTAACCTTTGCTGTGATTATACTGGTATCTGTGGATATTATTGATTATTGAAATTCCTACCTAATGTCTGTTCAGCAGTTTTAGCAAATTAACATGATCTGAATTTCACTTTCAGCAATTAAAAAAATCTGTTTGCTACCCATTCATTCTTGATTTTTTAAATGAAATGTAGTTACTTGCCCTGCATTCAAATAAATACATTTATACACTCAGATACACACCAAGTCTATATAAAACAAAGATGGCATTAGGTTGAATCAATGCAAATATTAGAATAAAGATAATGATTCAATAGAATATTACACGTGAATTAACGTGATGCATCTGTTCCTAACCTGTAGTTAGTAAACAAAACTTAAAGCATCTGTCTTATGTGAGTCTTCACTTTTGAAGTATTAGTGAATGGTTGACTCTGCCACTGTGTGTCTTACTGAAAAACAAGAAAGTCAAATATTTGGTGGTGATGTGTAAGGTGCCACATGGTATCTCTGGCTGTGGTGATAGTGAGGGTCAGAGATGGGCCCCAAATTCCTGCCTGAAGCAATGCCCACAACATGTACAGGGACTGCAGTGTTCCCAACAGATGAAAGTATCTATCTATATGTAAGAAAAGATAATTATGTATATGCCCCACTGGTGCAGTTTCTCATCTGGATCTAGCACACTCAAATTAACGCACTTCGTTCATTATAATTCACCCATACTAATATTAGGATAACACATTAATGGGCAGTTGCAAGTATGTTGTACAGAAGTTTTAGACAAAGTGTTAATCTTGATGGGATTAAGAAAAAGCATTAAAATTAATGAAATGATTGCATCTCAATCTGCATATGCAAATTAGGATAAATCATGTGCCCTACAATAGTATAAGCGAAAGATTATGATAATAAATTGCGTTATCTGAATTAATGACTGGCTAGCCCCACTTGATAAGGTCATGCTAAGTCCCAGTGCACTTATTACTAAAATTTATCATTCAAGCATGTGTATGCATTTAATTATTACAGCCTATTTAACAAGCACATAAACTTTGAGAGCAGTGGAAAGTTTTCCTGTCTGTAAAAGAAAACTTTCCCTTGTTCAGAACATGTCAAATCCCAAGAATGGAAGATATGTAGAATATTCTGATTTTACTTAAGGATTAATAAATAATTCAGTTAGTCCTTGCTTCTCACTACTTTATAGGGTTAAAGATTTATGGCTTAAATGGAACACATGAGAGTTTGAGCTAGAATAGCCATGATGAGAGAAGTCACTAAGTTTGCTTTACCCTTATATCTGTGTGTGTTGATTTCCCAGCAGCCCAGCCTACAGACCAGTTTATTCCACACAAAAAATGATTTTCTAGCTGTGTACTAGTACACTACCTAGTCCAATAAAGTTTAGTATGGGTCTTTGAGTAATATTACATTTTAACTAATATTAATATTTAGTAACTTTTACCTAGAGGTCTCAGAAGGTATAAGAAGACATTGTTATTCTGAGACTGCTTTCTTGAAAGGGTATCATAATCTTATTTGAGATGGACAGTAAAAGATTTCTGTTTTCTTTGCCTCTGTGAAATGTAGTTTCCAGCTCCCTCTTGTTTGTATCATAATTCCCTACTGTCTATAGGCATTCTCACAGCTGAGAAGCAGCTCATTTCTCCTATGCGGACACTTCAACAGTATTTGCTGAAGATACATCTGTTAAGAGTAAAAATATGTGCATGAGACCAAGTACCTAAAAGCCTGTAGATGGGTTCACTAGCAGGTGAGAGAGACTGTCCGGGCAGACCAGTTGCTAAAAAGCTACACCCAAAAGAGCTCAAAAACCTCTGGACTGTGCCAGCTGTGTGGGCTTGTCAAGCAGTTATGGAGCACATCCCTTTTAGTTAGTTACTGACTAGGTGGAGGCCAGGGCCACCATTTCTCTGAGCCTTCCAGGTTGTGGTGGATATAGAAAAAGGCTTATCCACTGCCTGGGGAGAGATAAAAAGAACTGGAAGACCTTGGCACACCATTTTAGATACACTGGGTGTTCCCATATTTTCACATTCACAGAACTGCTGTGAATTATCTCAGAGCTCTGGGGAGCAATGGCTGTGCTGGCCACGAATTGAATCAAGAAGAACCTTGTTATATCCAGAGGATCAGAAAAATTCTGGCACCTTTAACAAGGCATAAATATTTTGAGGCTTTATTACATAAATTCTGCAGAAGCACAATAGCCACTCAGCAGTGTGATGCCTTGGTTCAGAACTATCAAATTAACTCCAGTAAGAACACTCTCTAATGAATTAATCATAGTAATACACATTTTACTCCCGGAACAAAACATAGATGATCCAATTAACCAATTTCTACTAAGGCCTACGATTACTTTATTAGGGCTCTAAAAAATGGTTTCTGCAAAGCAGTGTTTATTCCCAGATTGCTGCAGTTATCAGACAGTGCTAAGACCTGCTATTGAGGCCTCTGCTGTCCCTTATCTCATTAAGTGTGACATAAACACCTTTGATGAAATGAAATGGTAAAGTGCAGCAAATGGAGTAAACACTTTCTCTGCAGAGCAGTGCCCTGCTACATGCTTAAGATCTGATTTCCTGGCCTCTATTGACAGATGATAACATGTTTTGTACTCATGCCAGCTAAAGATGGCCATTTAGAGCTTCTAAATAATTAAATATTGATTAATCAGCCTAGAAACATATAGAACTTTTTTTTTCTTCAAGCTTTTGTCCATTTTTAAAGTCTTATTATTTCTGCCAGAGAAAGCAGGGGAATCTTCTATACACCTTCTGCAGCTGTCAGGGGCTTAAAAAATTACAGGTTTGTGCTGCTGTGAGAAAAATGGCATGGCTGACACACTGCCATAGCATAAGCACACATGACTCTGCTTTGCTGTGCTTGTTTTCCACAGGATCCATCAAGAGAAGGACCCAAATTTTCTAAGTCACAAAGCAATTTTTAAGGGGCTGAAACTGTTTTAAGTGTTGCCCAACTTGTCTGTAAGGATGGAAACGTGTGGTGGCTTATCTGATTCGTGTCTCCTGGCAGAACTGGGTTGAAAAAGCCTGCGCTTTGTGGGTTTGAACTGAAGTTGTTCAGGAAACAAGTCATCCTGCCTGCAAGATTTTTGGGATTTGGGTTTTTTTCCTAATGTCGCACATGTGTGACACACGCATGTGAAAAATAAAGCATATGGGATGTAATAGAGGCTGCAATGAACATGATAATGATTGTAAATTATTATTGTCATGTGATCTCAATGAGCTACTTGATTCTCCACATCTTGGGGAGGATTTCAGTAATATTGAGCTAGTTCATTTTTCTTAACCTGAAAACTGGAATTACCCTATAGGTGGTAAATAATACACATGTATTGGTTGATGAGATTTCTTATGTATCACCAATTACCAAGATGACATTTACAGTAGGTGGGTGGGTCTTAACAATATTATTGTTGTTATTATTACAATCAGTGAATGCAGGTAGGAGCTTTCATAAGGCATCTGCAAGAATTTGGAAGCACTAGTTTATCAAAACGATGACAAAAAGCATTGAAAGATGCCTCCTTACTTCTGTGCACAGAAAATCTTCATGATAATCACATAGGAGATATTTGGAGTGTGTATGCTGTCTATATTCCATGTGCTTTCTGCCTTAAGGAATGCTCCAAAGCATGCTTCTCTTTGGGCATTATCTGTTTACTGGTGTTAAATGCAAGTTCTTGCTCCTGTTGGCATTGCAGCTTCTCTCAAGGGCTCTGCATCTTTATGGTGGCTGGGTTTTGATTGCAAGATGCCTATTGTAATTTGTGCTAGATGCAGAAGGAAAAACCCCAACCCCTGCATTTATGTTTGTATTAAAACACAGCTTAACTTGGAAGCTCGCAAACGGAATGTGAGCGGCTTGTGTGTGGCAGCAGCTCCAAGTGCCATGTGGTGTGGCAGACCTCCTTCCCCCCGTCGGCACAAACAAGCCCAATTACAGTTCTGCTGGAATGTGGTAAAATCCTCAGCAAAGTGAAACCCGAGCGTGGCTGTGCTGCTAACAAAAACCAGGCAGTTTTTGTTGACAGTTTTTGTAGCTAACACTTCTGCGAGGCAAAAGCAAAACAATTTTTGTGTGATACTGTGCACAGAGACTGTCTTTTGTTAGCCACAAATGCCAGCTGAAAGTGTCTTTCCCTTAAAACCACAGGACATGCTGTCTTGGGTTTGAGAGAATAATGGAAAATGTGCAGGGTATAAAGCAGCTCTGATAGTGAAATGCTGCAGTGTACCAAAGCTACCTGTTGTTTGTGGGTGAGAAATTGTTGCAGTATAAGGCTAGATTGAGATTTTCAATTTTCCTATCATTGGTAGTCAAGGAGAAGAAGCAAAGGAAGAGGAAGGTTATCTGTTATGGGCCTCAAAAATATATAGTATTCTCTGTTATGCTATTTATTATCTGTTCTAGTTCACGATACCAGTATTGCCTAAAAAGTTGTCTCAGATGTCTGAACACAAGACCAGTAGCAGATTTCCCATATCAGAATAAGTCTTGATAAATCAGGCTTCTGGGGATATTCCCATTTGATGCAAGAGGAAAACTTTTCACAGCATCCAGCCATTGGAATAGTCTTCCTAGGGAAGTGGTACATTCCACAACATTGGATGCTTTCAAGGTGCTGCTGGACAGGGTGCTGAGCCATACTGTCTAGACTGTGCTTTTGCCAAGAAAGGTTGGAGCAGATGATGTTTCATGTCCCTTCCAACGTGGTATTCTGTGAAATTTAATGATAAATGTGTAACTGCCTGAGAGTCTAAGTTCAGCCTTGTTGCTTGCTGGCTGCCTAGCTAAAAGTCACAAGTAATTGCCAAATTCTTTTTTAAAAAGTGATCATTAATTCCAGTAATAAGCCACATGAAGTATTGTTGTGAAGAGTGAGGAAGCAGATGAATGGCAAAGTTATTTGAATTAGCTAAGATGCTAATGACCAGTAACAGCTGACAAGGACATCAGCAGTGTGATAGAAATAAACTGAGATTTGCTCTTATGTGGGTGAAAGAGCAAATATATCAAAGGCTGCTTTTTTCCCAGTTCTGTCACTCTTGAAGAAGGGTATTGAGGCATTTTGCTTGGAGGGTCGTGTGTTTTAGAATTATGATTGATTATGTAGGAAGTTAGGAAGGCTTGTGTCCAGAAGCTGGTTGGTTGGTTATCTGACTTTTATTTTAACAAATCTTCCTCACTTAGACCATCACAGTAACAAGAAAAAACATACCCTAAATCTTAAAAAATTATACTCTTTATAGGATGAGTGACTGAACCTGTATCTAAAGATGCCTGTCTTTTGTCCGGTCGCTTTGTTCTCCATTGTGCCCATAGATCTTATCCATTTATGATTTTAAATCAAGTTCTCCCCATAAATCTGAACTCTTTCATAGTATCTGCTGCATAAAAGTCTTACTACTCTGAACTGTTTTCATTGGTTTAGGCTCTGGGGTTTTTTGTGTCTACTGCCAGCAGCCCTAGTTTTCATTGACAGTGACTCAATTTCTGATTTATTTTTTCCCCTTATAGTTAATTTTATTTATGTTCCTAATCACTCTCACTTCTCTGTCAACAACTGGAGTTGTTTGGTGATATTCAAGTTGAAGTTTCCTTGGAAAGTAAGGCAATAGAGCAATTAGAGGTTTAAAATGTTGCATGACGAGTTTGATGCTACTTAAACAAAGCTGTGATTAAGCAAAATTGTCTCCTGCTCCCTTGAATGATAAACATCACCCTATTTTCTCTGGCTGTCATATCTTCTTTCTGCACCCTTTTACTCATCCTTTGAGGGTAGTGGAGAAGAAAGATGCTGAGCAAGCTCGCTGTCATCAAACTCTGCTTTCTGGTACCATAAAGGGAGCTTCTGGGACCTATGAGAAATAACAGTTTCTGCCTACCCGTCTGAAAACTAGTGGTGGTGCTTGATAAACAGGGATAATGTAATGTGAGGGGAAAATAAGAGTGAGAAAGTGATACTGCTTAAAATCTCAAGCTGATTTAAATTTTGATCAGTACAAGGGTAGTTGAATTGTCTTCTTTGTGCTGAGGTAAACTTTATTTTTTAATATCTTACATTTGACTTTTTATTACTCCTTGACTTGAATTTTATTGGGATAGGGTTAATGAGGAAGACTGAGGAGGGGAAAGAAGTATCAAGCTTTATCTAAAGACTGTAATACTTGAAATTACTTTTGTCATACTTATTTTCTTCATTCTAAGTTTGGGAGAAAGTCTTTTAGCCCTTGAGCATATTACAGTTTATGTTCTTAATTTGCAATCACTGAAACTTGAGGTGGAAAAATCAAATTTCTGTGCCAGATGAGAAACCCTTCAAAATCAAGAAAATCCATAATATAAGAAAATTCAATATATTCATGTGCTACTCACTAAATACTGGAGCTGCATTATGGCCAGTAGTGAGAAGAGACCAGTTCTTGAAAAATAATTGCTGGGAAATTTTTTCCTTCTTATTCTACCATGGGGAAAAAAACCAAAACAAACTGGTTTGTATGATGAAAAGGAGAGTTAGATGAAGGTGCATAACCTCTTTTTCCAGCATCCTTCTAAGGCTGTTGACTGGGAAGTTGTTGAGTACATGTCTAGGCTGGAACTTACAAGAGCAGGCTCTGCTACTGACATTGAGGCCAGTGAAAGGATTTTCATCAGTAGAAATGCAGGCACAGTGAGCACAGCCACTGTGGGATAAATGTTGCAGTATTAATATTTTTCTTAATGATCACAGGTACTTGATAGAACAGAAAATGTACTGCTTTAAATAGAACAAAAAAAAAGGAATACCTGCATCCTTGTCTGACAGCTCTTTATACCGTCCTTTGCCACAGCATGAATTATTTGTGCTAAACTAAGGAATATGCAATTTTATTTGGTTGTAAAAATGAAATATACAGCTTTGATCTGTTACCTGGATATGGATTTCCTTATAATATATTAAAATACTCGGTGCTCTTTCTATTTTAAAGTATTTCAGATACAAAACCCAATAATGGCATTATAACTATTGCAAAAAGAAAATTAATTAAAGATTAATAGAGAAATCCAAAGAAAAACAGAATAACATAGATGTATTTAAAAATAATTGTGTATTGATCTTTTTTCAGCCTCTAATTTAAATACACCATCTTGCCACCATAAAGCTTCAGCAGAACTGTGTGCGTGTTTAGTTTGGTTATTTGTAAGTAATAATTTTACAACAAATACTGAGAATGAGGTTATTCCAGGAAGCAAATTTTTAAAAGAGTCAGCTCAGGCTTTTGTCCTAGGACTGAGATTCTTATAAATTAAATGTACGAAGGGTGTTAGGGAGGAAACATAAACCAAAGAAATATAAATCTGCTGCTGGTTTAAAGTTTTGGGGAGGAGGAAAAACATCTTCAGACTGTTCTTAGTGGCACTTCCAGCTTACCCAGAATGAGGTTTTGTGAAATTTTTGCTGTGCCTGAGTTGGGCTCAGTAGTTACCACTTGGTAAGCAAAGCAATTAGAGGTGACACATGCAGGGTACCAAGAGCCTTGTTGTCTCAGCATTGGTTCACCCAGGCTGAGAGGGTGAAAAATATTGGAAGTCAGCAATTGTGCACATAGTAAAGATAGAAGCAGAATTTGCAACAGCAAAGACGATCCCAGAAATACACTGTCTTAAAAGGTTACAATGCACTTGTAGAGAGATTATACATTGGGAAGTTTTTTGCTGTTACAAACACACTCGAGTCATCTCTGACTCTAATTGATACTGAGGGCCGAGTCCCTGCACTCTTAATTTTGTATCAGTGTGAGAATATTGATTTCTGGAAGAGTTGGAAAACTGGCACCATAGCAGCTGGAGAACTATACGTAATTTTTTAACTTTTGTTCTGAATTCTATTTTTTCAAATCCAGAATGTAAAATTTGTCTTGGAAAAATATTCTTGTGCCTACTCCATCTGATGCTTTCTGTACATGTGAAACAGTGAAAAAGGCATCGTCTCTGAAAGATCAAGTGGATCTGCTCTCCAAGGTGACCAGAAAATGTATCATGGTTTTCAGTGAACATAGATCTATTAAATAGCCCTTTCTCATTGAAAAGGGCCTCTTTTGATGTGCCTCTTTTTTCCCCTGCATGAAGATGCCATAGCTTCCCTTGTGGACAGAAGTCCAGTAAAATATCCATGAGTCCATGGAGTAGGTCTATGCAGGTAGTTGTTCCACTGTGATTTTTAAATTTAAATGGTTTTTTGCATCTAAAGGTAAACTTGTGGTTTGGTGGTCCATTTTTTATATTGCACTTTCTTTTAATAACACCTCTTCAAATTCTAATATGTCTGTCAAATTCCAGTATGGCTTCAATTTAATAAAAAAAATCATGCAACCAAGATGCTACTTTTGTATTTGCTTTTTAAAAAACACATATACAGAACCATTGTGATGATTTTGTTATTCAATTCGGGCAAACTTGCAGCTAAGGAATGCTTAAACAGTTGGGGATTTTGTCTGTGTTTGGGTGAAGGGGAAGATTCTGGTAATACTTCTAACCAGTTGCACAGAATCAGCTTAATTTTCTTCAGCTTCGTTTTCCATCTGCTTGGTTTTCACTTCTCTCGACATCCTAGCAGTCCAACCAAACAACTAAGTGTATTCAAATCTTTCTATATGGCAGACATAAAATGAAATTATTTTCATCCTTCAGCAGTTCCAGTCTTTCAATAGTGTCATGGCAATAGAAATGGGGCACTTGCACTTTACCATTCAGTAAAGGCTAACTAAGTGTGCTTGAAGTACTCTAAGGTTGAGTGACCTCCAATGACTTGTGTATATAGATTATCAAACATCATAGCTGAACTAACAGACCATGAACAGTGTCCGATTCCTTTCAGGCTAAATAGTGCAGATAATCACAATTATTCTGGGTGCCAGGGTCACAAGAGCCTCTCATCGTTTTTCTGGCTTACTGGAGAATCTTTTAAAGCACTAAATGATACATCATGCCTGTCAGTGTGTTATAAAGGAATTAAGTGAAGCAAGTTCTAGAAGAGATTTTTGACAGCATATATCTCTGTCCTTTCATTCAGATCTCCTGCATTTTTTTTTAATGCAGATTACCAGTCTGTCACTCAGATGCTCTATTTTGTAGTGAGACAGTTTTCATCTCTAGTGGAATTTTCTCCATTAATCTAAATGGACAGTTTAAGAAGTAGTTAATTAATGCATGAGATCTGTTCACCATAGGTGATCAACACTGCATCATTTTTCAGCTTATGGAATAAACTGGTTGCAACATTTTTTACATCAGATTCTGGTTTCTAAAAGCATTATGAAGCAACTTGTGTCAGGAGAGTTC
Organism: Edolisoma coerulescens; assembly: GCA_013397115.1. Classification (NCBI taxonomy): domain Eukaryota; kingdom Metazoa; phylum Chordata; class Aves; order Passeriformes; family Campephagidae; genus Edolisoma; species Edolisoma coerulescens. The sequence goes on from VWZW01001754.1 coordinate 639,202, forward strand.
CTTAACCAAAACCTATTTGCATGCTGTTTCAAACTAGCTTAGAGTGGCAAGGAGGAATTGATATAATTTCTGATAAGAAAAATTGGGCAGATATTTTTCTGGTGGACCAGAATTATTTGGAATACACTGGAAAAATAATACCTTTTAAACCCATATTTATAATTTCTAAAGTCCTGTTATCGTGATACCAAGATGATTCAGAAGAATGTGTGAATAACATTATGTACATATGCGTATGTAGGGATATATACACATAAGACCGTAAGGGTCTATAGAAGTATGTGAAGAAATTACCATTTTAAGACCTTCCTAATGTTAATACAGGAAGTTTAGAATGGAGCCCTTAATTAAATGTACTACAACAAAGGTTTGGAAGAAGAGGGATGGTTCTAAAACAAAAGAATGGAGAATGAAGTCTAGAACAGCAGTGAAATGTTACACTCGTGCCAGATCAATGTTGGAAAGTACGGGTGAAATCACAAGCTGGCTGACCAGTTCCTTTCATGTGCATATTTTCTGCCTCGTGAGTTGTGGCATGAGTACAATGGAATCAAGGTATGCAAAACGGAGCAACAATCTGCTTGGCAATCCTAGAATAAACATTTAAATCAAGATTTAGATGAATGTACATGTACTAAATTTGTAGAACTAAGAACATTGACTTTGTAGGAAATATAAAAGGAGTAATCATGAGTCTAAAGGTGAAAGTAGAGCAGAGGATAATAGCTCTGTGTGCAGAAATCATTAGGTATTTTACTTGCACATCTGGATAACACCATCCTTGACAAACTGACTGAAAAAGATTATTATTCTCCTGAATGAATACAAGTATTTTAGGTCTACAGTTCTATTTCTAAGAAAATAGCAAGCCACCAATGTGATTGGTGCAGTGCTCAAATGCTCTGATGGCATGAAGCATACCCTGTACAAACTGTGAACTCTATTTGAAAATAAAGTTTATAATTAAAACTGGCACTTGCAGGCCTCCAGCTGGTGAATGCTGTTTTGCTGACGTGAGGCTTCTGACACCCACAGTATGGTGGCTCATTGTCAGATGTTCTGCCAGGCCCTCGCTGTTCCAATGCCTCAGATGTTGCCATCTCCACAAAATGGTGCCCGGCAGCAGGAGGCTTGCAAAGGTTTTATTTCCCTGCTTGTGCAGAAAAGGCTTTTTTTCTCTCCCAGACTAAGCTTTTCGTTTTATTAGGCAATGATCTTGACTTTCAGTTCTGTGAGGAATTAAGCCAGTCTCCTGTAGCAACAGTGCTGGTTGCTTTCCTAGAAGAACCCTCACGTCACTGCAGGGGCACCAGCGCAACGATGCTGCATCAGAGCTGTCCACAGGCACCACGATATCGGTGACAGTGGGTCGGGTTCTCTTGCGTGATCTGGCTTGTTGATGGCTCTGCATCGTCATAACAGGACCAGATTATTTTGGCCTGATGAGTGTTGGATGCCTGCAAGGAAATGCTGTAAATGGGAGAGAATTTGGTTCTGCATGTGTGTTCAGCTACTGGTGGACACATGAAGAGCTTATTGCCATGAGAGCCTAAAAATAAGACAAAGCTTCCTAGGAAATATGAAATTCCATCTGTGCTCAGTCTTAAATGAAAGAAAAACTTTTTTTTTTAATGCCGTATGTGCTTTTAGCAGTTTCAGGTGACTTTACGTTGTAACTTCAGCTTTGCTTAAGCAAGATTTCAGAACAAACTGACAGAGTTCTATTTCAAATGCTATTAATAATAGCATTAAGCTTATTTGTTCAGTGTGTGACAGTGGTACAGCCCCTCCTTGTTCCCTATTAAATTAGCAAGAAGTAAGACAGTTTTTGCATCACAGTTCTCACACTGTAAATTGTTATTGATCAGCTGTGAAGACAAAGGGTGATCTTGCTCATTACAAAATAACTTTACACTAATCTTTTCTAGCTTATATCGACAAACATTAAGTAAAAATATGAAATGGCAAGCTTTGGATAATTATAATGTTGCTGTTTAAATAGTGTGTCTGCACCCTTAGTGAACTCTTCTGGATGTGGAGGTTTTCACCTTCATAAAGTTGTCCTTGAAGTAGGTAGTAATGAAATTACCCCCTCATACACACTGTAATATTGTGACAATACACATAAAAAAAAAAAAAGTTGTGGAAAAGACCACTTATTGCATATTCTTTTATTGCCTTCAGTGGTGCCCTGATACAAGTGTGGAGAATGAGACAATTATGGTAGCTGGAAGGCTCACAGTGTAAATAAATCTGTGTAATGATTAGCTGGGTTCTCAGCAATGACAAGAGTTATTTTATAGGCTAATATTTTTAAACAAAATTATTTATATAAAGCAAGCACAGATCAGAAATCAATTCTGGTGCATTAACTGGTCAAAATATTGTGTTATGGTGGTGGGAGGGGGAAGAAAAATTAATTTGAGGGATCCAAAGATTTAGACAGAAAATTATGAAATGTGTCTGCCAGCTGCAAGCAGAACAAATACCAGACAATGGTCAGACCACCGGGTACCCAGGCTGGTTTGGTGGAGTTTGCCATCGCCCTCAAGGTGCCACTTACCTCTGCCAGCTTGCAAACACTTAAGGGGCTTAGCAATTTGTCATGCTATCATTGTTAGAGCATTTAGACAATGAAAGGAAAGAGCAATGCCATGCAAACTTCTTCTTATCTCAGGTTAACTGAGTCAGATTAAAAATTATGCAGATGTAACAGGGAAGGTGGAGAATTTGAGAGTAGAAGGAAGTGTCCTAAATGTGTTCCTGTCAAGTGAAGCCCCAAGGAGGAAAAAAATCACAAATTCCTGAGTATTTTCTCTACCTGTACAAATGATAGTGGTGTCCATGCTCTATACTGCAGAGTTGAGTTGTGGGACTAAAGTGGAGGATTTCCAGTGGAAAGTAATAAAACCCCCACAGTGAGACGGGGGTGATACAAAGGCCTGAAGAGAAGATAAGCTAAGCTTGTCTTTTGGAACACTTCACATGTTTATTATTTACTGCTGCCATCATGGCTCCTGATGCTTTAGGGATGCTGATGAGGATTCTTAGGGCCTCTGGACAATCCTGCAGTCTGGTACAGGAGGGGAAGATTTATTCCTTGAGCAAGCAGTAGGAGCAATTGACTTTCACTGATTAGATACATGGGCTAACATGCTTAGGCAAATGGAATCAGATCAGTGTGATGTCTCCCTTTCTCTTTGCTTCTGGTAGGCAGCACCTTCTTCATCAAAGTAAGCCATGGGTTTGGAAGAAAATTTTATCCCATTCCTCTCTCTTTCTTCCTTTATACCAACCTGTATTACAGAGAGAATACTTTGGAAAAAGTGAGGCATTTCCCAGAAGAAGGAAAAGCAAACCAGCATGTGTTTGTCTTTGTTTTTAAAAAATTAAATAAATAAAAAATCTTGTTCCTCTACTTCTCTGGGATGTTTAATCTTAATAATGTTGACATAAGCCTTTTATATTTGAAATGAAAATTAGTGACCCCATCAGAAATCAAACTGCTATATTCATGAGAAGTTGCATGTGTCAAATAAAAAAAGAAACTTTCTCTCTGGGCTGTTGTTTGTTTTCCATAACTCTAAACAAAGGCATAAACCTCTCTGTCTTTCTCTGATTTTCTGGAAAACTTACCCAGGTGACTATAATCATTAATTAGACTCCTATAAAAGGTACTTACACTGTTTTTTAAAAGTTGCACTTTGTTGATTTCAATTAAGCTTACATAAGCTTGTACACATAGGGACTTTCAAAAGAAAAGTGAATTTGTTAACCTGGCAATTTTTCTTCAAATTCCCATTGCACTAATCAAAATGACATTGTTTTGCTCAGATTAGCAGCTGATATCTGACACTTCTTTATTTGAGCTACCTCACTCAAACTAGCAGTTGTTTTTTCTTAGCCAGGGATCTGTATCACAAGAAGTACAGGCTGCTTTCCAAACCAGGCAATTTTTCCACTAACAGTCTGACCAGCAGCAGGAATGTTTTTTTTCCAGAAGCTGATGCAGGATATATCAATGCCTGCTGGACTGCTGGACACTGCGCATCAGTCCTGTGTCTTGAATCTGTCTTGCACTCTTTTAGTTCAACTTCTTGCTCCATATTCCAAGTATTACTGCATGCTTGAAATCAGTACAGCTGGATTTCGTTCTTTCCTGAAATACAGGAAAGCAGGGAGCAGAAATCTAATACTTAAACCTTCTTCCAGAGAAGAAAACTCTGTGAAAGAGTTCCCAGCCTAAAAGACCCTATGCTACATCTCTTTGATGTCATGCCAAAAAGCTGATTTTGAAATTATACATAGGAGACTCTTGCTAGTACAATGGCCACTTTCAGCCATGCACGGCAGAGAGTTGTTGTAACAGAGGCTAATCTAGAAGAAATGGAAGTGTAGAGCAGGCTAAACAAGCCTTTCTGGTTTTTTTTGCTAACCAGGTCAGAAAACCTTCTGTGAAATACATCTCTGAAGTGCCTATTCTATAACCCAGGATGCAGAAATAATTCCCCTTGGTTACTGCTCTGCAAACTGAGAGGTCTGGAAAATGTGGGACGAAGTCATCTCGGGCACAGAGAATTTGCTGGCATTGCTTGGTTTGCATAAATAAAGATGGCTTGGTGGGAGTACAAAGCATAAATAATGCAGGTAAGAAACTGCCTTCACTTGAGCTCAATGAGAACTCAGAGCGGTAAAGTATGCATGAAACTTAGGAGCTTTCTATAAACCCACAACCTTTCAAAACACTTGAACCTTTTGAACAACCTTTCAAAAAAACCCTTTCTCTTGCACAGAGGTGCACACAAGCACACAAAGGTGCTGCAAGTTGATTCTAGTTTCAGCTGAAAGGGCTTCATCTTGTTCAGTTGCTGGCGTGGCACGGCATTAGAAGCAATTTTCTCTTGGCATCTCATCAGCATCTAATTTCAGTTGTCTGTCTGCTCTCCTTCTGCCCGGCTCTGCATGACAGTGTTTTACGCTGGGGGAGTTTGGGTTATCAGGATAGAGTAGGGAGCTTCTGCACCACAAATCCATGGCAATTGCAGGGGTTTACATGGGGCTAGTTCAAAGTTTGCCATGTGCTGTTTTTATTTAGATACAAGACTTGCAGGAAACACATGACTGGTGCCCCAGAGGTGCATTTTCCATTTTCCAATCAAAGCAGATGAATTTAGAATTGGCTATCAAATCCTTCTAGCAAACTTGCATTTTTCTTTGCTAATTTCCTTCTAGTGACCCCTTGAGAGATGCAGACAGTCTCAATGCTGCATATTAAACTTTAATTACTGATTTCTGTTATGAGGATGAGATAGAACTCGGACGGAGATAGCTGCATCATAGCTTGTAAGCTCCTCATGCTGAAAAACACCCATAAAATAAATGAAAAATGAATCAGCAACCTCTCACCAATCTCTGTCAGTGCATGCTGCACCTTCAGCTCCACTGTAGGATGCCAGCTGGTCTTCTATTAACAGTAAATTGTAGGCTTTTATTTATTTATAAGTGTCATTAATCTGGTAGGTTGAATGCAGTTGGCTTGCCAAAAAAGAGCATAAGGGGCTTATCATTATCCGGGCAGACACAATAGGTAGTTTATGAAAAATATCACAATATATAACCCACAACAGCAGTGCTGTTTGAAGCATTTTACTGATTATAGTGCACAAAGGACAAGTCCAAAATCAACATTGCTTGACTGACTTCTCTTAAGGAAACATCCAATGATTTCAGGCAAACTGCTTAAAACCCCACATGCCTGACTTGGAATCACTTTCAATTCTATGCAAAATTAACACACAGGACTTTAGAATTACTGATAACCTTGCTGAATTAAATGAGATTAGAGATTTCTTCTGAAATGACCGTATATCTTCCAGACTGGAACAGGTATATGTGGGCTTACAGAAATAGGTAACACGAGAGAGTTTAATGTAGGGGGAAATAGCAACATTTATACCAGTGTTTTAGGAAATTTATACTGGAATTGTGTAATTGTTCCAACAGGGCACAGACAAGAGGTTTGCAGTTATATAGAATTAGGGTGGTACAATATTTTCTTTGTATGATATCTTCCTTTTCCTATTTGTGTTATCCATCTGCTCTGGATTTGTCTAACTGTGCTACTTCCTACTTGGCTGTTCTTCTGCCTTTCTCCCAGACCTGCCTGGACTGTCATCATGTTGTGTTTGAAAACTGCACAGTATCTTTTGGCACTTGAAAAGTGCTCTGGGATAATGAATTCCTAGTTCTCAGTGTGGAGATTTTTTCCACACACCCAATTAGCATCATTTTTCTTCTCTTCGTGCTGCTGTGTCACTTCTACTGCTTATCTAAATAAATGGGATTTCAGAGGAAAATCCTGTTCTTAGAGGGGAACTCTTGACAGTCTGGCACTTACTTTGTAGTGTTGTAATGCTGGGAAATGAAAGGGAAATAACTTCAAATTGTGGGGCTGCTTTGTGCTGGTAAAGGGTCCGCTGAGCTGCAGAAACCATCAGGTATGTTGAAGATGGGTATTATACGCTGTGCTTGTCTGCTGTGGAAAAACGCAAGGGAAGCTACAGGACCAGTGTGGTGCCAATGTTCTCTGTTTTAAGACCTTTTTAAGACCCATTTTATTAGTTTTCAGGGCCTGTATGTTTGCAGGATTGTTAAAGCAAACACATTGTTCTAGGAGTCGGGGTGGGGAGTCGTTTGTTTGCTCAGACATTTTCAAAGTCACCGTGTGAGACTGGCAGAGTTCACTAGATCACAGTGCAGTGGATGTGATAAGTAGCAACAAGAAATTAGAATCTCGTATCTCCTGCAAGCAGATGTAAACAGCTGAAAGTATGACCACAGATTTTAGTTATAACATTTAAAATATAAAACAGCCACTTCATTTTCATGGCCCGGTCCACAAGTCACTATTCCTCTTGCTACCCTGCTTTGAAGTTCCTTTGTTCTAACTTTCAATGTTTCCTTCTGTTTAATGGGCTGTTAGATGGTGGGTGGTTGGAATTTGTTTTTGTTGTGGTGGTTTTTTTCTGGACAAGGCTTGAGTTCATTTCTAAATTGATGTTTATTTTGGCTATTTAATAAATTGTTTCATGTTTTTAGTATCTACATTTTTGGTGCTATGGGTACTGGTATTAAACTTAGAAAAAAACAAGTTTAGAACTTTAATTAAAAGTAGATGTGAGTGCATAGTTTTAAAAATGACAAAATACTGCTAAAACAAATGTGTATTTTATACATGCAGCTAGTAGGTTTTCAATTTGCTAAATATGCTATATGTTTGCTTTTAATTGTATAACCCCAAATATCACACTTGTCTTCATTAAAATTTATTAATTCACTCATGCAAAGAAATTCTTCTAAGTGTCTCCAGTAAATATTCACTCTTATGGACTATGAAAATAATTATCTCCTTAAAGCCAATGTTGTCATCCTTCATTATATACTAAGCAGGCAAAGTGAATTTCAATGTATTTCCTGCTCTGCCTCTTAGGTTTTTTTCTTACATTTAAGTCAATTCAAGTTTTCTCAACTAAAACATACCAGAAAAGCAAGTCAACAAAATGTGTGGAGCATTGTATGACGGGCTGGTTTTTATTTATGTACTGGGATGGAGGAAAGAAGCAATTCAAACCAGCAAAACACTTGTCAGAGTTGGAGAGCAGACTGCCAATAACTGAATCACCCCACACTGGAGGAGTGGGAGCTTGGGTTATTGTCCTGTTTAGGGGACGCTGACAAGGCAAACACCGCTGGAGCCATCGCGGTGACTGTGAGGCTGTTTCACACAGCTCTGCTGCCCAGCAGCTGCCTGCCTCCGTCTCATTCTTCCTGCCACTGCCTGAATGCTCACAACAATCAAACAAAGAGCCTCACTGAGGTCTAAAGTTCAGGAGCAGATCAAAGCACATACCCAGGCTGATATTTGTGTGTCTTATTACACGGTATGTTCCAGTTTATTCAAAAAACAGTCCTAATGTGCTGTTTCCTCCGGTTCTGACGAATTTACTCTTTTTTACTACAACCACTAGCGCCATCTGATCAGATTGTTTTGGTATTTTTCACTGAGTTTAGACCCATTTCAAATCAGCACCAGAGATTTTCTTGATCAACTCAACAGTGAAGGATGTACTCATACTTAAAAATCACTGCCAGTAGTACAGATTGTTTTTAAAACACAATTTTTTCAAACATTTTTAATGGGGTTCTAATGCCTAGAGGTCATGTTATCATGCTTATGCTAAATTAAAAAGATGGAGATACAACCATATTAAGTATGTTTCATAAATAGATTTATATTATATTTGTTTATTCTAAAACTTCTGTGTTTTTAAAGTTAAATTACTTGCATTTTCAGGTTCTGGAGACTTGGGCAATTTATAATTTGTGCATTCTCATTGTGGTCAAGAGTGACTTTACTGTTTCTTGGCAGATTTAAAAAGAGATTTATTTGAGGGGTAATTTTATGTGAATCAGACTCTATGTGAAACTCCTAATGGTCTATTTTGACATTTTCTTCTTTTTTTCCAATTAGATAAATGGGCATAATTTGCAATGGTTTGGTTGACAATGTGGCGTTTTATTCAACTGTAGTGGTAGTCAACAATTTCTCACGTTTTCATAAAATGGATCTTAAATAGAACCTCAGCTGTTCCTGCTAACCATAATTGTATTCCACCCTGGAGAGGAAGGCATGCTGTGATTTAAAAACCAGATGCATCTCACTGAACTCTTTTATTTGTAGTATTTGCATTTGCAACTTAACTTGGCAGTCTGTTTATCAAAGGTAGGATTTGGTGCTTACTTTATCCGTGCCTCATTTACAGTCACAGCCAAAAGGGGAAAACTCATTGTAACTCTAGTTTCCATTATGGATTTGAGAAGGGATTAAAAAGTAGAAAAAATACAGGGCAATAGTGAGAGCTTGTATCACTACTCGCAGTAGTAGTCAGCCATAACAGATCTGTCAGGTTTTCCTCGCTCATCTGTTTTGTGCTGACACCTTCAGTGGACAAAACCATTTGGGGAGTGTGTAAGAAACAGTTTGTGACTGAAACAGTTCCACAGCTTTTTTTTTTTTTTCCATTTAAAATTTATGAAGTAATCTTGGGTAACACAAATGTAACTGTGATATTATGAGACCATGTGATGCTAAAACAACAAAAATAATCTTCTGGGTGGATTTAAAGAGATTAAAGTAACACCAGCTATTAGTTGATGCTGTGTGAGACATTCACTGAATGTTCACATTTATTAGACAATCCAGCCACATCTATATACCAGGAGATACCACACGTAATTCTTACTGCTACATTTGCCTATTCAAGGAACACCAAAGAAGGAGAGCACAGCTTTTCTTCTGTGGGATCTCTTATGGGAAAGAAAAGACTTCATGAGGCAGGACAAGCTCAACCAACATTTTCTCAATGAGTCTTGCACTATGCCCTGAAGTTGATGAGACTATTAACATTAATTATTCATATGCTGACAAAGGCTGCTGCAGGAGACACAGAATGAAGACTAATAAGCTGAAATAGAGCAAATGGGGTGCATAGAAGAGCCTGGAGAAAGGAATATCTTTCAATATTTTTCCTCATTAGTTTGGCTTATTTCCCACAGGGAAAGCAATGTAAGTCTTTGACACCAGAACTTTTCCTTAAGTGTGTCTGCAAATTCGGAGCCACATTCCCACAGTGAGCAGTACTCTGCCCAGGAGCCTCAACCCTTTTGTCAGCTCAAATATGCCTGCTGATAGAGGATGTCTTGGAGTCTGACAGATGGACCTCATCTGCCTAGGGCTTGGTGTAGCACAGGGAAGAACTCAATTTTGAATTTTCTGCTTAAAAAAACCAAACCAAAAAAGGTAGTCAAAACACCAGCAGAAGTCAGTGACTTCCCACTGGGCTTCTGATTCCTATCTTCCCACAAAGATGTTCTGACAAGTGGGAACTTAATAACAGGCCCCCTCTGTAAACAGAAATGTTATTTCATTTCAAGCTCAGTGAATGTTGAGGCAGGGACAGGTAAAGCAACAGACAGGATGGTCAAAGGGAGTGGTTTTTTATGAGCTTTCTCTCCCCAGGGACCATATAAAATTCTGATATTTGTATTTCTAAGTTCTTAGAGCTGTGAAACCAAAATACACCTTTATCTGTAGATATGCCTAATGTTTATGGCTACTGGCTATCAGAAGGAGAATCTCCTTTTAATAAAATATAAGCTTTTTTATTTTTAGGTATACAGTTTTGCAGAAATTTTGTTGAGACTCTGACCATGATAGTGTTACTAAGATTCTGAACTCTTGCACTGCTACAGTTTACTTGACAGATCTTTTCACGAAGAACACAACATCAAGGTTCTTTAAACAAACAACCAACCAAAAAAGCTTCGAATTTTTGGCAATTTTTGTCTTGCATAGTGCTGAAAAGGCTCAGAAACCAGAACCCCTCATTCAGCAAGCTGGTTTGTGCTCTGCATTTATAAAGGTTATAGAAAGTGAACTAAAATCAGTGGTGTCAGAGAACTGCCACTTGGTTCTTCAGTATGCGAAAAATCCAAAATCTTGATAGTCCTTGTATGTGTTCAGATAGTCACATTATTCAATCAGTCATCTGCAAGAAAAAAGCCCTTTCTTTATTAGAACAAAAAGTTGCTATAGCATGGAGTCAGCCGAGGGTGGTCCATGAATATACATACATTAGTTTTAGATCTGCACACTTGTGTCATGGAACAGTTATTTTTAAAACAGTATCTCTTGAGCAAATGTGTTTGAAAGGCTGTTTGATGTCACTCAAATGCAAGCTGCAAGTACAATTCGCAGTTGCCGGTGCCCGTGCCCTGGGGGTCTCTTTTCAGCACCACGAACAGCGCCCAGAGCCGCAGCCAGGGCCAAAGCTGTCCCTTCCTTCATGGTCTGTCCCCGAAAGGGTGGATACGAAGGGAATTCTGCTCTCTTAAATGGGTGGGTCTGCACGTTCAGCAGTCACACAGATTCTTGCTGCTTCAGCCAAAAACTTGCTGAAAGAATTACTGCATAGGGATAAGACTTTATTTTTGTATTAGGCATATCAGAACCTCATATATGTTATTTTTGCTCAAAATAAATGAGAAGCCTGGCTGACCTATGTTCCCAAACCATGCTAGTTAATTATTAAGATGTGTTGAAACATGAACTATTGAGTTGTTCCTAGAGAAATACAATTTTCTTATGCTGTACAGCTAAGTAATATTGTTAAAGCCAGGCATTCAAAATGCTGAGACTTGCTTAAAAATGGTGATTTTAAAGGAACTCCCTTGTGACACACTTTCATAATTATTCTTTCAGATTTTTTCAAGCTATTTTTTCAAAGTTCTCTCTGCAACTAAATTTCCACTTTTTAGAAAAAGAAACCTAGTACTTATACAATCATAGGAACCCTAGGACAGAAACATTCAGACATTATGACACTCAGAGTTTTAATAGTTGGTAGCAAAGTGGTTAGAAGAAAGTCAGTGGTTGAAAAAGCCATAAGTGCAGAAGTCCAAGTACCAGGCTTTTTACAACAGCACTACTTGGTAGGGGGAAAAAATTAGTGAATGCTGCTGGTTGCCATAGATAAGAACAGGTTAAATCTCACTTGCCTGTCTTTAGTTAACTACAGTAAAACTGTTAGAATCCTACTCTCTGTCCACTTGGTCAATGTGAAGCTCAGTTTCATTAGTTTGGTAGAAAGCTGAAAGTTAAGCAAAAGAGCACAATTTCATTGACTGAGTTCTCCTAGCAAGGGAGAACTCCTTTTCCTTCCCCTGTCACAGGGGAGTAGGGCCTGGAAGAAAAGTCAAGACACCTGACAGCTGTTCTGTTGGAGGAGAGGGAGGGAAAGGAAGGGTAGTGTGGTAAGACTAGTGAATACCTAAGCTCCAGCTTACTTCAAAGTGGCAACTATTGCCTGTTGCACGTCAGAGGTTTGTTATAGTTTTTTGGTTGGCTGGCTATTACTTGTTTCAGCAACCTGAATCTCATAAACCATTAAACTTTGAGGCATTAATCTTTTAAAATTTATTTATTTTTATTTGAGCAAAGATTCCAGTTTCTTTCACAGAAGTGTTTGGTCAGGCAGAAATTTGAAATAAGTAGGCGAAAGTTTGAATTTTAGCATGGCAATTTTCTACCTTTTATTGTTGTGGATATGCTCAATTTCCGTGTCTCCAACTGGAGGTAGATTAGAGCAGCCAAAGCTAGGAAGGTGTTCTGCTGTAAAGATGATGCCCCAAGGGTGAAGATCTGTGGGAACTTTTGTAAATTAGATATTCAAAGAGAGACACTACTGCAAATTCAGAGAATCTTGCAGTAAAGGAGAAAGCTGCCTACTTTGTGACAGAAGGATATTGCTGTAGTGAAAACTGTCTATCACCAGGGAAAGTGTGAGGTCTAGCTACAACTTCCCAGCATAATAAATGCGGGTTCCATCTCTCCAGGGCAATGTATTCGTACAAAATAGTAGTAACCACTCACGTCATGCTAAGAATATGACACATTCATACTTGGAGGCTACTATAAATTCTTCATAGTTTTTTACAAAAAGTTCATTGCAAATCCAGTCAGAAATAACATTTAGTTCTTTTCTTTCTATTGTGCAAAGATGCTTTTGTGACTCTCTCCTAGCTAGTTTGAGAAATAAAAGTGGATTTGTTAGACCTGAAAGATTTCAATTAACTAAAGTGAATGCCAGAGCTCAGAGATAAAGTTTCCTGATTTGCTTCTTGCCCATCAGCCTAGGTATGTCCTAACAAAGACTTTTCAGGAAAGAAAGTAAATAAAAGATTAGAGGAGAGAGAGTGGGATGGAATTATGAACACAAAATGAGTGTATGGATTAACATTTTCAGAGGAAAAGAACACAAAGAGAGGGGATAGGAAAACAATTTTGTCTGTTTGGGTTTTTTTTCCTCCTCGTTCTGTGACATTCGGAGATAGCGAATCCATTCCGTCTTTACCCAGGCAGTGCCATGTCACAGCAAAATTTAGGAGCAAATATTCTTGCATCTGTGTGGATGTACATATGCTTTACTTGTGGAGACATTCTAATCCTCAGTTTCTTCTATTTTGCAAAGAGAACTATGATTTAGAGATTAGAAAATAGGTAGTTTTAATCTCGCACTTTTTAATTAATTGTTGCAACAGGAGGAATTACTGTGTTTATTAACATTGTGTGACTGAAACCAAAACCAGTTGTGTCATAGGTTTATAAAATGAGGTGATCAGAAACCTCTGGAGATGGTTTAGTACAACCTTCTGCTCAAGGAAGGTCAGCTGGAGTAGATTGCTCAGGGTTGTGTCTGAGTGTTGAACATTCTCAAGGATGGAGACTCCACAGCCCCTGGGGCAAATCTGCACCACCCTCACAGTCAAGAAATGGTTTTTTCCTTATTGTTTCAGTGGCATGTCTTGTATTTTTACATGTCCATTACTTCTCTTTCTGATATTGGATAGCTCTGAGAAGGGTCTGACTTCATCATTACTCTCCTGGGTATTTAAAGACATTAGTGAGATCTTCCCTGAACCTTCTCTTCTCCAGGCTGATCAGCAAAGTCAGCCACCCCTCGTGCGCCAGATGCTCTGATCCCTTCACCTTCGTGTCCTTTTATTTGGCTCCCTGCAGCACATACTCATGTCTGTCTCACACTGGGAAACCCAGAACTGGGCACAGCACTCAGATGTGCCTCACCAAGGCAGAGTAGAGGGAAAGGATCACCTGCCTTGACCTGCTGGCAATGCTCTTCCTAATGCAGATGGTCTCAGCCTTCAATGCCACAAAGATGTGTCACTGGCTCTGGTCAGCTTGCTGACCACCAGGACCTCCAAGTCTTTTTCTGCAAAGTTGCTTTCAAGACAGTCGGTGTCAAGCCTGTAGTGCTGCATGGGGTATTCCTTCTCAGATATGGGGCTTTGCATTTTCCGTTGAACTCTGTTGTGTTCCTGCCTGCTCATTTCTTTAATCTGTTGAGGTCTTTTTGAACGGCACTTCTATCATTAACTGCATCAGTTGCCCCTCAGAGTTACATTTCTGTGCATTTGCCATGGGTATTTGCTGTCCCATCATCCACAGCATTAGTGGAGATGTTAATTTGGCCTCACTATCAGACTCTGGGTCACAACACCAGGGACCGGCCTCCAGATGGAATTTGTGCTGCTGGGCACTATGCTTTTTACCTGCTCTTGGGTGGTTTCCATGTCACTGTTCCTGCACTCAGTAGTTGAATCTTCACACTCGGTTAAAGCAATGTTGATTCTGAGAAACAGGAATCTTCTGAATATCAATGAAGCTTTTAGCCCACCCCACCAGCAATACTTGAGGGGAAACATTTAACTTCATTGAATATATGATCCTTTAAATGCCCAGATGAACTTCACTCTGAAAGATTTAAGCAATGTCTACTATTTCTGAATAAGATAAACCCCCAAAGTGAAAGGTGTGGTGCAATAACCTATTTGATAATGTGAGAGTTGTAGGCGGCTTTGTAAGTGCAGGAAGGTTCAGCTGAGCTTTTGGAGATTAATCCAAATGCAAATGACCTCAGAATCATGAAACATTTCCTCTCAAGTCATGGCCATAAATGATTACTTCCTTTGAGTGTTTTCATTTGGGGAGATAATATGTTTTATCTCTGTGAGAATGTTTCTACTATGGAGCATATCAGAAAGAGGACCAGAGCAAATCACTAGCCAGAGAGAAAAACAATGAGGCCACGAACGAGTGCTTAATAAATGAGATTGTGCTCATTCAGGGCTACAACTCAATCTACAGAAGCCAATGGGAGCTGTTGCCTTTGATGATCAGGTAGCTTTATCGCAGATCTAATGAGCTTCCCCCTGCAATGCAATCTGAAAAACACTGCTCTGCCCTGCTGCCTTTGGTAAAGAGTCTCAAAGCTTTACATGTTAATCAAAACTGCCAGCACACTGAGGTGTATTACACAGGAGTCAGGATGCAGGGACTAAGACATAAAATGTTTTTGCTTTACACCAAAAAGGGACAACAGCACAATTGTCAGAGCAGTTACATCACAGCAGCCACTGGGCAGGAGGCCACCCTTCCCACACACTCCAGGTAAGATCTGGTCAGAGTCAAGAAGACCAAAACATGAAGAAGCAAGAGAGCAAGGTAGAAAAGGCTACCTTATTCCAGCCTGGATTAGTCTATTCACTGAAATTCAGATGATGCTGTAGTAACTGAATAGACTAAGAATCCTTTTGTATTGCTGTGCTTTGACGTGCCAGAAAATCACAGATATGAAAACAAATATGTATTTGTGATTTCAAACCCAATAGATGAAAAAGATAAAGTTGCAATAAAGTTTTTAACTTACATTTTTACTATCATAATTTTATGTAAATTGTAATCTTGCAGTGCTACTCAGAAAAGATTGTGCAGCTGTGGTGGGTTTGAGTGGACCACTAAGGGCTGGAATGTTGTCAACAGATATGTCAAAAATCCTTATTTCCTTAAACATCAAGCCTTTGCTTGTTTAAAAACTTTTTTAGTTAAAAAAAAGAAAAAAATAGGGAATATAGAAAGAAAAAAAAAAGAAAACCACGATTTGACTCTTCAGATGTATAAAATATGAAGAATACCTGCAGGCTTCACAGGATATCAAGATGTGGAGCTCATAAGCACATAACAGTATGAGTCACAGATGGAAAGGGGCACTGGAGTGATATTTACATTATCTTTTATCATTACTCTCCTGTTTAAAACTTGCATTGGAAAAAGTCTGCACGTTCAATTATATTCATACTGTAGAAAATAGCCAATTTTTAAAATGACTTTTTGATTTAATATGTTTCACTTTGAAAGAGTGCAGAAAAAGTATTGTGATTTTAAGTGAAATTTCTCCACACGTGTTTTAACACTCTGAGTTTCACTGAGACTTAAGAAATAAACAAGGGATGCTACATTCTATAGCCTTTTGAATTTGGTACAAGGACTCTTCCTTCTTGGCTCTTTCAGTTCCAGTAATTAAACCATCTGGTTGATGAGGGAAATTAATTCAAGACCATATTAATTCCCACTTTTAAATTTCTTTATGGAAAGCACTTCAGGAGAAAATGATGTTTGCTGGATGATCAGATGTAAAATTAAGAGAATGTGTTGTTGATCATCCTGTAGTGCTGCTTACAAAATTAATCTTGGATGGTTAGAAACTATTGTGATAAATCTGATGTCAACATCGAGATAGCAAAAAAAGAGTAGAAAGAGCATGAAATTGTCACAGATTCGTTTAGGTTGGTACATAGAATGAGAACAATATTGAAAAATTCAGGCTGAGCTTTTCCAAGACGTGGTGGAAGTAGGACAGTTTCTCTGTACAGCCTTCAGTTGTATGTCTGTGCTCTTCGCTATGGAATGCTGGGCAATTATGGTGTGAGACTGACAGTGAAATTTTGGAACACGAATATAAGTGCTATCCAAGCTACTTTTGAGGTTGTTGTTATTGTTTCTAAATAACATTGGAAGGATGAGGGTTTATGATGTTGCTGAGCAAAATCCCTAAGTCGTCCCTCAATATTCCCACACTCTCCTGCAAAGGAGGCTGAGGCTGGGTAAACAAAAGTTACATCTGGCTGTGTGCTGTTACAGATCCTGGAGTAGCCTCACCTGGCCATGGAAGAGTCAGAGTTGTTTGATCAAGCCCAGGATACAAAGGGTATGGACAGTTTGAATCTCTCTGCACATTTCAAAGTTCTGATAAGCACTGCTGAGACTCTGGACCCGTAACACATTGTTTAGCATCTCTGTTCCAGTTGTACATGGGACTTTCTCTTTCCCTGGAAGCACAGCCAGCCTGTACCAGAAATTTTGGGGAAAAAATATTACAAAACAAAATATGAGAATATCTATTTTGGGCGTAGCATTTTGTCTGAAATGTAGAGCATGAAATAGTACAGTAATAGTAATATAGTGAGAGCAGTGTTTTTGTTGTTAAGTGGAAATGGTATTCCAAAGGGCACTTAATCTCAGTTTTTCTAGGAAACTAAACAGAATAAAAGCAGTGGCTGTTTTCACAACTACAGCGAGTTGCAAAATATAAGTGTGATATTAGTGCAGATAGCAATATTTCTTCCGTGTTCAGATTACCCTTCTCATTTCTTTGAGGTCACTCTCTCCTCACCAAGCTCCTCCAAGCTGAAGCACACCTTGCTATCTTCTTTTAAAAAAACCTCTGCTCCCTCTTGCCAGCATTTTGCTAACTGGGCAGAGGCACCTGTTACTGAGGGAGTTGGTGCATATGTCAGCATTTCCAGCCTCTCAGGGACAACACTTTACTGGCTCAATTACTTGAGATATGAGGAGTAGGCAGCAATGATGTGTCTATCCTTCCCTGATTCAACAGATCCGGGCTGCTCTTCAAACTCTGACATGCCTGTTAATCTCGTAGTGTCAGTGATGCTGCTGTGTGGTGTGCACTGTCACACAGAACCGTCACTGCGGTAGGTGTTAATAAGCAAAGTGGCTGTTTAATGAAACACGGATCTCTGGACAGTAAGTAATGTGCTTAGGACCTTGGGCTGTGTTTTAGAAGACAAAGGAGGGCTATTAGGCTCAGTTTGTGCCTTGCCCACCCGGGTGAGCAGGTAATGATGTGTGCCAGATAGTGGTGCTCCCATTTGTTTTCCCTTCCATTTCCTTTTCTAATGCACCAGAAATACGAAAATCCTCACATTCCATTTTCTCAGAAGAGTAAAGCATTTGACCAAAGATCAATATATTAGTCAGGGATTCCAGTTTTCTAGCATTGTGAGTTAGTTTTGTTCTTAATTTCTGGAGAAAAAAGCCTGACTCTTCACAGCCCTCTTCATCACAGCCACTCATTCGAGTTCTGCTAGATCAAAGTAACAATTAGTTAAGTACATAATTTTGCTCTTCATGTTATATGGATCTTGGATGAGATTTTAATAATCATACCTACAAAAGTGTTCTGGCACAAAGCTGAGTATCAAAAACTGTGTTGTTTTGCTTAACTGATAGTTGTCTGATCATCTCAGCCCCATTAAACTGCTTGAAGAGGGGTTAATCCTTGAGACATAAGCACTGACAGAATCCTCACTGGAGGTGACCATGCCTTCCATTCAACAGTGTTCTAGAGATACTTAAAATCATGTATCCAAAACCAGAGTGGCACCACCATGAGCCAAAACTCTTATTTTCAGAAATTTTTAAGCCTTCATGATGGGTTCACAGAGTCCATTTTGGCAAATCGCATTAGAGTTAGCCCTCTGCTATGTGCCTGGGATTCAGGATGCAAAAAATTAGCTGCTTCAGGGTTACCTCGGGGCTGCATTGTGCAATTTTCAGAGTGGAGATATTTGTGTAGAAAATAAAATAAAAATGTAGATTCTATGGATTTCTCTAGATCTCATAAGGATGAGAGGAAGGCAGTCAACTTTTCTAACTTAGCATGCACAGGGTAAGAAGAATCAGCAATAGTTTTTAAACCACAGATGAAAACTGCAAATTCAATCAAAAAACTTTTCATGTAAATTGTTGATTTTCCTGAGCAAATTGTGTATTACACCCAGTGGTGCCAGGATGAGTTCTGAGTGTGCAGCACAATGCATGCACTCCTACACCCATAGTACTCCCTCATCCCACTCAACCAATTAGCAGTAATTAGATAATTACGGTTCATAAAAGTCTTCAAAAGATGAAGATCTTGCTGCTTGGGACTCATTAGCCCTTTTTAACATATTTATTATGCTTTTTATTTCTGACCACAAAGGGGGAAAAGTTTAAAATATTCTGTTATTTGCCATATTCTGCTCATGAAGCAAAGCCTGCAAAAGCAGCCTTTCTCCCAGATGTCCAGTATTAGCTGTGTTTTGACTGAAAATGACAGATAATGATAGAGAAAGGAAGCTTCCATAAAACACCTTACATTTGAGCACGAAATTTTTACTAGCGTTCCAAAGCAAATGTCATGTTATTTTTATATTGCTGGTAAAAACCTAGCCACTTGTTCTCTGTAATAAAAAATGGTAGGCTTTAATTATGTATGCAGCATAGAGCACACAAGACTGAAGAGTTAGAGTAGATTTTTCATGCACGGCAGCCAGAGCTCAAATGATTTGTGGAACTGACCATTTTTGTTGTAGTTTGAATCTTGGGGTTTTTTCTTTGGGTTTGTTAGTTTTGGTTTGGTTTGGGTTGTTTTTTTTTTTTTTGGGGGGGGGGGTGGTTTAATTTAAAAATCTCTTTTTGCCTAAGAACTTTCATTCTGTAGTGTTCCTTAAAGATGCTCAGCTTTTCCTCCTATCCATTTTACTCAGTGGCACATAGGAGTTTTCACATCACTAAACATTAGGCACCTAAATAAGGAAGTTAATTTCTTTACAGTCCTGATAATGATGAGAGAGAGGATCCTCCATAAGGTAAACTAGAGCAAAATTGTTTTCCTTTTTTTTGAGAACAAGTTATGTAGAATTCTATGTATTACTTGTGGATGAGAATGTTAATTACCGAGTGGTGCAGCTGTCAGCACACTTTTTGACTGTATGACGTCCTTTAGGGTCAGGAGCCTGTTATGAGTAATGCTATGGCCACTATTTTCCCAGCCTAATAAAGAGTGGGTTTATTTGGAAGGAAATACTTGTTGACTGTTTGAAGCAGCCTTCTTATCCCAGCCCTTGAATTTCAGAGGTACACTAAGAGGCCAACTGGGACCTAGGATTTGAGCCTTGCTTTTGATATTTGTACTAAATCTGCTTTCCTGTGTCTACCCCTTTATCACAGTCAGTGGGGTAGAACTAAACCACCTGGGGATTAAGTGATTTTCTGTTCCTATTCCTGTACTGCAGGCTGAGTCAGTTGTTTTTCTTTTGGCACAATGGGATTTACAAACCACTCTAGCAGCTTTCTGTAGAGCAGAGATATAACAAATGAACACAATTAAAACAATAGTATATTAAGTGCTACAAAAAGTGAAGTTAATAAGTATCTCCCTGATTTATGCCAGGGTCTTATTTACTAATTTTAAGGCAGTATTAGAAGGAGTGTTGCATTATGGTTATACAATTCTTGAGGCACGAGTGGCAGTTGTCACATTTTTTGATAAGTGTACTTTGATAATGGCTGGCTTTGTTTAATGAGAATGCTGTCAATACAGCTCCAGCCCCAGCTGTCACTGCTGCCGGGCAGGAGTTGGGGAGGTGTAAGGATCTAATGATAGGCTGGTGCTAAGGGGGAGATTAGATTAACAAAAATCAATACAACAGTTCTGTTCGCATTTTTTATTATTATGCTCTGTACTGCCTGGACTGAAAGGCTGATTTTGATTGATTCATTAGACTATTGCATGATCAAACATAGGTCACTTTACAGTATGTATCACCAGACTAAATATTTGGAGGGGGGGGGAGATTTGGTTGTGCGATTTTTGCATCCCTGAGGTTTAGTCACCTGAGAAGTGAATCCTGTGTTGTTGGGTTTTTTTTCCCTAACCAAGAGCAGCTATAAATCCTATTATTCTTTGTGGGCCCCTTTCAATTCAGGATATTCTACGACTCTATGATAATTCCTTGTGTCAGGGAAAAAATGTTTATATTTCGTGTTTGATAGCTGGTGCTAAAATAAATCAAACTTGGTTGGGAGAATGAAGAAGACAGAGAATTCTTTTGGTTTTGCAGACGTGTGCTTAGAAGTGACACTATGCTGCAGAAACAGCAAGAGTAATGATGGAGGGAAAACAAAAATTGTACCCAAAAGGATAACCAAGGTGGATTGTCTCGATGCTTTAGTGCATGTTTATTTGCCTGACTGCATGTGCATATAGAGAAGAAGAATCTGATTCACATTATTTTGACAAGTTTTATCAGGTTAGGAAAATGTGTTTACCAAAAGACAAATAATTTTTGTGGTGGCACTATTTGGGGATTAGTTGTTTTTAATTAAGTAGACAGGTCTTTTCTCTAAATTTCAAACTTTATCAAGGAAAAATACTCTTGTATCATGAAGTGTAATGTACTCTGCTCATCTTTCTGTAGAAAGGGATGTAGGAAACATGTGGGTGACCTTGGGCCTGTCTTCTTCCCTCCCTTTGAAAACAGAGGGAATGTGGTGGAGGGAGACTCCAGTCTGTCACAATTTCCTCATTCCCAGCTGCTGGAAAGGCCAAGTGTTTCTGCTGTACTCCAGATCCTCCTGTGTCACTAACCAACGTGCCTGGTTTGTGGGAATAGTGATCCCATGTCCTCACACACTTGAAAAGCAAGGGAGTTTTTCCTTGTTTGGAGTCAAAGGAAGCAGAGTTGGTCCAGCCCCCAAGAATTCTTTTAAAACATTTTCTTCTCAATTAAGCATCAAAAACGTTTAAGATGGCTTCCCAAATTGCTTGAAAGTGGTTCGCAGAATCTCATGAAAAGGACTTAGTTAAAGCCTTGTTACAGACAGAGCAAAAATGTCTCAGAGTTTTAGGGTCCCACTTAGGTGCACGCTGTAGATTCCTTCCTCCCTTACTCAGCCTCACCTGAGACGAGAAGGCTGCTTTATCTCGCTCTCTTAACCCTCCTCTTTGAGCCTGCTTTAATCCAAGCTCTTTACAAATCAAGGTTCATAAGCACGGCTGTTCCAGGGTTTCTTTCCTCGACCCTCTGAAAACTAATGCAGGAGGTTTTAACACGTATGTTTGTCTTTCTTGGCCGGGACAGTACCATGACAGTACTGGGCATGACCAGCGTGATGGTATTTCAAAGTTTTGCTGGGAGACGTGCATCAGTTCTTTAAAAACATCTATCCTGTAACGCCACCCCTCCGAAGCGGGAGCAGGGGAATTCACTGACTTGTGAGTGTTCAGGCAAGTTATCATCCCCCATTTGTCAGAAGTGCAAATAGGAACAGCTTGCGCAGCTACAATTGTGCTCATAGTCTTGCAGGGTTTAAAGTCATTGTGGAACCAAACTGGGAATTGTTCCTGAACATCTTGGCTCATTTTCAGAAAGGTGTTTGCAGAGTTCTGGAGACCACAATGGAATCAGACTGGGTCTTTTAATAAAGAAGGCCTGTTTGAGGCAGACATGGTAAATGCAGTCATTGCTGAAATGCTCGGACAGCTCTGATGATTTCTACCCTCATAATGGCTGGTGTTCAGAAAGTGGTGATGATCTCTCTCACTTGTCACACGAGTACAGAA
This sequence comes from Edolisoma coerulescens, assembly GCA_013397115.1. NCBI lineage: Eukaryota > Metazoa > Chordata > Aves > Passeriformes > Campephagidae > Edolisoma > Edolisoma coerulescens. Next base: position 661,362 of record VWZW01001754.1, read on the forward strand.
GCACATTAAAACAGATTCATCTCCCTGGTGTTTTATGCAGGTAGTGTCTTCTATTAAGACCCACCTGGCTGTTTTTAATGAGAACTAGATGCAAATATATTTACATATCATTCCAACTTTTCCAAAGTGCAGAGCAACAAAAAATTCTATGCAGGTCTTTGACTATGAGTCTTAGCTCAATTTTGCAGTTCCATGGTTTAAGAAATCCCCTTATTTCTCTGAATAGTAACTTGCTCTGAGACCTGTCCAGTACTTGGTTCCTAATCCATTTAAAATGTATTTTACTGATACAGCACAGGGCTAATCTTTTAATCAGAGTGTCACACTGTGCTCAGTCAAGGGACTTAGAAAAGTCTATATTACATCTACATAGTGAAATTCCTCAAATGAATATAATCTCAAAAAAAAAAAATCATGTTTATGTTCAAACACTGATGGCTGTGTTTAAATGAAGATGCTTACACTGTAGGTGAACTCTTTGATGAATTGGTTTTATTAATGTAGCTTTCAGGGGGGGAAGTGAACAGAAAACATGTGGCCTTATTTCTTCTGGGTTTGGGAAGTTGCTGGAGTGCTTCATTTTCACTTTTATAGAAAATGCTAGTCTCAACAAAGTGTCTTTGGCTTATCAGGAAGATTTGAATAAGATCAAAACAATATTTTTGGAAGAGATAATATCATAAAAACTCACATTTGTCTGCTTCATTTGGCTTCAAGACTAAAATAACTGAAATGGAACTGCATTCTAAATTATAACCATGAAACTGTCTAGCTCTTTTCTGTACTAAAGACTATTTATATGACCCTTGTGCTCTGAAAGATAAAACAGTCTCCTTTACATGTGAGATGATAATTGAAAGGAACTAAGCCAATATCTAGACCTCTTGGCTCTGTATTCAGCAGCCAGCTCAGCATTCCCAGCAGAGGTGTACAAAGCATTACTTTTGACAGACGAAGAAAAGGCAGCTCCTGGAGATTATCTATCTGATGGTAAAAACACATTCACGTGCTCTGTAGCACAGTGAAAGGATGGCAGGTACAAGAGAAAACACAGAAAATTCATTAAGAGGTTGTTGCAATCGTAAATATCTAGTAATATGACACCTTTGTTCCAGCTCTGTTTATTTTTCGTGTAGAATATGGACATCATGTAGTCGAAACAGAAAGCTTACAATAAGTTTAATTTTTCCTCTAGGTTGTAGAGCTCAGCAGCTCAAGTAGCAGCATTTGTGGCCTGAATGGCATCATCTTGAGAGCACCATTTACTCTGAGTCCCTGGAATCATAGAATGGTTTGGGTTGGAAGGACATTAAAGATCACCTAGCTACAACACCCCTGCTGTGGGCAGGGACACCTTCCACTACATCAGGTTACTCAAAGCTCCGTCCAGCCTGGCCTTGAATGCTTCTGGGAATGGGGCATCCACAGCTTCCCTGGAAGTTAACAAACTGTATTGCAGAGGACAGTGTCTTTCTCATGGCTGTACTGAGGGAACTGTTGTATCCTTTAAGCGGTGCTCAGGTGGCTTCATGGCCAGTATTCCTCCAGCTTTTTTTGTGGCAGCTCACAACCACCATAACGTCAGCCAAGGTGAGCTGAGAGCTGTTGTGCCCTGTCAGTTCATCTGAAACACATAGCAAGTTCCCATCACAGTGTATTCAGAAATCCTAATTCCTTGGCCTCTGCCTTGAGGACATTGACCACATCCATCTCTTTCTGTTGCTGTCACCTGCCCTGAGCATGGATTGTCAGGGTGGTTCGACTGCTTCAGTTTGCAGTAAACACGTGCAGTTAACACTTTTCTGAGTATCTGTGAACAGACCCTTAGCATAGGACTGCTTAACTTGATTAACAGCAGTTTGGTTAACTGAGATAGGGAAAAGTGAAAGTACACAACCAGAATTTCTGGGTGGTTTGGCATCAGAACTCCTACGTGGGAAAGCATCTCAGTGTCTGTTCCTGTTCAAAGAAGGAGAAAGCTGTAGTTTAGTCATGTACTGAGAGTGTGCTTTGAGGGGGAGGGCACAGCGATATGGGGGCTGCTAGTGGAATTCACCCCTCATAATTACTTAGGGCATGTGGCTGAGCTCCTGGGACTCTCCAAGGGATTTAGGTTAAGGTTAGAGCTCTCAAAATGGCAAACCCAAGATGCCTGCAGGGAACAGGGCTCAGGATGCTTGCCAAAGCAAAGGATGGCCAGCTGTGAGAGTTGCCCCCTGTGCAGCCCTTAGCCACGGAGATCAGTGTGTCCCAAGCCACACATTGCAGCCTGGGGTAAGGGTGAGTGGGGCTGGCCCTGGGGTTGGTGGCACTGGGGCCTGTCCCTGCCAGAATCCTGTAACTCCCAGCAGAACCAGGCTCATTCCCTGCCACGCTGCACATGCAGTGAGCAGCCCTGCTGGCACCAAACCTGGCTCTACACAGGAGAGGCAGGGAGAAAGAATGAAAATTAGATGTAAATAAGCACCATGAGCACACTGTGCCTAAACGTTGTCTTTAATGCTAGGGGAAGGTTCCTGCCAGTTAAAAAACATTAAAGACACCACTGATCCCAATGAGTCCCCCCAATACCTACTTTTTTCAGACCTTTCAGTGTAGACTAAGGACAAAAGGGAAATTGAAGAAGGTATTTGTGGGGAGGAGAGGCATACCATTTAAAATGGAATTGATTTTCTTAAGAATTATATTTAGGTATGAATTTGTCATAACAAGAAGTGTACTGAGGTCAGAGGTGTTAGGTGTTTTACGGTTTTCCCAAAGCAAAAAAATAAATACAATGGCATTTTACTATCACAGCAAAATTTTGGTTTCTGACTATCAAACTGGATTCTTAAAAAGCAATAACTCCTTCTTATGGTAATTCCCAGTGTCTGTAATTAGCACCAGATAGCTTGTGAAAATTGTAAATTAGATTTAATGTGAGCAATGAAAATGCATACATTGCAACTGTATTGAAATATTTCCCTGCATTGATCAGAATGACAGAGGGCTGTGTACGCACATACAAAGAAAGCCCAAGGAAATGAAGACTCTGTGTTGTAGTTATATCTAAGCTGGCTGTGAATGGATATGAGGAAGTTTTGCTGATGTGAAGGTGGTGTATTCTGGGTTTAGAAGGTACTCTCAGGCCTCTCTGTCAACATATGTGCACGCTCTACTGATCTCAGTGGAGCCTCGATCAGCACAAAGGCTGACAGGACAGAGAAGCTTCTAACGGCAGAAGCTGTAAGGGACAGCGTCTGGGAAGAAGATAGAATGTGGAGTCACTACAACAAAAGTTGAGGGTTTTAGCAAAGTTCAGTCAAGACCTTAAAACTCGTGGCTTTTGACTGTTACATGGTATTGCACTAGGTAAAAAACCTTGTAAAATCTCTCCACCTTTCTGTAACTGCCTTTGTACTCTACCTCTCTTAAACGGTAAACCACTTATTTCCATAATGACTATGCAGGGTACTACACAAAACTCTAGAGTTACAGTGAAGCAGGGAGACTTGCATTACAGAAGAAAAATAGGAGACTTGATTAATAGAAGACAATGGACTCGGTTTCGTTTTCTGTAAAGGTTCAGACCTTTTTTGAAACAAATGTAGAGCCTAATCATAGAGGATCAATATAATTTATTGAGCATCATATAAAAAATTCTCATGCCTTTGGGGTTATGTTGTGATGGAGTCAGGAAGTGTTCCCTCAAAAAAAGCTCTAGAAATGGACATAGTGAGTGGTGAGAAGAATTCATTGAATTATTCACAGTCAAGAGCAGCAGTGTGTGCAGGTACATAATTCTAACATCTAGTTTCTGTCTAATTTCTCTTCCTCAAGTAGAGAAAAAGTATCATTTGTATAGTAATGAATCACTTGGACATGAATGTTTCCTATTTATGGAAGTTTCACATAAGATGAAAGCACTCTGTGCTGCATTCCTTTGCACAGCCTTCATTGCTTTTACTGGATCTTGAATAGAAGATTTTACAGAAAAATCTTACACTTCAAAAACATTATGAAATAAATGCTTGAGACCTGTGTTTGAGGCTATGGAAAAACGGAGAGCTGGTTTTTAGGATGTACAGAGATTCCAAAAAGTTATGTTTATCCTGAATAGAGCTGTATCTGCAGCTACAATATAGCTTAAAACATAAAACATTATGTGCCATTCGTGTGACTCTATGTCCTCTGCTGAGAATATGAACTGTGGTGCAAAACCAGTTGCAGGGCTGTTTTACAAAGGCTGTTCCTCTTAGTTGCAAAAATCTTGTGTGGGTTTTTTTTAATTGTTGACATCTAAAAATCTGTTTCCTCTTCTTCCTGTGGGGTATGAACTCAAAAAAAAAAAAGAAAAGAAAGAAAAAGATGGGTTAGGAAAGGAGGAGTTGAGGGTAAATATGAACACGATGAGAAGCCACTGCATTGTTTTTGCATTAACATCTTGTCAAGTATCTACCACTTTACAGAATCACTGATGAGAAATTTGACTCAATTTGCAGGGATTTCACTCCAAAAAGAAGCTGAGAAGCTTGTTAAGTGGGAAAGATATTGTAAGTTAGCAAATGTATCCCTTCTGTGATGCTGAGTGAGATTTACCCTTGAGCCTCGCTATTAAAATTAGTTAAAGTAAAATACTGTTTCCATTTGCAACCCTGTAGAATGAATACACATTTATTGAAACAGTCTGTGGTGGAAAAAGCTAAATAACCTCATATAAAGTTAAGTGAAACCATATCTGAAAATTCAGTTGCATGGCAGAGAGAATTGATTCACAGCTCTAATTTAATCAAATGAGAGGAGTATAGTAAGCACATATACTAAAAATGACATCCAAAGTTAAGCCAGTTAAGAAGGCATCAGAATAATCAATGCAGCCAAATCAGTAAGAGATAAATCAATTCACAGCCACGTGAATTAATCTTTACAACTTTGCAAATGCTGGTGTGTTTAGAATTGTTGAATCAAAGGTTTCATCTGAGGATAACACACCTCCTTTAATTACATAAATTCACATGTATTTCTACTTTACAAATGTTGAGGGGTTTTCATTCTTAGCTTCCAATTTGTCTTAACAAAAACCACCAAGTGGAGTGAGAAGAGGAACATGTGAGTTACTGACCATTCTTATCCGGCAAAGGATCAATACCGTGTTTTGTTTCAGGCAACTAGAGGACTCTGCTAAAATTGTGGCTATTTTAACTTATCAGGGCTCAGATAGGAAGAAATCCAGTTACAGCTTTGTTGTACAGAGCATCCCAGCACTCCTGTCTGGAAGAGCATGCACAATGTAATTACTCCTGGGTACAAAGTCACTTTGACTAAATACTGAGTAAATTGCTGAGATTTATCCAGTATTTTCTAAACTACAAGCTTGTAATCAACATTTCAAATTGGAATACTGTGCCCTTATAGCCTGCAAGTTAACCAGTTGCTTTCTGGAGTCTATATTTATGCAAAAAATCTATGTCAAAAAACATCGACAAGTAACTTCACTCCTGAAGCTATACCATACTGACCGTGTTCCTGATCTGCTGCAAGAAGATCCCTAAAAGTCCAGAATTTACCAACAGCAAAATAGTTACCTGTTGTTTATGACTGATGAGTGAAGACACTTTAGCTGCTTGCTAAGTGGAAAAACCTTGTAAATTATCAGTGAAAAATAGCTGAAAAGCCTATGTGCATTGAGAGATGTTCACATTATATAAATACAATCAGATTTTTCCTGTAAATCACTGGGAGACATAGAAACAACAACCTGGGAAAATCAGGCTTTGAGGCTGCCTTGATTGCTAGAAATGAATAATGAGGCTTATAGCTGTGTCCAAAGAATGATGGACATGAAACTAAACAACCTACCTGAAAAGCAAATAAGTGGCCCTGGAATTTGGTATCCGAATTGTGCATTCCTATTACACTTGAGTTAAAGAGAAGGTCTCAAGTTGGACCTTCCAACAAGTGAATGCCTTTTGTATTGCTACCTTGTCATTCTGAGCAAGTTTTTGAAGGTGTTTCGTCCACGCCTTTCAGTGCTTTTAGCCTCATTTCCTGCATAAAACAAAAATTATTTTTAAAAGTGATTCTCTTGTGATACCTGTGGGCACTTTTACACAACTTGGAAGGCAGACAAGAGACAGCTACTAATGTAAAAAGGCTGCAATGCTGTGGTTTCCCAGTGCTTTGTATATCTCCCTGGAAAAGCCAGGCTGTTTGCCATTATTTTAACTATTTGAATCATCTGAGCTCATTTCTATTTTGGATACACTTGAATGCCCTAAAGAAGACGTTTCCAAAGAGCAAACTGGGTTGTTTGATATCTGTGCTGGAATACAGGTGCAATGTGTAGGAGATGAGTGCATTCATCCTAGCAGTGATAGTCAAGTGATGCAGGACATTGCCACTGTGTTACAGAAGTGCTGCATAGTAAATTGTACAAATATGTCAATAGTTGGATTCTTTAAACTTAACCCCTTTTAAATGTGGAAAGTACTTTATAAGCTGAAGCTACAGCAAATCGAAAACTGATGTTTAATGAAGATTGGGGGGGGTGTAACTGATTGAATTATCTGTATCTCTGCTGCTGTGCTGGGAGGTCATTCCTGTCTTTCTCTTTCATGCAGAATACTTCTATTTCTAGGTTTTTCCAGCTTTATAAGATTGAGCAGCAGCCATTCAAGCTTTCAAATACCAGAAGTTAGAGCTTGTTTTTCAGCATACTGATGAACTTACTTCAAGGAATGAGGTTATTGGATGTAAGCAAATAAATGTCAGAAAAATCAATTACCTTTTGTTGGTCAACTCTTAGCCATCATTTAGATGTGCTTGATCAACACAGAAGTGGAAACATTGTTAATGTTAATTTGGACAGGTCAGAGCCCCTTTCTGTGCTTTTCACAATATTAATGAAACTAGAAAAGGGCTACAATGTGTTCTGCAGCGTCTTCACTTCAGACATGAGTAAAGCTCAGTATTATGTTTGTGATCAGGTAGTGTAAACTAGGAATATTTAGATTCATTTTTTTAGAGTTGTGAAGTCCTTATTGCTTTAAGGACAAACGTGCTGTATAACAAACCATTATAAATAGCACACTGTTTTCCATAGGCACGGGATCCCTGTTGTGTGAGCAATGCCATGGACACAGCCAGCTGGGTGGGTTTTGTATTGGCTCACCCGCCAGTCTGGGTCTGGCAGGTGCAACATAACACAAATATGGTTAAGTGGCTTTCAGTTCCAACTGAGGCCCAGAAGCGGGCTGCTTGTTTTCCCAACCAAGTCTGGCAGTGCACAGAGCCTGCTCAGGTGGGTCTGGGCTGCGTTCCCAGAACCAGGAGTGAGGGGAGCAGAGTGGGAAGACAGAGAGTCGGCCCATCAGCAGAGCTTGCCCGAGTTCAACAGGGCTCATTGGCTTCAGGTCGGTGCCAGCCTTCCTGGATGTGCACCAGGATGTGCTCTGGTGCCTCTGAAAATAAACTCTCCCAGAGCAGTGAGTGAGGGGAGAGGCTTCTGAGCTGGCTGGAGCCCAGCTCAGTAGTACACAAATTACCTGCCATCACTCAGTGTCCCATCCCTTGGATAATACAGCTGACTATACTTGCAAGTAAACAGAAGAGCCACAAGACAGCAGCTCTGGCATTCCTTCTGTTAGGGTATGAAATGTTAATGACATACAGGAGATAAATCCAGGCCTAAGAGAGGCAGTGCTAAAAATTCCTGATATTAAGGAGGTTTGTGATGACAGCGAAGCTTTGCAGTGCATCATCTGTGTGTGCTGTGAAGCCTCCATAAGGGGACCCTAAGATACAGCAGAATTGTTACTTTTCTTTACTGAGGCAGAAGAGCAACAATACTTTAAGACCACTGGTTGGTAATAATGATATAAACAAGGCCCTGGCAACCTTCTCTCACTGGACATGCTTTCACCAAAAGTTTGAAGTAGATGATCTCTTAAGGGTCCCTTAATCCTACATGATTTGGTAGCCAAGACACAAAGGCTGTTAGCAGTGCCTCATTTTGTATATGACACCTACTCTATGGATTCTATATCCAGCATTTTCTATGGATTATGTGCACCAACTGTTATGTTTCAGAATAGGTGGCTACTAGTTAGTGTAGTAGATGTTGCCAGCACTCTGCTTTTATCCAATTCTATCTTTTAGTCGGGCAAGTTGGTGTTTAGTTCACATGAAGTGTATGTAATCAGCATACAGAACCCTGCTGATTATTACCTTTAGTAAAACCTGTTCTGTAGTTCTGATTCAGGCTCATGGATGGCATGTGAAAACCCAGGTAACTAATGTGGTGACTTACTTTGGCAAGAGACAGATTTTATCTCTTGGGAAGTGATTGAAGGATGTTTTAAGTGGTCCCTAGCAGAAAAAGCAAAATACCGATTGGTCACAAGTTCTCCATGACAGCTGACAGGCAAAAGTAGTGTGCCAGGGTAGAAGTGATGTATTTTGAACAGTGATGACATGTTGAGTTAGAACATAAGGCAAATAGAATAACAACAGATTGATTGAGAGGGTGAGTGGAAATGTGAAATTCGTGAGAGCAGATGAGTGTTGTAAAGTGGCCTTGATCGCATGCCCGATATGTTTGATTTCCATCTCTGCAGGCCTCGTGCCATTATCTTCAGGTAGAAAAAAATGCATAAAAATTATTCAGCTCTCACTTGTAGCAGTCAAGTAATGCTGCAGTAGCAACACAAACAAGTAAAGAACCAAAGTGTTTGAAAATGTGAAACTTCCCATAAGAAGTGTAGTGGGGTGGTGGAGGGAAGGATTCCCTCATCAGAGATTGAAAAAGAAATTAATCCGACATCAAGGATTTGCAATTTGCTTGTAAGCAATCCCATCTGGGTCAAAGCAAGGCAACACATTAGTCTTTTATGTAGCTATGAAGCAAAGCTTCCCACTGGAGCAGATTTTCTCTCAGTATTTAACAGTTTGCATGAAATCAGTTGTTTGAGCTGTTCAAGTGAATAGTGATCATCATGATGGGGTAGAAGGCTGGTGACCGTTCAGGATTAGGGTGATACTGATAATATGGTGTGAATATTATCAGAATGCCGGGCATTTCCCAAGCACCCATCTGTTTTTAGGTAACGAATTTACTTATGTATACATTTCCAGGCTTGACTTACTCTCCAAAGGTTTATTCTGCTTTATGTGCAAGGTCAGGTCAAAACCTTGATGAGCCGTGAAAGGCTGGCGTTGATGACACCTTTAATTTAAATGAAAGTTTATAAGTATGATCCTTTTGGATACAAAACCTTGTGGACTCCATAGCACATGAGCAGTGTCAGCAGCTATTTACACACATGGGTAAAAATTGAGCAGTGGTAGTTTATCGGAGAGATAAATTTGGGAACTTACTACACTGTTAAATGAAACATTTATATTGAAATGTCTCCTCGTCTTTATTCTTCCGCCTTTCTCGTATGAGGCTCTAAACAAAATAATAGTGCTCCTTTAGTATGGTCTTCCAGTATAATTGTTAGGCTGTTTCCCTAATGGTTTGCAGTCTCTTGGCTATTTCCTTTTGACAGACGCTGTTGTGAGCTGTCATTGCAGAATGCAGTTCTCAGTGGCATGAAATTACCAGCAGGCTTTTCAAGCAGTCAATGAGGTCAGGCTTACCTGTCCAAATAGTGCCTTTTTAAAAAGCCAGCTGGGAGGCAAGAGTGGCCTGTGGCTCTGCAGCCCATCTGCCTCCTATCATCACCATGTGCCTGGGCATCACTGCAGAGGTGGCCTCACCTTGCATGATGTTGGGCGTTCCAGGTCTTGCATCTGTGGATGAGGTCTTCATAAAGCAGAAACCAGCCTAAGCCACAAAGGATGGCATTCAAACCATAGAAACAGTCAAAGCTAGCAGGAGAAATGATCATGAATCTTGTTTACATGCTGAAAGCCAAGGCACAGACAACTGCCCTTTCAATCTAACAAGGAATGGGATAGAATCCAGAGAACCAGTTTGGTGTCCTGTCTTTATAGGGAATACCAGTGTTAAGATCTCATGTCTGTGTGTATCTGTGTCTAGATACATGTGTATATCTATCTGTATATATGCACATACACACAAGGATGTTGTGCTGTGTCCTTCAGTTTTCACGGCAAGGAATTCCTGGTGAAGTAACCTGGCTCTGGGTCAGGTTCCAGGCAAGCCAGCAGAGAGACTGATGTGGACTCTGGAAAGCATTTAATGCTTAACAAGTGCTTTGCACAGAGCTTCGTATTAATCATGTTGTAGCAAAATCTGCCGCGTGCTGTAGTGTACAGGCTGGATGTCATGAAAAATTAATCTGCAGACATTCTTGGGCTCTGCAGAAAAAATAGCCCAAATCCATGTTTCTCCTGAGAAAATTATCTAGTTTGAGAATCTTAAAAAAATTTCCCACTGCTGTTGCCTAATTCCATGGTGACTGTGAAACAAATGAAGAGTAGCTATGAAGCACAGTAAGCATGAGTAGCTAAAATAAAATTTTCTTTGGGAAATACAGGAATTGTGTAGAGCAACTGGGGCAGAGGTACCCGCTATGCTGCCCTACAAACACTGTTTCCCATGTGTTTAAGATGCAAATATATGTTATGCTGGGTGCTATGAGCACCAGAATAACTTCTTATTTATCCCATATTGCATAGTAACTTTAATTATGTTTTACTGAAAGCATCAATTTACTATAAACCAAATTATGTTTCTTATTACTGTTTTGCTGTTTGCATATGTCCATGGCATAAATACAGTGAAATGTTTGTTAGGAGATATTGAATATTGTAAGAATGTCTTGGCTCTCCTTTCAAAATCTCTCAATTGACAAGCGTTCTAATTCAGAAAAAGGGAAAACAAAAAAAAAAAATGCAGTTAAAATTGAGACTCTCCATAAATTGTCTTTTCTGCTTTTCAAATAATATGCATGGTTCTGTAATATAGCAGAACAATGCAAATGAAGCTCTAAAAATACAACATACCAGAAACAGATTCTAAAACCCGTGTAGAAAATTACAAACTTGTAATTAAAATAAGAAACTGAGAAAATAACTCTTTGTGGGCTTAGTCATAGAATAGCTCTAGGCAGTTAAATAAAAAGAATCTGTGGTATTTTCCCCGTTTCATGGAATTTAAATTTTTATTAATTCAGTGTGCTGGCCAAGCTTGCTGATGTCCATTATAACCTGGAATCAAATTCAGTGGAGAGAGACTGGATATAAATTGGCCAAAGCAATAACTTAGTTCAGAACATTTTGTAAGAAAGAACAATTTTTAAGAGAGATGATTTTTAAGCTTTTGTGGGATCTTTGAGCAGTACACACTGACCTAGATCAAATTAGTGGTGCTGGTCTTTTACCAGTCAAGAATATGAAGAGGAGGTGTTCCCATTTTTTTTTAAATTATTTTGTATATTGGAAGATACAGAGGACCAAAAGTGTTCTTAGGAGCTCTCCATCCAAGAGTTCCAGAAAGAGGTGGTTGAAGAAGGCCATGTCCACAACAGGAGACTTTTATGCTTTTTGAATTAGATAAGAAGCCTAGAACTCAGTGCACCACTTTAATGTGCTATTCATCACTTTGTGTTGATTTTAGGACCTATTTCCCTGGGCCTTTTCCTCATAGATGCTCCTATTTCAGTAAAAAATATTGTGTTAGGAAGGTTCTATGGGTTGAATTCTCTCAATTAATAAGGTGCCCTAACCAATAGCTGCCTGTAACTCAGGCCTGTTGTCATTCAGGTGTTAAGAGGACAGCAAAAATTGACTTCGGCTACAAAGGGGTGATTTCCTCAGAGTATGCAAAATGGGTAATTACACTACTGAAGAACTTTCTTACTGTCTCGTCATTAAAGAGTAAAACCAATTATTCCATGCCAAAGAAAAAAAACCTTTGAAGAAGTTTGGATGTGTCCCAGTACAGGTCAGAATAGATTATTCTATAAACTGAAATTTTTATAGCTCGAGAGAGCTGTTTCTGACCAGTTCTAGTCTGAATCAGTATTTTCTCCAGCTGTTCACTCACTGTGCTCCCTTCTCTCCATGCACAATTTAACTTACATTGAGCTAAGGCAGTCTCCCCTACATAGCTAATAACATGCCCCTTTTTTCAGTTCATTGATACCTGTGGCTGTGCTCAGATTGGTTTTAGTTCTTTTATTTTTATATATACATCTGTATGTCTATAAGTTTTGCACCATTTACTCAGCAGTGATGTAGCTCAGTAGGAGGAACATTAATAAAATGAGCTCACTGTTGTTTTGGGAGCAGGAATGTTGCCTCTGCATCTTCAAGAAGCATTCTAAAGTTCGCATCTATATGAAAATAAAGCAATAATCACAGAAGAAGGAAATGAGAGGGAGGGAACAAGATTGCCTAAATAAAAGAAGAAAAAAAAAAAGGCAAGAGGATATAATTGTTTTGTAACAAGTATAGGTGCAAAGACCCAGATCAGCTAAGGGTCAGGAAGAAGAGAGCGGTTGGTAGGAGGTTAAGAGAGCTGGGAGCAAGGCAGCAGATTTAAGGAGTCAGCAGGCAGGAAAATGAGACACTTCTGAACTGGAGGTGGAAGAAAAGAAGGGGAAGAAAATGAAGGGGAAGTGTTAAAGCTGCAGTTAAAGAAGGCAACAAAACTGTGAGTGAGGATGAAAAGCAGTCGTGCAAGGGAGCTGGAGTGAGGATGAAATGTTGCAGGAATTAGGCAGAAAGGATTTTAACAGAGAAGTAAGAGAAGGGGGTGAAATGGGACTAAGAACAGTGCACTGAATGATTCCCCTTGCTCTTCTTTTCATAGGACTCGGGGGAACACTGTGCCCACCCAGCTCTAGTGCTGCACTGGTTCTGGAACGGGTGAGACCAGATGGATACCTCACCTAATGGCACTGTTTGTCCTTTCTTCAAGTCAGGTGTAATTTGGTCTTTCTTTAGTGTGTTTCTGTTCTGTGTGTTTCAGGAAATACATAGTTACAGATTAAAGACAACTCCATGCCAGAAGAAAAGAGGCTCTTCTCTGCATCCCACCAAAATATTGCAACAAGCATGTGGGCAAACTCTGTTGTTTTATGGCTTGAGAGTCCACAGTCTATTCATGCTGCAGAGGATTTAAACTGGCAGACTTTTTGCTCGTGTGGATTATTATGTACCCTGTGAAACTCTCATTGCTTCCACACTAAAGAAGGCAATGTAGAAGAGATGGAGGAAAGGGTTATGGATATTAATGAATTTAGGATGGGCTTCAGGGGAGTGGTGAGGAGTGACAGTGAGATCTCAGTGTCAGGAGTGAACAGCAAAAGAAAAGGATGAAGATGGAAGACACAGAATGATATTTCAGAAACATAATGGATACCAGTAAAATAATGGCACAGCACACAAATTTGAAGCCATGTGTGATTGTTTTAGGGGTGGGAAATGAAAGCACCACAAGATGGTAATAAGCAATTACTGGGAATTTAATTCCATTCTGTGTTTCTTCTACACTTTAAAATGATAAAACACACAAGGCAAATCAGTGGAGGGGAAAGTCAATTACAGTAGCAAATCAATTAGGGTGAAGAGTCAAACCAATCAAAACTGCAAGGTAACTAATGAAGGACAATTAGCAACAATAAATGGATTCAGTACCGCTCGGATTCAAAAAGGAAAGGGAGACACAAGCGACACCAGGCTTTGAAGAGTATAGAAGATGCTCTCTTCAGAGGGGAAACTCTGTGGGCCTGACTCTTCATATTCAGTAGCTTTTAATTGGCAAATTCAGAATGTACCAGGATGAAGGGAAATTACTTTATAAGCTTTTATTTTTTCTAGTGGTATTTGCTGTCAGTGTAATAGTGAGGGTCTAGTGCCCTGTGTAATTTCTCTTACCAATCTGATGGCTAATTCAAAATCCACTCTGTATTCCCTGTTGGCATCTGTACACTTTATTTGTACCCCAGCCTCTTGGAACCAGCTGTATTAAACTGTTTAAGTCTAGATGTCCTCACTGAAAGCTCCTTTACTTCTCAAAATGGAGAACATGCAAGATACAGAGCACGTTAGCAAGGCTGCCATGTGCCTAAAATTATGCATTGCAAACACTCTGCAGGAAGGAAAGTGTTTGTGTGCCATTGTCAGTCTTAAGTCATCTAATTGTTGATTGACTAATCCCTGAATGTAAGGAAAGAACAGGTTCATTTAAACCTGCCTGTGTTGACTCTTATTTAAACACTTTTATTTTACAGATCCTTCTTAATTTCTGAGAAGGACCAGTGATCTTTTTGTAGCGGCCAAAAAACCCAGTAATGTTTGCTGTGAAACAGCAGAGATTAGTAATCCAAACTGTGCTGCTATTGGTGTTGGCATCTTTCATAGATTTCTGTTCAATCTTGGGTAATACTTGATATTCCTTCTTGTACCGAAGCACACATCATTCTAAATTGTCCCCACAGAGAACAGCACTGCTTGATATATTCAAAATTAGATTGGCTAGATGAGCTTAATTCAAGAAAGTACTGAATTTGTCTGTGGTTCATCTATAATGCACTAAAAGGAAAATTCCCCAGCTAGACAAGTAAATTATTAACTCATAAGTCTATGTGTTGTAATTTGTGTATAGTAATAACTTATCTTTAAGTAGGATTGAAAATGTGTGTGGAGAACGTGAACAGAGTCAGAAATAACTGGTTATTTTCAAACCCCAGGGACAAGGCGTGAACCTGGGTTTAGCTTGAGAGGTCAGACTTTTGCCTGCCTGAAGGTCACTCTGCTGGTCACAGACTCACTCAGACTGTTACAACTGGTGCAGCAGCTGCTAGGAAACAAATTTTGAGGTTATTGTTCAGGATAAAATAAATCCAGGTGCATTTCTCCCAGCAGATCCAGTCAAGAACAAATACAAGGTGATGAACGATGTAAAGGAAACATTTTTTCATGTCTAATTTAGTTTCCAGTGGTACCAACAACTGTATTCTTGCTTTGCAACATTTTAAGTTCTGAAATAAAGCTGTTTCATTAATTGATCTGTCCATATGACTGGTGTGGAAACACTCAGCAGCTTTTTAAAAGGAGCTGGTTATTCTTACCCTTAATCCCATTTACTTCTCAGAAGCCCTAAACTTTTTTGACTGAAGAATACCTATTTTATCCCTAAGCCCCAAAGCAAATCAGGTGAAGCGGTAATCAGTAATTATACTCTATATTTAGGGTTATAAATCGGTACATAACACACACTGCAAGCATGTCCAAGTAGCTACTGGGCTGTAATAAGCTTGATAACTCTGGTCTTTGCAGTTCTTTGTCATGCTTATTGTTTTGGCCTCTCAGAAATGCTTTGCTCTTGTGGAGTGGATGCTATTTATTTGGAGTGTTTTCCCTGTCTAAAACAGCCAACAAGCCCCTTTTTTAGTACAGAAGCCGTGATGTGTTGCTGCCGAGGTTCTTTTCCCTCATGGCCCTGCTGAACAGAGTCTGCTGTGGTGGATCAAGACTATTCTTGATTTTCCTGTCTGCTTAGCTAATTAAAATAACAAATCTTCACAGCTGTCTGCTTTGGATTCATCCTTATCGCCATAAACTAATTAAAATAATGCAACTGGTTGCAACTCGTTAAATATCAACTATGCTTTTCATATAATTATAAGCCTTCAAAAACCCACAAAATGAAACAAAAAACTTTGTTCCTCTGCTCTTTCTTCATTACCTAATTGTAACTATTTTCTTAAGATGCCTATGTATTAATTTACATTTTCATCTGTGACTTTTTTTTCTCTGATGTGCTCTTGGAATTGTATTTTTGTAGCCTCCCACTCCATGTTTTTTCCTGTCACTCTTAAGTTTTCTCAAGAAGGAACTCAGTATACTCGGGGTTTCTATTCAGCCTAGTTGGGTACCCTACAGAATAAGTGCTTGTTCAGAGCTTTCAAGTCAACTTAGTGGAGTAGGGAAATTGCAATGGGAAATATAATTTAAGAAAGCATTTAAGTGCTGGCTTAATTTGGTTTCCCACTGGTACCTTTATTCATGTGTTTTAATATGATACTGGTTCAATACTGTGGTTTGTATGTAAAATTACCTCTGAAATTAAAGTGATGCAGTTTTCTTACTGTAGAGAGAGAAGATATCTCCAAAATGGAAATAATAAACTTATTTTTATTGGATTTTTTTTTTTTAATCCAAACTAATATATGTGTTGCCTGAAAGCCATGGGGATTCTAATGTAGCTGATTAGGCAGGCATATCTGTGCTTTATTGCTCTGTTTGTAAAACAGTAGGATTTCACTACTATTCTCCATTAAAAACCAAAAAATTTAACAATTTTATGGGGGATTTTTCCTACACTGTAACTTAGTATTCTTCTCAGAGAATCATGTTTCTACACACTTTTGAAGCAAGTTTAATCATTTATTTACTGCAAGACCTTCACTTTTAATTAGGTCTTTCTTGTCTTTCTTTTCTTTCTATTTCCCCAAGAGAAATTTTTCTTATACTCTTGTTTTGGCAGACCTACTTTTAAAGAGCTTCCTTACCTCTTCAACAGCTGACAGAGATTTTTCCAGTACAAACAATTAATACCTTCCTGTTTTCATTGTCCTACTTTTTCCCGTTCACTGTTTCCCAGTTTGAAACACTGGTCAAAAACAGACAACAAACCTAAATGAAAATCTAGGTTCCAATTTGTTCCTCCCTGGTGTCTGCCTTCAGATCTGAAATTGCTTTAAAACCCCAAGGAAGAAGACTTCTCACACCTGTGCACAGCAAAGGCAGTAAGAAGAGATCATTTTGCTTACCTCTACAGCATCTCTTGCTGCATCTGCCAGCAGGTAATCATTGTACAGGGGTTATTCCATGATGTTATTCCGTAATGTTTTAAAATGCTTCCTCAAGGAAAGCACCTTAACCTGTACCCCAGTTGTCCCTCTCTGAACTGAGTTCTGTGGCTTGTGGTTGCAGCTCTTGCTCTGTGCTCAGGCAAAGTGCTGAGATGGGAGCTGCACTTGCCAGTGTCCCCTTGTGCAGCTGCCTCCTGTCCTGCAGAAGAAACACCTGCGTGTGTCCTCCCCTAAGGCAGTTTTACAGAGGGGTTGGCATGAGAGTTCCTCTTTGCAGGTATAATTAGCTGCAGATTCCCTGTTACCTAAATGTCTGGCTATTTTGACACCTCTTGTGTACATAAAGAATTAGAATCTAACTCTTTTAGCCAGATACTGTTCAAAATACAAGACAAAATTAGGTATTCTGCCTTTTCTCCTTCTAGTATTAAATGTGAAATGAAAGAGCTGAAGTGAGTCATAAAGGATAAGGAATGTCTTCTGAAGGAGCAGCTCCCAAACTTTCTTGCTTTGTTCTGTATCCTTGAAACTCGTGTCTCACTTCCTTTCACTTTTATGCCTTTAGCAGCCTCGTGCTTCCGTGCTCTCTACTAAAATAAGTGCCAGAGAAAGCCTAAACTGTTCAATTTATAACATCCTTATTACACATTTCAGGTACAAGACAATATATCAAAGGGAAACTCAATGAAGCAAGCATTATTATTAATGCTTTCCAAGTTGCTTTAAATTATAAGAAACAATCAAAATGCTATACGTGACTTGCTCTCTTGCACTATGCTGCTGAGCTGCAACAATGATTTGCCTTTTCAAGTTATTTAATTTGTTTTGAGCTTCCTGCCCATTCTTCAGTGCAGTATCGGTGAGCGGACATCAAAGTTCACCTTGCTCACTCTTGACAAAATTCAAATGAAGAGAAAAGCTATGATTTAAAGTAGCACCTGGGGAAATCAAAGGCTGGCACTGGCAGGAAGTGTGCGCTTGCTCCACTGTTGCTTTTTGTCATTTGAGATATTGGTAAGCTTCAGTTGAGAGTCTGGTTTACTTATTTTCAGTGGTGAATAAGGCAGAGAAAGGCACTCAGAGAAATGTAGAGCGTAAGGGTTCAGTCAGACACCAGACTAAATTCATTCCTTCACCACAAAAAGTTGCTAAGCTACGCTTTGTTGGATTTGAACTTGAGTTCATCATCACCTGACAGTTCTATCAAAAGCTTTTTTCCTTTTGCTGTGAAGCCAGGTGGCAAAATGTCTTCTGTGAAAATTGGACCCCTGATCCAACTCTGATTTTTCACTGTCAGTACAGTATCAATTAAATTCAGTGCCTAAATATATGTATGTATATATGTGTTACATCACAACCAGTAGTTATGTAGGGATGAACTTTAAATTTATTTTAAGGAGGGATTTAGTATTTGGCATATTTTTCCCTGTTTCCTTTGTGCTTTATAAATTGCACTGTCCTTAAAACCTGTCACAAATATTAAAAGATGTAGCTTTCAGTTTGGTTTTCTTATGCATTCGCAGTTCATTGAGATGTGTAATCAAGTTAATAGACTGGTCTTCATTGCCACAAGTCATTCCCAAAGCAATCTGCACCTTTGAAACCAAAATCACCACGAAAAGCTTTACCTTAGAAAAAGATAAAGTAGAACTGTCAGGGGACAAGTCAACACTTTTCCACATGGGAGCTCTCTTACTTGTGCTTGGAGAAGATTGTGATCACTTCCCACTTCACTGAACAGAACTGGAAACAAAAGTGAGTGTGTCACTTGTGCTTCAATTACATTTTCCACCTTTTCACCCTGATCCGGGATGACTTTCGGATTGATGGGCAATCTGGGGCAACTGGCAGTTTCTGAAGGATGCCACAGAGGGGAAGTGGACTTAGCACTGGCCCTGCCTTTTGAGTTCCCCTTGTTCCCCGAGCATTGCTCGTGCTCCCTCACAGGAGAATCCATCTGTCTTTTCCATTCACCAGCTCCTCCAGGAAGCAAATAAAGTTTACTTCTTCCCCCACCATTGTACATCTTGATATGCCTTCAAAAATAAGTCTCTAAGTGGAACGTGCACAAGTGGCAGAGGATCAGCGATGTCAGTATTTGTACACCGTTATTGTGAGGTGTTCCTGTGTTTCACATGTCCCACGTGGCTCCATTTGAGAAGCTACATTTTGATATCTCCACTGTGAATGGTTTAAGTAATAACATAACAAATCATGTAAGGAACACCAACTGTGTCTTAGGAACTGGTGTCTTTTTGTGCAATTCTTCAAATTTGTGAGCTTTGGCAATTTCAGCCAATATCAATCTTGCATTGTGTTTTTTTCAAAGAGATTTTTAATAATGTGAACAAGAGCTTAGTTTTTGTTTCAGTTTGCTCATCACAGGCATTTCTCTCAATTTATTGGTTTCTTTTCTCTTTTCTTTTCTTTTCTTTTCTTTTCTTTTCTTTTCTTTTCTTTTCTTTTCTTTTCTTTTCTTTTCTTTTCTTTTCTTTTCTTTTCTTTTCTTTTCTTTTCTTTTCTTTTCTTTTCTTTTCTTTCTTTTCCTTCACTCTGTATTAAGGTGTTCCTGAAGCAGGAAATTCTTCTTTAGGTAACAGCTCATGACAAATGATGCCCCAAGGCACAAAGACAATTTGTTTTCTTCACCACTGCAAGTAAATCCGGATGATAGACAGTTGGGAACATGTATTCTTACAATCTTCTGCCGTCTCTTACTTGTACCAAGAAGCTACAGACAGACCAGAGCTCTTCAGTCTTCTCAGGAAGGCTGTAATTCATGCAATCATCTTTTTCATCAACAGCCCTTCGTGTTTTCTTTGTGTTTTTCTATTGAAAGTACTGCTATCAGCTGAAAATTACAATATAAATTTGAAATAACTTTAATCCAGACCAAATATAAATTAATTCAGTAATTTTGATACAAAACTTGAAGATGAAAAAGATATTTTAAATTAAGTGTGTAAATTCCCTAACTCTAGACTTATCATCACTTTTGGGTGAAAGTTGCTTTAAAATCACTGTATTTTTGCTTGATCCAGTACTGTAGGGTCTGTATCACTCTTAAATATATTTTATTTTACTGCAAAAAACTCTGATATCATTTACCCACGCAAAGATTTGTGCTGGGGCAAAAATGTATAAGTTTAAGAAAATGCTAATGTCAATGAGGTGATTCTTTGTAATTCTTATGTTTAATGCTACAAGAACTTGCTAGTTCATGTAGGCTTGTATTTGTGTACTGTAATAAATGACTACTTTTACGTTAGAGAGAGACAATTATGTCATTAAAATACTTTAATTCTCTGCACAGTTCAGGGAATAGATTTCTTTGGGAATCTGGGGGACATTCAGGCACTGAGAGCTACAGGGCACTCTGAGTCCAAAGGTTCTGTATCTCACAGTCCCAGAGCTCTTCCTGGGACCATCCCTGGGGTGTCCCATCTGTTATAACAACTGCTGTGATTGGCAGGGCTTCAGATCAACACACAATTTCTCAAACATCACAAATAATGTTGTGTAAGACTTGATAGGAGCAAGACTAACCCCAGCATTGCCTTTTGCCACCCCAGATTTCGGTATGGAGGTACTTTAAATGCTTTATAACTTATTTCAGTAGAGAGATTGACAGTATATTATATTTTTTAATAAACAGATATATATCTTACAACAGGCAAGGAGTTTATCTCCAAGCCCTACCGACCTACTCCAGAGTTACTGCTTCTGGGAACTACATCAGTGGCATTGCACTCCCATGGCCTGCAGGTATATGCTAGGAAAAGTTTGGGCTTTTTTTCTCAAACTTTATATTTTTATAGTTTTTCTTCGGTCTTCTTCGCAAACGAGCACTCTCTGAGCAGGAGGTAAGGTGTACATCCCTTGTCAGGCTGTTTCTGCCAACAGATTGTGCTGCAGCAGCAGAAGGAAAAGGGATGAGATGGGTTTGAGGAAGGGGTTTTAGCAAGTCAGCATTCCGTAGGAGCCCAGGGTGCCTGAGGGGGGTGATAATCCCTCAGTTCCCATCCTGTCTGTGTGAAGACAGCCACAGCTGAGGGGCAGTCCCACAATAACCGAGGCAGTTCCTCTCCCCAGAGCTGTGTTTTTGTGTGAACACGCTGTTGACACAAGGGAGGTGACAGAAAGGGGACGGTGAGGGACGGGCTGCGTCACATCCTGGGGTTTCTTGGAAAAAGAGGCTCAAGCACCACCTTGTCCCAATTCTGTTGAAAGCTCCTTCTGACAGATGCCAGGCCTAAAGTCTTCTCCATATGTCCCCAAAGGGTGAATCAATAGGCTGCTGAGACATAATCACTTACCTACTGTTCCTAAATTGGTAACAAATAAGGCAATTGTTCATCTCCACCTGATGCAAAAAAAGGGAATAGAAACCTTGTTGGCTGATCTGAGTAACTCATATTTTCATGCACAATTGCAATTTACAAATGCAGAAACTTTTGATGCAAACTGCTTTTTTCTCAACTCCAAAGCCTCAGTATACAATGCTTTGTACACAGCCATGGAATATAGCTGCTTGATAAGGTTATTTCTATTTTTCTGCTTCATTTATATAAATATATGTATTTACCTGTCATTGCAAATGTATTCCTGGTTTTCTTTCATAACTCCAGAGATATATTTGACGTGTAGGAGCATTTTCAGCATGAAAAACTTACAGACGGCTCTAATCCTACTCTCCTAGAGCACAGAATTTCACAAGAAGCTCTTGCCAGTGGACATGAATGTGATTTGAGCCAGATTCTCCCCTTGCAGATCCTGCCATCACATTTTTCTTTAATTGTGGCATTATCACAAAACTAAACAGCAGCAGACCTATGAGAAGCATTGAGTCCTTACATTCATGTACAAGGAGGAAAAAAGGCAAAAACTTGGCAGCTGTGTCACAGAAACTTGATGTTGCCAGAGCCTTGAAGTGAAATGATCCCGCCTCCCTTTTCTTGAAGGGAGAAAACTAAAAGACATCAGATGCCTCGAATTAATGAAATGAAGCTTTAGTAGACCAAAAAAAAGATAAAACTGAATATATTTAAAGAGGATATTTAAGTAGAGAAAATCCAGATACTTTGCTCTGCAGATGAAATAAATTTTAACAATGAATGTGGTCTTTCCTCATTGTGTCATGGCTGGTCATGTCCTTCCCTCTAGCTCTGTTTTCTGGCCAAGCAACTTTCTAAGACTTTGAATCACTCTGGACAACTTACCATGAGCAAAGGTAGGCAGTGTAGTAGCTAAAAAAACAGAAGAAACGGGTAATATAGCTAATATATCTAACAGTTAGCTAAAAGGTGGGCCTTAATTTGCTCACCACCTTTGATGTCTTTATTGCCATGCAGGTGTCAGGCTAGAAATGGTCAAAATCCATAGCTTTCTTCAAGGGACTGATCTTCAGGATCAATAAACTACCATCCTTCAACTGCTTTTTCTACAGGACTTTATAATTGTTCACATCAGTGTTTTTCCGTGTTGAACTGTGATCCATCCCCCCATCTCAATAATCTCATCTCTGTCTGAAGTTTTACCTCTTCCTGACCTTTCATGCCCTTTGTCTGCATACTTTATAACAGCTGGTTCCTGGGAAGTTTGAGCCCAGGTTATGCAAGTTGTGGGTTGCCTCACGTGTAGCTGAGCCCCTGCAGGGAAGGTTACAGTTTCCTGCATGCTAAGAAAGCATCTCCCCATTGCTTCTCAGGAACGTTTTGGCATGTTTTTGGCTTCCCTCAGTGCAATCCCATTTTGCAAGTCACTTGGCTAATCCCTGCTTGTGTTTTCCTGCTGTGTTCACGTGCTGGTCTCAGGACAGACAGTATCTCCTCCCTCTAGAACACACTGCCTGACCCAGAGCATCTGAGGTGAACAGGCAGATTCCTCCCTATTGCCTGACTGCACCTTTTTATGTATGAAGGCAGAACGTGCAGCATGTGCCATTAACTCCAAACAAATGAATCAAGTAGTTCAGCAGCCAGTCAGAGGTAATAAGATCTTTGAGTGAGCTGTCTGCCACTGGATCTCCAAGTTGGATACATGCTTTGGCTCCTTGATGCTGCACTGCCAGGCTCCCCAGCAGCCATCCAGTGGGAGGTTGTGTTACACTTACATAGAAAACTACTTCAGCATCAGGGGGTTTCTCCTGGCTGTGGAGATCTTTGAGCAAACCAGTAGGGAGCAGAGATCCTGTTGGCAATTCTGATTCACAGACTGCACGGCAGCAGGAAGAGGAATGTTGAAATCTCCGCTGGCAAAAATAAGATGTAGTAACTTTAAAAAAGATGTCTCAGTGACCTTGCACAGAAAAGAATATATTTGACTTGCTAGTGTCAATAACAGGTATATTGGAAAACAAGGTTTTCCATCTGAGTAGAAAATCACAGGCAGAGACACTCTGGCAAAGGAAACCTTAAGCCTTCAGTGGCAGAAATGCAGTGTTGTCTGTTGTCAGCTGTAATAAGATACAGACAAAGACGTGGGAGCCAAGCAGGGGGTTGTTAACAAGCAGGTTTGGGGCTGACCCAGGAGCCTCCTGCTGGGAATGCGTTCCACAGACGGCCAAGCATCTGGTGATTTTCCAAGGGACAGTTCGAGGAATAGGGCCAAGGTGGTCAAAGCTCAGCAAAGGAACTTCTGGGCTTGTAGCTTTTGCTTTGGCAAAATACATTAAGGGGCAATAGATAACACATTTACCTGGCCTTTAAGGTAGATTAGTTTATAGGAGTTTAAAATAGAGAAATAATTAAAAAAACACATTAATCTAGAGGCTCATCTTTTAGATAAGTTTTCCAAGAACTGATATCAAGGAAGGAGGCTTCTGCAAGCTTGCTCCTTGTCTTGTTCAGCAGAAAGCAATAAGAGTAGACAACTATAGGCAATAAGAATAGGCAGCCATAGAACTAGATGTTCCACATCCAGTCAGGGAAATATTAGTGATTTTGTAAGTAATTTAGCTAGTTCATTTAATTCTAACTTCTTTTGTTTTTCTGGGGTGGGAAGACAACTTTCCACTGCCTTTGATTTCTAAAAATCTATCTCCTGTGGCACTGTTTGATGGCTTTCATTCATGTGTGTTGAAATGTTTTGGAGAGAACTCTAAGTGTTCAAAAATGTGCTTTCCCTGCCTCCAGGTTTTTTTGGTATTTGGCTTTGTCTTTAGTTGTAAAGGCTTTTGATAACAGAGCTGGCTGAATACTTTCCTATAAAAATGCCATTTTGTTGAGCCCCAAATGTTTCATTCATAATGCCCATGGTGCAAGCGCTTGCCAAGCCTGGAGCAGGGTGCCAGGTGAAGAGTGCCTGCATTCCTGATGGTTTGTCCTAAGGGACAGAGATGCAGGGAGCTGCCAGGACTTCAGACTTTGGTCAGTCTTAAGCTGCTGTGGCCTGAGAGCCATCGTTTCCTGTTGTTCCGCTGCGACATCGTCGTCTTCACTCTGGTCATGAAAGCTGACAGGAACATCAATATCACTAAGTGCTTGCAGGGCCTGGGGAATTTAGCACATGTTGGGTTTTGGTCTGAATTGGACTGTAACCTAGAAGAGTAAAACAAAATAGCCATGAATGGAAATCCTGCTTTCCAGCCAGTTCTTTTGTACCCTTCACCTGCTGCTAATGAGGAATAGAAAATCAGAGTCTCTTGTGCTGGAGGCACTTATACGCTCTTCAGTTGAATATTCTGTGAGGCCAGTTTGAGTTTCATCACCATTAATGCATTTAAGACTTAATGTAAATACTTATTATTGTTTGTGACTGATATCCCCCCCCCCAAAAAAAGAATCCCATTGAAAAATGATGACCATAAGATTCAATTCAATCATGTTAATGTACAGAGATCAGTGTGGGAAAATTACCTATTTCCTCCACTTTAGCTGAATAGAGACTTTCAGGCTTTCCACAACTCCAGGTTTTAACTGTCTGAACTCCAGTGTCCAGCTCAGCAATCGTTGTACAAACCAGCAGAGGTATCACAGTGATATTGGTCTTTTGCAGTTGGTATGGTGCACATTACCAGTGCTGCCTTTTCCAAGCCGAGTAAGATAGGATTCCTTCCCCATGGAAAAGGAAAAATGTATATTCTTGTTTCAGTGCTGAGCAGCTTATGTTCCTTCTGTCCCAAACAGGCATGAGTTTTTTATCTTGCATTTATATTCTTAATTTGCCCATAATTGCTTTCAGGTATCACATCTGAGGCCAGCCTTCATTAATATGTTAATTGTGCAGTCCCTCCCAGTGGATTTTTCTGATGCTAAGAGTAAACAGAAAGGTTTATTCCCCTCACCTTCCCCCAAGTCCTCTAAACAGAAAAATATTATTAAGATGAGATACTTGACTAGGCTCAGATCACCATGATGATGGGGAACATTTATTTCCTCTTTCTGGATCTGCCCAAAATAGCTGATCAGAATCCCTCTGTTGGAACAGATCAGAGGCTCATAAGGTCAGAACAAAATGGCATTTTTTATTGAGGTGCAGTTTGAAACCACTGTACATATTTCCTCCATCCTATTCCGCATGGATATGCTAAATGGGTATATATAAAAAAAAAAAAGCTGACATTATCAAAGTACTACAGGGAATTACCCACACACTTTTTGTTAATTAATGTGAGATGTGCAGAGAATTTGCCCACACTGCTTTGAAAATCTCAGCTGAAACATTTTAATGCTGAGTATTTTGGTGGAATGAAACATAGAAGAAGCCTTGTAAACCAGGCTCCTTAACTGTTTATTACCTCTCGTGGCTCTGGAGCTGGATTTATAGGAATGCTATTTATAAAAAAATCTTAGAGTTCATTTATTGAGTTGTCCTGAAGACAGCCCTCACACCTTTCCAGTCAGGAAGCATGGAAGACAACATGAATTAAAATTGTTTTTGTAAATAATTTAAATCATTTGTTGGAATTAGGATTCTTATAGCAACTTCACTTTCTCTGTTAAGAGTGATGATAAACTGTGCAAAAGAACTCCAAGAGCAACAAGATGCAAAAATAATTCCCTCCCTATTCCTTTATTTGTCTCTTCCTTTAATCCTGCCACAAACGGGGGTAGCTTGTGAAATCCCTGTGGGTTGGCTGGCTGAGTAGGGGTGTTAATTGTCAGCTATAATTGACGTGCTAAAGGCTTCCTGAGAAAATTTGTACTTCTGTATCCATTGATATCCTTATCTTTTCTATCAAGTCACTTCTGCTTCCCTCTGCTGCCAAGTGTTCCTAATTCCCTCAGTCCTGCCCAGTCTGTATCTGCCCCCCTCACTTGCCCACTGCATCCTGCTGTGGCCAGAGGCTCAGGGAACTCCTGACTTGTCATGCATTATTCATTTCCTAGTTTCTGAGGGCAGAAACTGAATCATGCCAAGATGATTTAGGCTGGTTTAGGACCCATTCCAGTAAAGCCTGACGTGCACATGTGAGCAGAAAAAAAATGTGTGCAGATACATGCAGAAGGTACAGAGGACTCATATCTGGCTTCTTTTCCTTCTGTTTAAACACAGCTTCAGATGTCTCCATCCCCAGCCCTTAGACATTCATGCATATGTTGGTCATCCTTGCAATTACATGGATTCAGGATGGTCACAGCAGGCATATGAGAAAATCATTTTGGCAGCTGGAAAACCAACGAAACAGATGCCTACCTCTGCTCCTTCCCTGAGCTCTCGCAAGCTCACTCAGTCCATCAAATTCTTTATTGCAAGTCATGATTCACTCCACAGCTGAATTGTGACTCAGGCACCTCATCTTCCCTTCTCTGAAACTTGCTGACTTGTGCTCTCTGTCAATCCAGCGTTTTGGATCCATGTGCTTTTCATCCCTCGCGTGATGAGTGTCTGCTCCTTTTCCATAATGGCATGTGCATTCAGTGTGACTGTGCTCCCTGCCTCTGCACTTGAGGCACTGTCAATGAGATGCAAAGCCATTATTTTTCATCTAAATATTTCTCCTACCTCTGCTTCCCTGGATCTGCCACGTATCTGTATTATCTCCTTTCCAGTCCATGTGCCCCTTTGCAGAGTACTGATATAAATTGATTTTTGTCCTGTGAGTTAATTGTACTCGGATGAAAGGAATTGCTCCTACGGGATGTATGAAGGATTTCAGTGGAAAGCACCAGAGGACCATTGAGAGGTATTTTTCATAACTCTTAAGGCTTTCCTATAGGTTTGCTGAAGATAAGCCAGATGAGAAGGTGCAGTGGACTCTAGTAATAGGGACCAAGGGACTTTACATCAGTGTGTTACTTCTCCAAGCTGGCATGGCACTGACTTCAGGTGCTCTCAGTCTGCAGCTAAATCCTTGTTTGAGGTAGTGTTTAATTCTCATCCTCCCCATCCCTGTGCATATTCTATAAATCACCTTCAGGGATCTTGAGTGATCAAAAGCATCAAAGCTTTATGGATCAGATGTATTTCTGTTTCAGTCCCCCCTTTCCATAGTGTAATAACTTTGATTTCAGTCGTGGGGCAATGACTATAACTGGTCAGATTTTTTTGATTGCATATAAGGCTGAGTCCATTTCCTGATAAATTTGATTTCACTATGCTTTTCCTGTCTACATTTTCAAGATTACCGAGTCACACATTAGTACCCATTGCAGCAAATAGGGGCCAAACTGCCCAGGGGATGTCAGTGTTTGTGAAGCCTGTCAGATAGGGTCTTTTCCACCAGGATCCATTTAATTCTCAGCTTTCCCATACGAAAGGGTGTACACCATATAATTGGCCTAATCTAAGTTTGTGTTCCTGCAATCAGTGAGAGCATCTCCTTCTGTGGTTTCCAGTGTTGCCCATCTATTTCATGCTCAGCAGTTCACCTCCAAAATAGCTGTTAAAGTAGAGAAATGACAAATAGGTGTCAGATTTGAGAACAAGGAGGTCCTGTAGCTAGTGCTGCACTGCCCTACTTTGTGGCTAAATCCCATGGCCGAGGTGCCCCTTGCCTCGCAGTGCACTGGTCATAGCAATAAGGGCTTCAAAGAAATCTGAATGCCTTAATTTCTATTCAGTGCATTAATCTTTTTCAGTTTTAAAGAAAACAATTTCAAGCAATCTGTAAGGCATGTAAAAAGTATTTTAAATTGGTGATATTTATAGCTGCTTCATTTTTTTTGAAGTCCCCATTCTTAATAGGCAGTAACAGCAATTCAGCAGCAATCCAGTTCCTGCCAGGAACCTTCTCCTAGGAAAAAGGATTTCAGTAAGCTTTATCACTCAGCGTAGCCAACAGAAATATTTGATACTAAGAGCAGTGGAACCAGAAATCCACTTCAGATGTCCTTCAAACAGCTAGATGAGCAATTCAAGGGGATGTGGAATGGGAAACTCAGAAAATGGAGCTTGACTTTGATACTTACTTGGTGTGATAGAGTAATTTACTCTCCATATAGATCTTACTGTATAAGGAAAAGGAAGAAAGAGGAAGCAGTAATGTGTCACCTTATCTAAATAAGGTACCTGTCATTCCTGAAATTCTGTTTAAACTATGATGGATGCTCTTATTCAACAAGAGAGATTTTTCCCCATGGTGAAAGACGATCCTTTCAAACAGAAAAGGACCATGATGAGACTGATTTTCCTTCTTATGGATGAGGCTGAAACAATGCAAAAATAGCTGCAGAGCCGGTGCCCTGGGATCCCTCTCTGACCACTTGCAATGTGTATAGTCATAGAAGAGGCAGTGATCTGAACAGAAAAACAGCTGGGCTCATTGTCTTGCCAGAAACATCTGTAATCTTTGAAGTGGTAGCATACCTTCATAATGTGATGTGTTTATTTACTAAGAAAGTTTTGTTTTCTTTTCAGTTAATTTTGATTGACTGATCAGTCATTCCAGAACTTAAATCTTTTTACTATTTATCCATGGTTCTTATGTCAAAGCTAATTTAACTGAAGATATTAGCTAGAAATAGATCTGTGGTATTTACTCTTTTTTTTCTTTTATTTTCCCAAAGTAAGAGCTTTCTTTTTTTTTTTTTNCAACGTTTTTAAAACAATTAATCTGCACTGCACTGACCTATTGCTCAATAATCTAGAGGACAATTCTCCAAAATGTGTGATGAACCTCTTCGGCAGTAAAATCATGTACTACACTGTACGTATCATACAGCAAACTCAGTGATCTCTCTCCTAGACTGATATAATAGGTATAGCAATGAAAAAGTGCTTTGTGCTGTAGTAGTGTCAATTAAAACCTACTTCAGCACAATAAACAGTGTGGATTGGGTCCCTTGATGTAAACAGGGATATCTGTGAAGGCTCGCTGGTACAGTGCGTGCATGGGTGCTTGGGGGAGCACAAATGAGCACTGCCTGCTTGTAGCACAAATTGCCATTATTTTCTGTGTAGTTTGTAACCTCAGCTGGGAAGCCAGGGACTACCCCAGCCACTGTAAAGCTGTAAAATAACTTAAAATCCATAGCTGATTAGATACACTAAGTCACTGAAGCCAGTAAGGGTGGCCCATGCATTCTGATCAACCTGTCATCATTCTTGAAAACATAATCTTTCCAAGAGCTGTGGGGTTCCCTTCTTTGCTGCTTGGGAGCCTTTGTGCTACACCTATCCTTCTGAGTGGCGATTTTGGGGAATGGAGATTTAGGAGGTGACTATACATCCATGTACAAAAGAATATTTGATGATCTTTGTGTACTCTTTTGTCCAAAGCAGTCAAGTACCGTACCTACAGAGATGGTGTTACTTACAGGAAATAAAATGAGCAAGGGCTTAGACAGCTCTTTCTTACAGCCCACCAACTGTAGGGGACCACAGGCTTTGTATTAAAATGAATGAGTTGCATTTATAGAAAGTTTATTGAAAGACCTTCCTAAACTGCTTTGCTGTGCCTAATATATGCTGTTGCTCTCAGGAGCCAATTATGTTCTAGGGACACAGCAGGGCTTTACAGGCCTTCCTAGAAGTCCCAAACCCTGCTCTGACTGAAAATCCTGCAGAAGCAAGTTCATTTACACCTCTTTGATGTGCTGTTTCATTGTTTACACAGTATTTTCATCAGAGTGTGCTGCTCATTAAGCATGGGAGAACCTGACAGACGGGACCTGGAACACTTGCCATCAAATTTAGCCCCAGTCTATCTGACATCTCAGCAGGGGAAGTGGAGAGCTGTGATTCTGAAAAGGGCGTTTTGCGGTCTCTAATCTCGAGTATACAGCACTGAGAAGAGCTGTTTCTGCATAATGTAATTCATACCATCAGGAACTGTACATTTTAAATCATAGATCTGTACTTCTTGAACCCCATTCTCTGAAGTAATTTTCTCTGCTCACTGACATTTTAAGTGTTCTGTGTTTGCTGCCACTAGATTATGACATTTTGATGTTCAGTTAGAAATCCAAAATAGCAATTAGGGAATTACAAATTGCAGAAATCTTGCCATATAACTATTAATTATATTCCTTATTGTCTTAACTAGTAAATGATTATACAAAAATGTCTCTTAAATATAACATGCAAAACCTCGTTATAATTAGGGTATTCCTGAGATGTCAGTCTCTACTCAATAGAACTGGCTTATCTCTAGAGCCTGCTGAAGCTGACAGTATTTCCAGGTGAAGAACAGTGCTCAGGAGGAATAGAAGTATGTATATGTGTGATTATAACCTGGAGACTTAGATATTGACTTGAGCTCTGGGAGATGTTGAAATTCTTGCCTGATCTAGGGCATGATGTGTCATCCTGGATTGCTGCAAGTCAAGCAAGCCTTGTTGGTATTACCTTTTGTGAAGAGATTTATGAGAGCGAAAATATTTTAACTTTGATGGTGTAGGATATTTCAGCAAAAGCTTTCCAAATGTGTCACGGAAAGGTGCCTTGGGAGTACTGCTTGCTTTGCTGCCTCACTACAGCAGAAATAGTGCTTTACATCTATAGGCAAATTAAATCTCTCCTTTTAGTCCTGTTTACTACTCTGTTCCAATGCTGTTCTGCACCCAGCCTATCCTGATGCTAATGTTATGGTCAGCAACATTGCAAAGGTGTAAAACCCCCAAGTAATGCTGGAGCAAAGATGAAGTCCCTGAGGGAGCAGCTTCATGACGTGCACATTCAGAAGAGTAGATCCTGTTCGCATGAGAAAAGCGAGGGTATAGTAGAGAAGGCTTAGAGAATTACTGGGAAACACAGCCTGCTTTGGACTTCCAACCAAGCTCAGTGGTTGTGCCAGGCCCCATAGATAGCCCTAGTTTAGATTAGGTTGCCTGTTCCAGAACAAAAACCACATTGCACAGATATTGAGTCATATCAGTTTCATTCTGTGGGTCTCTACATTACATTATTTGCTAATACGTAGTTTGAAGTCTTGCCTGGTCTGTTGTCCTGACCACACCAGGGGCTGGAACACTGGCTTGGCTTTCCCCCATAGGAATCCTGCTCGTGTGCTCCACAGTGAAACCTGCTTTGTTAACTGCAGCCACTGCTGCAGTGCAATCTGCACCTACTATAGAACAACTAGCAAAAATACAAGTAAACATACAGAAAATTCTGTCCATGGCACACCCAGATCACCTGTGTTTAGGCGCAGCTCTGAATTTCCTCAAGCTCTCCAAGTGTAGTATGATGGACACACAAAGAACTGTACTGAAATAGAAAAAAATAACGTTTGCCTATAAAATAAGATCATCTAACCACCTTTTCAGCAAGACTAGCTGGGAAATAGAAAAAGAAACAGCTTGAGAGGTACACTTTCAGTTATCTTGAAATGCCCTTTTCCCCCTTTAATTTACTTCCAGACAGTGCACACATTTTAAATGAATACTTAGCTAAAAACTGAAAAGATGTTAAAAAATGAAATGAATACATTGTGTTCTAAAGAAGAATTGGAGGCAGAGGTCATTCAGATTGTTTTAAAAAGGCGTCTATCTCTCAGTGATGATGACAACACTAGCAGTGAAATAATGGAAGCTGGGGAAAAAAAGCTCTGAAATAAAGCTCTTACATGGGCCATGCTTTTCCCAGGGGTCAGTTATCAAGGATCCTAGGAATGTTTTCTGACTTGTGCTGGGGTATAGAACAGGTATTTAAGTTGTAATAAACTGTTGGAAGTGGGATGGTGCAAAGCCCTGGCAGACTCCATGTGTGACTGAGTCTCTGGAGACCTGGGCCGTGTGCAGCACCAGGAGATTTGAGCTGCTCCTGTCCCATTTGTTGACGTAGATTTCCACATCACATGTTAAAAATGTTTTGAAGCTTAAAGAGAAAGAGAAAATATGTCAATTTTTGTATTTCGGGTTTCCCTGACAATCTATGGCAGAAATTACTCCTAAATTACTTTAAGAAAATATTCCTATGTGTGATTTTGGAGTAATTTACTTGAATCAATAAGTTCTGGTGACAATTTCAGATGTAATGATTTGGTTAACATTCCTTGAGAATTAGTTGCCTATGGAAATTGAAATTATATTAAACATTTCAAGACATTACATATGGAGCCTAACAGGAAAGTAACACTGAATGAGTGGAGAAAACCATTAAGAAAACCCTGATTTACTTCTAAAGGGTTGCTATCCTGTAACACTTTTGAGCAAATGAATAGGTTTTGGATAAGTTCAAGTGAGGTCATTGGGATTCTTTTCTCCCTTTTAAGCCCTAATTAAATGTTATACTCGTTGTCAGCACTAAAAAAACAAATTTTAAAAAAATGAGCAGGAAAGGGGAGAGAAGGAGCAGAAAGACAAAAGTTCAAAACAATAAAGAACTATTTGAAAGACAGGAGAAAAGGTCCTAGCAAAGAAAGAAAAAGGAACTGTAAATCTTTGAAAAATTAAGAAGCTGTTAAAAAACAAAATTAATACTGTACTGTGTAGCCAAACCATTCTCACCTACTGAGGAAGATCTAATAGAAACATCAAAATAAGCTTTAAAATTTTGAAAACCCACTGTTAAAATCCCCAAACTATGGGTGCACTAAGAAAGATCCGGAAAAAAAAAACAGTTTTATTGGTATACACACTGTATAGATAAACCCCAAATCTGAGGAATAAGGAAGAATCATTTTCAGCGTGTTTATTGCCCTTTGCTTTAGAATGAACTCTTGTTCAGCCATAGTTATTTTTGTAGAAAGCTGTGACCATAAGAACTGCCATTCAGCAGTGGGTAGCTCCAGATAAACCACAGAAGGATGCACACCCCATACCTACCTCACCCTGATCGCTTTTGCTACAGTTCAGTGGAAATCCTGGTACAGGAGCGTTATCTCTCTTCGAGGGAGTTACTTGTCATTAGCTATGGCAACACTCAAAAATCTACTTAAGGCATAAATCCAAGTACAAATATTTTACCTACAAATTGACCAAGGCTGTCAACCTGAAGTAAATTACTCACCTATGGCCAAGGATAGAGGTCACTCAGGCAATCAAAAGGTTAGCTACTAAAACCAGGAGCAGTGAGCAAGGCTCCTTGAGTGTTCAGATGTTTTATTTATATAAAAATATAAATATTTCTATTATTCCTTGCATTCCAAGGAAGAAAAAGTCAACCTCCCTTCTGCCTTCCGGAAAATCCGTTTTTATTAGTGCTGTCCTGCACAAAGGTATTTTTATTTCTCTGGCTGGGTGGTGTAGTGCCTTCTCCATTCGTCACAGTGTAATGTAAATGTGGGGCTATTAGTGAGAGATCAGAGCGCTCAGCTTTGAATCTTTTACCTAACAAGTAGGATAACAAACCCTTAAAGGAAAATATGTAAGAAAGGGGGGTTCTGTCTCCCTTTACAATAGCACCACTCTGTAGCTACTGGTTTGAACTAGACTGTGCAAGGGATGTTGCAGGCTTCTTAAAAGGCCAGTAATTCTCTCTTCCTCGTGGGAGGAAAAAAAAACCAGCCCCCTGACAATACACACATGTATCAAAAGTTGTCAGGCTTTTCAAGTTCCTCCTGCATTGCTCCATTCCCTTGGTATTTTCCAACGTACTTGCTTTTCAGCCACCTATTTTGTTTTGTATCTTGGAAGTTCAGAATATTTCTCAGGTTTTTATTTCTCAAAAGTGGAAAAAACATATCTCCTAAGTTCTTACAGGCACGTCTTTGATTAATAATCATGTCAATAAAACAGCTGTGGTAACATAGCTGTTTCACCTCTTTTTCTGCAATTGGAGATAAATTGTCATAGGGCTGTAAGGCTGGTGTATCAAGATGTGTGTCTTGACTTTCATAAGGCATTTATAGACATTTCAAGACTGCTGTGTTTGCCTCAGTGGCTCTATAGTTGAGCAAAACACCCAATTACTGAGTTCAAAATTCTAAACTTGCTATCAAACAGCTTTTCACACTTGACAGTTGTGGTTCTGAGGGTGATGCTCTCATTTACAGTTGAGTTGCGTAGAGATTTGTCATTGGTCATCCAAGTTTTTAAGTGTTTTTCTACAAATTTTGACCACTATTTTCCATAGGTCAAGGCATTGTGGATGCCCTGATCTTAAGATAACATTTAAAAATAATATTCTCTTGCTAATATTTTACGTTCTTAACAGTCAAATCACGATGTTGTCTGACAATTTCGCAACTGCCACATCGTATCTTGCAAAGAGAGGGTTTTATGTCTGAAATTAAATGTTCAGTAACTCTATTCTCTAATAAAGTTGCAATTGATATTGGAACTGGTAATTTAGAACCAAAATTCACCTCATTTTCTAGTACATAGAAGCAAATCTGCATTATTTTGGGGCTCCTCAAGCTGAAGTTTCTTCAGTCGTGTTTTAAAGTGCAGTATCACACTCTAGTCATAATCCTCGTTGTCTTCTGATTCTGTACGCATATCAGAAAATATAATTATTTTTACAAGATATGTTAACTCCTTGGGGACCTGGCTCTTACCCTTTTTGTTATTTTCATGGAAAGTGCACATGTTCTACTTGCTCACTATCTGCTGTGTGCTACAGTCTGTTCTATTTCTTAAAATATGTGACTGCACAGCCAAGGAGGAAGCCAACTGTTTGCCTGGTTCTGGCTGTCGCACTGGGTCGTGCAGACCTTCTGGAGGGAGTGCTCAGTTGCTTTCAGTGAAGGAAAAGCTCAGCCAGGAGAGGCTTTTCCAGACTAGGAGTTGGAGTAGGAGAGAAAGGAGCACATCTGCAATGAATCCGAAGGTTTGGAAACTGTTAAGAACAGGGAGCAGAAATATCACAGCAGGCTTTAGAACCGATGGAAAAAAGTCCTTTTCCCTTTGCCGAGCAGGCATACATCCTTTTCTCTGTAAAAAGTTCTACTTCTCCTGTAGGTTTTTGCAAAACTGAGTTGCTGCTTGAGCTACAGGAAGTTTCCAAAGACAGGACACTGCTTAGGTCTTCATCTGCTTCTGTTGGTCTTGCCTCAAATTCAGTCTGATTTCATTTTGCAGATTTCTCCATAATTTTTTTCCCTCCTAACCCAGACTAATGTTACGTTCTGTTGTTTAGTTTTCAAAACTGTCAATCTGCTCCAGTTTCATTCTGTCTTTTTCACATTTTAATAGCTTTCTATAAGTTTAAGCTGTCTGGGGATCTTTTTCAGTTATGAGTCTGTGATCCCCTTTACCATCTGGCCTTGGAGGAGCAATTCCACAAATTACTTAAAACAACATGTTTGCCTCAGCATGATCAAATATATTAAATCTTCTTGTTCTTGGATTTTCATATGAACTAGATAACTTCCAAGAGATATGTTATTTTTAGGAGTGTAACATTCTATAAATTTCTGCAACTGGTAACTTAGTCTTCATCTGATAGCTGAACTGATGTTCCTCACTTAGCTTTTAAAATAGAGATTGCTCAAAGTAAAGTCAGTGCCACTAACTTGTAAGATTAAAATAAACTGGTATCTTTTTTCCTCATCTTTCATTTCAGCAGCTCAATTTTCCTTTTGCCTATATATATATAAATATAAAATTCTTGCTTGAACTTGTTTCAGTGACTTGCTGTGTTCATGGATATTTCTTGGAGTTCTCCATTGGCCTTTCCTTCTAATTTGCCATTTCTCCCCCAGTTCTCCTACCAGCTGCAGTTCAAGATCTCAATTAATGAGAATCATGAGTTTGAGTCACCCACTTTGATGGCTCTGTAGTGTAACTGGCAGATTAACCAATAACAAAAAGTTCTTATATAGGCAGTTGCTACATATTTCCTCTAGTTTGCTAGAGCCAGTCTCTCCCATTGATGTCGCTGCTGTCAGACATGAAGTAATCCACTTCTTCTCAGCGGTTCTATTTCTTCTCTCACAATGTACCAGTGAGCACAATGAAGGTACACACCTGTGGACATGTTTCCATTTAAAAGCTAAACCAACTTCTCCTCCCAAAACTATTCTACGGGCAGAGTTATCAGTCTTTGCCATGTTGTACCTCCAATTTTTAAAAAGGTCCTGGATCACAAAATCCTAGCACTTAACAGCTCTTTGTGTTCGACCAGGTTATCTCCCTCAAACTGTTCTTCAGTGCTGTTGTTTGGGCTACCCAGGTTTCGGGATTAAGTTCGATAATACTTTGTTACAAGGAGGCTGTAAACATGTAGAACCCGAATCTTTTGTGACCTGCTCTGAGAGTGGATTATAAAAATAAAAAAGTAAAAGGGAAAAAAAAAAGTAAAAAAAGGACAATGGCTCAAAAATCTTTCAGAGTACCTGAGAACCATATTGTAAAGGGTGAGTGTAGTGCTGGCAGACTACTGGCCTTCCACCTATTTATAAACACACTTTTGTACGAGTTGTGGGACCAAAAGAAATCTGTCACAATGCACTTTAACTCTTTGACCACTTGGAACTTTTTAAAATCTCCTTCAATTTTGACATTTGTTTAAGTTTGTGCCATCTGTAGATCTCAAAGTGTTTTCTTTGAAAATCCAACACAGTACACATTGCTCTTTTCTGCTCTTTACTCTTTCTGAGACATCACAGTTCTCTGCTTAGTAAGCAGAGGACTGGCAAGAGATTTAAAAAGTTCCTTACTTGCAGCCTCATAACTTTGCTTGCTCATGAGTTATGACAGCACATCCAGCTCAATGATGTTTTATGTTGTTAGTGTTGCAGCTTAACCTTCCTGATGAAAACTCAAAAATCGTCTCGGAAGTCAGGAGCAATTCATACATGTAAATATTTAAGTGAAAAGCAAAACAGTTTTATTGTATTTTATTGCTACAAAATAGTGCTGAAACATTTTCTGCCTATGCTTATACAAGCATAAGGCCAAAATCTCCAGGGAGAGAATTCTATTCTAGCTTTTTTCTTCAAACTTGAGCCATTTACCAAACATGTAAGTGCCTCTTGGAATTCCACAGTCGAGTGTGCAGTTGGCAGTTATGTTTCTTGGGCTCCATCTACCATTTATGTGATCTCACAGGAGAACAGGAGGCAACAAAATCTGTTGCCCTACTGGGTCCATCTGGGAATTAAAATGTCTTTAGATTTCTAGGCTATGACAGGCATAGGTTGGATATAGAATAGGTGCTGAAAGGAAGGAGAATTAAATTGCACTGGCGTACATATGGGAATAGAGCAATGATCTTCAATTCAAGGACTATTCATTTAAAAATTTACTCTGTGTGCTGAAGATTTCCAGCTAAACATAGGGAGTAAGTTTAAAAGAGAAATAAGCCTTTATTCCTTGAAATTTCAGACACAATAACTCTTGGCCAAGTTTATTTTTTTATTGTCAGCTACAAAGGGATCTTTTAAATAATATTCAATTGAATTTAAAAAAAAATCCAATTTTCACCTATCCTAATAAAAAAAAAATTATTATTGTAAAAATAATCAACAAATTTGAGCAAAGCACAGATTGGTGCATGGCTTCCATGAGTTGGCCCTCAAGTCCTTTTCTCACTGTATTTGGGAATCTTCTACCAGGCTTGGACATTTCGGAGCAAGGTCATGTGCACACAAAACCTTTGAACATGCAATTATTCATCTACAGCAAAGAATTGTGGCCTGAATCAGACTGGTTGTCCAGTTGGGCATTAAATGTGGTCACATTTTTGTGCCATCATCTGGTGAATCCCTGCTGGCCACAGTCTTCCACCCAATGGGAAGGGCCAGCGGAACCTGTGGGCTGTTGTAAAGGAGTAATTCTTCTCCTGCAGCTTTTTTCTTCTCCCTCTCTGCTTCTTCTCTTTGGATTTTGATATCTTGCAATATGAATCCTCAATTTGTGAAATTCTTTACGATTTCTTTTCTTCATTTTGAACTTTTTGTAACTGGTATCAAACCAGTGGCATCACCTTTGTGTTCTCACTTCCTTCTTTCCTGGCTTACTGGTCATACACATGTTCTTTCTTACAGACTAGGGTGAGAATTGAAAACTGCTGTTTATCATTAATTTCTTTCAGCAAAGCCTGGCCCTGGAGTCACATGTGAGCCAGCATAATTTACCGTAGCATCGAAGCTGGCAGCCACAGAAATGTCCTT
Source organism: Edolisoma coerulescens (assembly GCA_013397115.1). Lineage (NCBI taxonomy): Eukaryota > Metazoa > Chordata > Aves > Passeriformes > Campephagidae > Edolisoma > Edolisoma coerulescens. Next base: position 699,510 of record VWZW01001754.1, read on the forward strand.
TCTCCTCCAGCACTGGAAGCACAGGCAGTGCCTCATACGGTGCAGCCAAGTGTCTGAAATGACTCTTTTAAATTCTGCCTGTTGATTGCTTTAGAAACAGCATTTCATTTGGCAAAATACTGAAATATTCTATGGAAATAATTTACGGTACTTTAAAAAGTGAGATTCTGAAGTTGAATTATAAGCATATATTTACTTTAAAAGCTTATTTTCAAGTGGTTCCAGAGTCTGCTAGAACAGAAAGAGTTGAGAAATTATGTAAGGTGGTAACAGTTGGAGCAAAAAGTACAAAGTCTGACACAGCAAACTGGGGAGTCACCCTGCTTCTTCCTAGCACAGCTTGTCTTTGCCAGCTGCATCTCTTCTGTTGTTTTTCTGGATGATCAGTAGAGCTTTTCCTTATTTACCCCTTCCTGCCACCTTATTGTTTTAATAATGCCTCCTTAACCCTTTGGGGTTCTTTTGCCTTCTTTTCTTTCTTTGTTTTTTTCCCCCTCATTTCTCACACAAACCTATGCTACGTCTTTCACACCTGTATTTCTCTGCTTTCGTGGCTCTGTTTCTGCATCTCACTGAACTCTCTGTACATCACTGTTTTTTTCTTTATCTCTCAAAAATGTGCAACAACCTGAGGTTCTGGTTTTCTCTTTCATTCCCCTGATCAGCTCCCTGTGGAGTTCAGGTTTTCCTCATCTCCGTCTCTTTCTGTTCTGCTGGGTTTTTTCCATCAGATTCCTCTTATGTTTCTATGTGTCCCATGAGACTGTGTCGCTGTGTTGGAAGATTTCAATCAGTTCAGTATTGTTTCCTTTGACCCATGTGGGATGATGGCCTCTACACTGCAGTTTTCTTTTCCTTTTTTTCTCCCTTTCAAGCATCCCTAGACACCCCCAGCAATACTGCTGATCGTTACAGAAGGTATTTCTCCTGAGTAACCTGGTGTCATCTCCTGCTTCTCTCTTGCTGACATGGAGATGCATAGAATAAAGAGGATTTGTGCACTGTTTGTGGCTCCTGCTTGGATAGTGCACCCTCGAGCAAGTAATCACAGCAGGTCTGTGGCCATAACAGTTTTTGAAGCTCAAAGTAAGGGATGTCTGACTGCAGTGACTTAAAATGAGCACCAGAACTTCTCCAATGGCTAGTATTCCAAAGGCCACGAAGAAAAGACCCTGAAGAAAAGACAAAGTAGGTTTACACTTTTTCTTTCCAGTTGCATATATTCTCTGCACCAGAAGTTGTCTTTTTGCATAGCTCAAGATAAAACAATAAACTTTGACTGTCTTGAGTTGATGCTTATTCCTGGCACATCTGGGAACATCAATACTCACTGTGAAGCCGTGAAAACATATCTTGAGGTTTTGTTGATGTCAGCATCTCTTTCAAGTATCAGTAGAAGTTAGTGCTCCAGATATATTTTTTGATGCAGACTCTTCCTAGATCTTTGGGAAATGTAAGGATTATTTTATCCACTGTATCAAATCACTTAATCCATAACTTTAGCAAATGCAGACATTAGTACTCTGCATATTAGTTCATATTTTAATACCTAATGTATCTATGTCATTCTGGCTTGAGTTGTTCTACAGATTTCAAATGTTTTGTTTGGAGATTCCCTCAAAGAATGCAAGTATTGAGAGCAGAACTTCAAATTTATTCATGCAGGATCGAGTTCAAAGCTAAAGTTTGGTGACCCAAGCTCCATGCACTCCCTCTGTAGCCCCAGCTGTCTGCTCTGGGACAGGGGGAGTGTGCAGGTATCCCTGTGGATGTTGCTAATCCCTTACTACTCCCCCATAAATGCAGTGTTACAGGATGGGTGTTTGCTCACTGAGCTGTCTTCTCAGTTAATGACTCTGTAAACAGGGAGCCAATGTAGCTGGGAGGACTATTGACTGTGCAAGTAATTAGCTGCCGGAAAAGCAGGAGAGAAGGCAGCTAATGGGTTTTTAGGCAGTTTCTCTTAGTAAAACATTCTTTCTTATTGTCTTTTGTGTAAAGGACAGGCATCTTTCTGGTTTGGATTGAAACTCTTGAGACTGCTGGGCAGTGGGGTGTGTATGTCACAATTTAACAGCTGGTGAAGTGGCAGGTAAAAGTTAAAAAACAAAGTGTTGTTTGAAGGTATGAGATATTTTTGTGTGCGGGTGGATTTTTTTGTTATTTAGGGTTTTTTTTAACATGGGTCGTTTCACACCTCATGTTTGCAGTGAAGCTGAAAAATAGTCAAATTATTGCAGATTATCTCAGCTGTTCCATACAGCTAAAAATGAGTGGTTTGGTGTGGCAAACAGCAAGAGCCTTTCAAACCCTGATCTCTTATTCAGCTGGCAAAGTGAAGCTGTGTCCTAACTGATGGAAGAGGTGGGAACAGCAGTGCATTTTGACCCCCCAGGGGTAGGAGAGCCTGGATAAGGCTCTCATACATGGAAATGCCATCCCACTGGCATTTGCTTAACTGCAATTTTAAAAGCCAGATAGCGTGACTGAAATACTTTTGGTCCCAATTTACGGTCCTTGTCAGTCCTTCTTATGTGGAGCCGCAATTAATGGCTGTTTGAGAGCAGCCTTGGTGTGGGGCTGCTTGTGGGGCTCCTCTGTGCGACGAAGCTCTGCTATGAGCCCTTATGCAGAGCTGAACCTAACCTGAACTCATTTCAATGTATCAGCATTCAGAGATGCAAATCTGGAGTGTTAGCTGGGAGGGTCTTTCAAATTAGTGCAGATGCAGTGGAGTATAGAATTTTCCAAATTCTATATTACAGATCATTTTAGCCGTGCACCAGTCTATTAAAAATATAACTCATCCAGCTTATCTATTTTAAAGGCTTCTCACTGCAGCCAGCCACCATAGTTGGTTAAATAGGTGCTTGTCACACCAGTTTAATGAATTAAACGTGAAAGCCATTTCTTCTTACTTTTGGTTGTGAGAAGGCTGGCTCAGGTTCTGTTCCGCTGAAGGAACGGAATGGTGGGATCCCTGTCATATAATTTTATAAGTGTAATACTCATCAGTGTATCAGCTAATATCAAAAGCAGAAGAAAGAGGGTAAGAAATAAGACCACAAGCCAAATTGCTAATGCTTCTAATTCCTTATGCAAAGACACCACTTTAATTGAAAGACATGACAATAAAAATGAAAAATATTAAATAATTTCATAAAAAAGGGGTGTAACTCATGTATTCCATCCTTCATGCTCTGTTCTTTTCTTGAATAGAGTAACACAGATTACTGACCTAATTTTCTAGTGAATTTTGGTATTTAATGTCCTTTGTGAGCTCTTAGAAATGTTGTATCCTTAGTAAGGTAAGAAGGAAGCATTGTCTTGGCTTTTAAGGAAAAAATCAGCAAAGTTATAGAAGATGCTGGATCAAAGGGAAACAACCTTTTCCCTCCCTTCTCCTCCACTTTGTACTGCCACTGATAATTAGGCTGTGCCATGGAAGAGGCACACGTACAGGAGCACTTTCCAGTGCACCTCTAAATCAGTAAGATACTCCCAGCTACCTAATTAACTAGATGCAACTTTCAGTGCAGTCATTGTAGCACTCTTATTTCTAAAATTCACATTTGCTTTTATGTGATCTCATATACAATTTAATTTCCCATACCAAAAAGAAAAATAATAAATGCCAGGATATTACCTAGAGTTCCCAATGTTAATAATTAAAAGGAAATTGCAGTGAGATAAAAAAAAAGTGTGTTCTACGAACTACATCTCCTTACAAAGAAAAGTCAATCAGAAAATGCTTTAAAGTATACGATACATAATCAAAATAATTAACAGCAAGGCATGAGACTGCTACCTTCAGTCTCACAAGTGTGTGTAAGTAAAATTAAAAGACCTTCGTCACCTTTGGAAATCTTGTTTTTCCAGCAAAACCTTACATTCTAAATGACTTGTATAAAGTGATTATTTCAAAGATGATTCCATCAGGTATTCAGGGACCAAATATTGTGAAGTAGTATTTAAAACTAATTTCATGTTTTATCACTCCAAGTGCACATTGGCTGTTTTATGCAATGAAGGTTGTGCACCTGATTTCTAGAATCAGATCTTTGTTGTCAGAGCTCTTCTTTTGGACAGTCTCCAGGATCAGCTGGAGAATATATCTGGTCTAACAGTTTCTAACAAGATATTTCCGCTATTCTTCCAAGCCCCTTCCGCTACTACTGTGAAGTAGAATTTTTGCCAAGAAATTGGTTCTTGTTATTCTTATCCAGTGAATAAAGACCCTGGGATCAAGAGAGCTCTACCATATCATCAAATTCATTCTTTAGTATTTTTTACTTTTTTGATCTAAGGAGTCGAACACTGCAAGTCTTATATGTGTGTCTGAAAATTGCTTGGGACCATTCATGCTTGTGAGCACATCCATTTTATTGGAGCTTTTTGCTACCTGGAGTTATTTAGGGACTCTAAACATGAAGGAATGGCCATCACCAGTTTGATGGCTCCAAGGCTAAGCACGCTGCTTTACTCCTAAGTGAACAGATTAGAGGAAAGATTGCCAAGTGTCTGTTGTCCTCTGCCAAATTTTCCATGTGTAGAAATATGTGACAATAGTTCACCAAATACCAGGTGTCAGTCTTTTGTAGCAAAGTCACAACTTCCAGTATTGGGTGTCTAGGTCCTTAGGAAGCAAAGGAAAGGTTAAATAGCTGAAGTTATGAGTAATGATGAGCTACAGGCACAGCTTAGGCGAGGCAGGAGAGTTCAATGAAAATGGGATATACAAAATGAAAAAGCCAATTTACTCTGTCAGAAATTAGTTTTAACTCAAATTTCTCTCAGAAAAATAGAAATAGTAATAAGAAGTGAGTCTGGTCACGTCAGAGGTCATCTCTGCTTTATCTGAAAACCAAAGAGTAGCCGTGCTGGGAATCCCTCAGGACGAAGGCCATATCTGTGGATGCCAAAAGCTGAGTTGCAGAGGGATTCTCCAGGTTTCTGCCTCTGTCTGTGAGAAAGTCTTTACTTTCTCACAGACACTGGCTGAGAGGCAGTTGGGAGTTTCTGTAAACTATCTTCCAGGTGCAAGTTGTTGTTATACTAATCAGGGAAATCCTTCATGTGGTAACTAACCAATCAATGTAAAGAGCTGGATGGTCAAGGGGCCAATGGCCTTGTGCCACTCCAGAGAACTAACATATAAAACCCGTTTATATAATTAAATAAAGATTCCTCTTTCGTCTGAAACTGGAATCAGTGTCGTTCCTCGCCGATCTCCGTCTCGGACAGCAACACATATCTGTGTCACCTGCTCTCTTTCCAGACTCTGTCTCCCAAGATGCATTGGTTGTGATACTCAGTGTTATGACAGATGGAGAGCAAGACCTGCAATAGAAGTGCTATTGCAAACACCTCTAGATTATTATAAATCACAGTAACTGATCACCTGGCTGAAGAGAAGAATGGCCTGAAATCAAGAGTCTAAGCAAAACCTGACAATTGTTAATATGTATTTTTTGGAAAACTTTTGTCCCTGGTACTCCAAGTATATGAATCCTCCTTTTAGGGTGAGATTATCCAAGAATGTCTACCATAGCAAGCTTAGAATTTAGGTTTACTGTCTTCATTGCACAAACTGTAAAGTGATCCTATTAGCTTTCTGGTATGTGGTGATTGTAACTGTGACTTATTAATGATGACTGTCTTATTCTCCATCTGGTTCCAGCACTGACTTCCTGAATCACTTTGTGCAAATAATTCACTCTTCACCTCAGCCTAGAGGTTATAGAGTAAGTTAAAAAGCACCTAGTAAGTAGCACACTGTTGTATTAGAGGAAATATCTGCGTTGTTCAGTTTATTGTTTGGTTTGTGTGTGTCACTGATGCATGAAGTACTTCAGAGTAAAGGTCTGTTTTGCACAGCCTAGCAAAGAAGAAATAAAACAAGGTCAGCCAGTAGTCCTTAGCATCTCGCTTCTCCTCTTCTTGGGTTTAACCCTCTGAGCCAAATCACCTGCAAAACATGAGTCAGAGTGTGAAAACATCAAAAAAAAATGACCCAGTACAGGTGCACAAGCATGTAAGAGCAGAGATCATAATCAGTCAAGAGGTAGACAGATCTGACATTTGCTGAGAGCATCCCTATATTTTATTGAGTTGTCATGCCTTGTTGCATACTTAATGAGGATGAGCCCCTTATATGCTGATTTTGCATTACAAATGTTGTTTTGCTGGGACTGTCAGCTGCAAATAGCTTGTGGCAATACATCTTCCATGCAGCAAATAAACACATACACCATTATAGCATACCCATGTTATTGCCACGACTGTAAACAACTAATAAAAGGAATGTATTTACTGTGCCTTAGAGTCGTTCACTCCAGTCATATTTTTTCCACTTTCAAGCCTATTGACTTTATGGAGCATTCGGCATCATTTCATTGTACCATCACTGTCTTACTGCATCATCATTTAAACAAGAGGCATGCTGTATACCTGCACATGGAGCCACCCCCACAGGTCAGGATATTTCTATGGCCAGCAGGTGTATTGGGCATAATCTCAAAGATTGTGCAAGTATTTTGTGTGATAGGAGTAGTCATTGACCTCAATTCAACTGCCGCTGAGATCAGCTCAGTTGGTGCTAATAATGCCAGGGTTGTGGGTTTGATCCCTGTATGGGACATTCACTTAAGAGCTGGACTGAAGGATCCTTGTGGATCCCTTCCAACTCAGAATATTCTGTGATTCTGTGACATTCAGGTAGGACACTGATATCATCAAGTTGCTTCTGGTAGCACCTGGGCATCAGCGTTTTTCTGTGCAAAACCAAACAGCATGGCTGGATCTGCATGGAAATTTGTCTCCCTGTTGACAGAGGTTATGGGTTATTGAGCTTGATTACACCAAAGATGATTTGGGAGTGGTTTTACTGGTATTTTCTAGTTTTGAGGATAGAAAACCACATAATTACAGAAAAATTTTATCTCATGAAGGTTACTGAACTGTTACCACCAAAGAAAATCAAATCATGCTTTTTTTTCAAGAAATTTCTCAGGAATTCAGCTGAGATGTATCTCTCCCTTTAAAAGTGAGTTGCAAGAACTAAATCCAGAAAGGATCTCCTGTATCAAAACCCCAGCCACTGTAACTTTGCTGGCATATACTCTTTCAAAACCATGCTTTGTTGGTTGGTCCTTTATCAATAATTTCTATTTGTAGATTCTTTGTGGTCTGTTTTAACAATTTGTTCTCCAACTACCATGATACTTCAAGATTCAATAATTCCTCTTGTTCCTTTGGTTTTAGCATCTTCATTTATTCTGAGAGACCAACTGTAGCCTTCTTAGCTTTCTGCTTGGCTAAACAAGGCAAGCTCTTTTAGTCTGTTCTCATGGAAAAGCCTCTTCATTCTCTCTTTGTCATGGAAACTCTTCTGTTTTTTCTCCAGTTTGGATTGATTTATTCTAGGATGACAGAGAATATTTGTGTCCAGTATGGTAGCATGAGTACTCCTTTATGTCCATCAGAAACATCTTGACAGAGTAATTTCAGGAGTGAATTTGCATGAGTTTTGAGGGTCATTGTGTTTGTGAATAATCTGCTAAGCAGAACTCCATATTTTTATTCCATAGTTTATAATTGATGAACCCACATCTAATACTGATGCACGGAAAATGACTTTATCACTAATTAAAGTGGTAAAGTAGGTATGTTATTTATTTGGTCGGCCGAGCAAGACACAAGTGGGATGGTTCCACAAAGACTTACACAACGTCCTCAGCTCTCGTTTCTCTTNGGTTTTGAGGAGGCCACATGCATTGTCTAATAAGCAGCTGCAAAATTTGGCAATATTCACGATCAGCAATTAACCCTTAAAACCCTAAAACAGTAAGCCCCTTGTGTCAATACAAGAAAACTTTCTGGGTGTTTAAATGCTGAACTTCATTTTCCCTTCTTGATCTGCAGTACTGCAAACTGGTTACCCACTGGACAATCCCTTCCTCTGCCTTAATCTGGTTTCTCTCCAATTTCTCAAATTACATCTTTGAACCTCTGTCTGATTTTCATTGCCAGGAATTTTATTTGGTGCAGCATAGGGTAAATAGTTTCTGTAATAAATTCAGGTTGTAATGGATATGCCTTTACTTCTGAATCTTCATGCTGTCACCTCAACCATTGTCTTAGCAGCCATCCTCACCTTCTCCCTCTTAATTACTGTCCAAAAAGAAAGGACCAATATACCATAAATTCACCTCTTAACTAGCTGCCACTGCACCCCTTGGAACAGGTTAAATGTGCTGACAATGAACTATCCTGGCCTTTTCAGTTTGGTGTTTGAGTTGCAGCTAAATTGCATTCCTCTTCCTTATGCCTTTCGCAAGTGATATAAACTGCAAGTTGGGTAAAACCTGATGAAGCTAACTTTGCATCATGTTTTTTCTTCACACATCACCTGCAACACCATTTTATAATGCAGAAGTGTTATATGCTGCTGAGGAGTTTTAACTGCATCTCCTAACTAAGCTAGTGGCAAATTGAAAACTAATAAGTTGTATTTTGCATGTCAAATACTGCTCTGGGAACAAGCTAACCTAGACACTTACTAGATTGCAACTTCCTGCTCAGTAAAAAAAAAAAATAATAAAGAAAATCATGACAGGTCATTACATGAAAGAATAAATTCATCACCTAGAGCAGAATAAATGCTATGTTATTACACAGTAATTGTGAAGGCAACTTAACACTTTTGTTCATGAAAATATTAGATGTTTTTCACTGCTATCTGTAATAAATGCTATTCTAAAGGCAGCAAAATGGTGCTTTAGCATTCAATTCCTACAAACTGAAGCTATCAATGTAGTCAGTTGAGTCATATTACTGAGCAAAGCAAAAACCAGGCAGCTTCTTTGGTTGTCAAGGAAAAAAAAAATATGTTCATAGATTTCAGTGAGTCTGTCCTCCCTGTGTGTCTTGAAAATGGTGTCTCTTTGCCCTCCATTTCTGTGTTAAAACCAGTATTGGCAATGTTATTGACTATGGTGATGAGCAATGTCTGTCCTTCAGGACAGATATGCTTCAGAGCATCTTCCCACTTCCATGTTTCAGAAATTTTGGGTTTAATTTCCATTAATACTGCATTTCAACCCTGTCGTTGGTGAAATATGACCAACTCATACTCCAGCTCAGGAAAGGAGGACAAATAGGGAGAGTTATAGGGATAAACTTCAGTATTTGAAATTATTAAGTTATATTTTATGTATAATTGTCTTGAAAACTAATCCATTTCATTGTAATTTAAGTAGCATTTATATAAATTAGGCACATGTGACATTTCTAATTGGGTATACTTTAATGGTTAAACCATGAGTTTTTAAAATGATAATTGGGCTAGTTGTAAAATTTCAAGGTCTGTGATTTTAAAATTAAATTGCTCTTTGACTTATGTAAAAGAATAGATTGTTAAGCAAGTGCCTCACAGGAGAGAAGCAGTCTAGGATATTATGATTTGAATTAGTTTTTCAAAGGAATTTTGAGTAGGCAATCTGTCCTCTGATCTTTCTTTGCACACTAAAAGTATGAGTCAGTTATGCTAAGATAGCTTAAATTGAGAATATAGTGATTTAATTAACAGCTGGAATTGTAGAATTCCACGTGTGAGGAAGGCAATGCATTAATGGCTTCCCATACAGATGCTCTAATGAATCCAAGGTATTTCCCACCGGAAGCTATCTGTTAAATATAGAGCTGCTTGTTGCAGATGCAATATGGCCTTTATGAGTTCAGAACAAGAATTTGGGAACTTCAAGAAAATTGTATCACCTAGAATATTCATAGTCAATACATAGCTCTTTCCAAAGGCCCCATTATTGGTTCATGTCAATGGGGAGGGCAGCAGGCAAACACAGAACTCGTGTATGTTCTAGCACCACTTTTGAGTGAACACCTGTGGGTCCAGTGTAGTGACTTCTCTCTCCACACAGGCCCCAGCAGCAGATTTGGGTTCAGTTCCACTGTCTGAGTCTCTAGTGGACAGAGGCAAAAGCAAGAGCAGGGGGTTCCATTGCCAGTATAACCCTGAAGGAGCACAGAGGGCAGCAGTCAAACTTCTGTGGACGTGCTGCGGCTGGTGCTCCACGGGCTGAAGGTCCTGGTGCAGAAACTTTCAGCTCTCTGGAATATAGAAATACACTCTGCAATGTGATAGAAAAAATGTGTGTCACAGCTTGGTAATACAGCAAACAGGGACAGTTTGCAAATTGTTTCTACCAGAGCTAATGAGAGTCCCTTTGTGGTTTCAGTAGGGTGAAATGGCCCAGGTGTTAGGACTGTGTGCTCTGAGTCACATACAAGAAAAGGTTGTTAAGTGAGTGCCTCACAGCAGACAAGCAGCTCAGGACATAATGATCCAGACTAGTTTTTCTGAGGAATTTAGAACAGGCAGACTGTCCTCTGATCTTTCTTTGCACACCAAAAGTATGAGTCACCTGTACTGGGGACATGAGGCTGCCTTCTAAATGACTGATTGGACAAACTTCAGTCTGGAAAAGAAACAACTGGGGAAGCGAAGGAAGTTTATAGAGTGATGAGCCATTTGGAGAAGCAGGATAACATTCCCACTTCCAATACAAAAATGGAGCCCCGCAGGGATCCTGGAGCTGTGCTTAGACGAGATTAAGACAATTCTTCCTGTTAAAAGCATCTGAGTTTAGGAAGCCACAAAAGGATACCAGGAGTGCCGGAAGTTTGCATGGTTTCAAGACGGTCCAGGGAAAATAAACCCATTGAGAATTACTCAATACATAGAAACTATGCCTGGCTAAAAAAGCCCCTGAACAGGAAATGTTTGGATGCTGGAGGAGACGTGGTGGTGTGTGCTTTTCCCTCTGTCCTTGGTATCCTCTTTTGGATACTGTCTGAATTGCCTGTGCTAGTTGGACCTTTAATTTGGAACTGTTTCAGCTGTTTGGGGGGTTTTCCACATTTTAGAGTAGGCTTTGCTCACAATTTCCAAACTTGGCTACTTCTCTGATGATCAGTCAAACCAATTAAAAATACCAGCGTCTTCAGTGAGGAAGCAAAATGCAAACCCTTATTGCAGATTACATGAAACAAATATCTGTTTCTTTCTTCTTTCTCTATAGTCTTATTATCATCCAAACTTTGAGCTTGGTTTTAATTAATGTGATTTTAATTGCCAAGCCAGGAAAAATTACTCACAGCCTTAACTAGAAGTCTGCTGGACCTCCCAGCACAGGTTCAGCAAAAGGTTGAGTTTGGGAAATGTAGCTCAGGAAATCTAACCCCAAGCTGCGACAGAAACTACCTCACTTTGAACGCTGGTTCCTCTTCTTTGACCATCCAGGTGGTTGTGTCCCAGCTTCTTGGCCTAGCACTGCTTTTGTAAATCTGCCAACACTGGTATATATGATGGTATTTGAAAAATTATATGCAAAAATGGATTTTTCTATACTGGTCAATTAGGCATTCCCATTCAAATTGTCAGTTGTATTTGCCTACCCTGGATGGACCTCTCAGGTTAATTTAATCTGTGTTTACTGTCTTTTCTTTCAGAGTTGTTTCTGACAGTGTAAATACGTTGATTTCTTTGTATGCTGCTGATGTCTCTCAGGATTCACCAAATAATTAATACCAACATCTGTTTAGTATGCAAATACTAAAAACGTGCGGTCGTAAGATTGCCATTCGGATGGGAGAAAAATTAGGCTGCAGTTCATCTCCAATCAGATGCTCAGTTCAGGCTTGTTTTGACATGGTTTTTCTGCTTGATACCTCTAAAAAGGGAGATGGCAGCAGCATTGGTGCAATCAAGCAATCGCTCCAAGGCTTAAAGGCTGGACAGTGTCCTGTAGCTTCTTTTTTAGGGCAGGGAAAGTTGTTTCAGATTATTATAAAATAGATTATGTTGATTTTTTTTCACATATAATGTACAACAGAGTGAGTTTTCATATTGCAGCCATCAGACACTCCTAGTTATGAATACTTTATGTGCAACACCATCACATATAGAAGTGTGTGTGGTCTGCATAATAAATACCTGTTCAAAGTATACTGAACAATTTTTTTTTTAATTTACAATTGCAGTTATAGTCCAGAATTGCTGAAGGTTACACTTCAGCAGTCACGTACAGGAGAAGAGTGGCACCAGTATTTTAAAAATAGGACATAACTATTCCAGTGCTGTGGCAAGCCTTGACTTTTTAATATCTACCACTGTGACACCTGAGTGATTTATGTGCTTGCTCTGTTGCTACCACCTTATTCCCAAGGACTGGAAGTGCTGCAGCAAATGTAAATAACGAAGTGGAACAATCAACCTGATACTGAGAAGTTACACATTGTGAAAAACACTCTGTTATCACTTGGGAAAATTTGTTGTCATGCAACTACAGTATCATACCATCTTCATCTTGCATTTGCAGAATCTTTGCCAAAGGATCCAAAAGTTCCCTTCTACCCATGAAACCTAACTTATGCTTTCTTTACCAATGGATGAGGCTTTGCTTGTTTCCCACTGGTGTGAAAGACACCGATGAAACTGTCTGCAACATTTGCTGAAACTGTAAGTGCAAGATCCTGCACCACTCAGTAGTTTCTTGTGTTTTGTTTTGAGGTCTTAGAATGAGAAACTGCAGCATGTCAAAGGGACTGTAAAAATGCTGTCAGATTGGCTTCAAAACAAATATTAACTCCAAAATCAGTGTGGCTCCTATTGAAAGAATCATGTAGCCTTGTTCAAGAACACAGTCCAATTTGATTGAAAAATCTGAGCCATTAGTTTTTCTAATAATGTTATAATGTAAGACTTGGAACATGCTGAAAAAACTCCACCAAAGCACAAAACCCCATCTATCTTGCATAATCAGGGCTTTTTGTTAGAAATAGTTAGCTATGCTTTGAAAGGGTAGTTTCCATTGGAAAATTCAGATTCATTGTAACAGTGATGGAGACAAATCAATAGTAATGAAAGTCCAAAGGAGCCTGGAAAATCACCTTATTTTTTTGCACTTCGGGTGCACTGTTCCTCTGAAACATAAAGAAAAAATCTGAAGAAAAATTACAAGCCATTTTTAAATGTACTCCTAATAACCAGTTACTGTTAAAACTGTAGGGCTCTTCAGAAGTATCTGGGAACAATTTGCACCTTTAAGCACTCGAGTAGGAATTTAGAAAAAAAAAATCCAGTCCCTCTGAAGGCCTTATTTTTTTATTTTTTATTTTAAGTTTATATGAGAAATTAATAACTGACTCAACTGTAACGGAGTAGGTTGGAGATTAAAAGGAGCTAGAATTTGTTGAATTGGTAATAAGGCCAGATCATCAAATTGTTACAGATCAAAGCCCAGACAAGAGTAGTGCCTGTGCTGGCTGCAGTCGTAACTGCTCAAGCCATGCAGTTCCACTAAAGGCAGTAATAGAGTTAGGAGGAATTTGGGGAAGTCTGCTGTCAGTGGTTGATAGAGATTGTTTAATGCCACTTGGGTGTGCAGAAAAACCTCTCTGGAAGACTGAAGACTCATTCTTAGCTAAGATTTGTGGGAAGAATATATGAGGAGGATGAGAATCTGAGAACTAGATTTTCAGTCTTTGAGTTCCTCTCTTCCAGGAAAGAACCTCGTCTTAGATGATGCTAAGGCATGAGGTTAAATAAGACTTCGTTTTTAATATACTTTAGGAAAATCACATGTGACATGTATTAACAGAATTAAGTTAACCATGTTATCATTATACAGTTAGTCCCAATGCTAAAATAAATTTGACAGCATTTACTTAATCCATTTAATTATATTTGGCCTGTCCAGCTAGTGAGCTCACTGGAAGAATATGACTAAATTTCTGGTTATAATACTAAATTTGAATTCATCATTATTTCTGCTAAAAATAAAGAAAATATTTTGTAGTTTTCCTACCACACTAAGAACTATGTGTCATATCCTAAGATGGTGAAGGTTAAATCCTTTCCCATGCCATATCCTCACATAAGAAGAGTAGGAAGTAATATCCAGAACATTCTGCAATTCCAAAAAATATATTGCTGGAGGATTTTTTTAACAGCTGCTATAAACAAAGATTTGCTAGCAAATATTTCTTTGAATAAGGTACTCAGGTGGGAAGAAATCAGGCAAGTAATAAGGCATAGCACTGCAGTTTTGCTCTAATTGGTGAACCTCCACGGCTGAAACGACTCAGCAGTGTTTATCAGTCAAAACCTTTTTGCTGTCTTTTAAAAGCAGATCTCTTCAATACCTGCTGGACTGCTGCTTCCAGGTTTTTATCCCTTGCTTCCTTCCAGATATGTTTTAGTGCCTTTGTTATTTCCAATTTTTTTTAAAGATATTGCTGGGCACCTTGATTTTTTTCTACTTAATTACTTGAAAACAGTGTCTAGTCAAAACAGCTGAAAATACACTTTACTTATAATGAGAACACGTTGAGAAGGCAGCTTGTGCCTGTTGCTTCCCTAAAATCCAGGAAAGCTGCTTCATTGCTGGGGAAGCTTCTATAAGAGCGAGTCAGAGTCGTTCCATCCATTGCGACGGAAGGAATATTGTTCTATCACCCGGACATGGCATTCACCACTGAAAGTACCAGAAGTTAGGGATGGAGAGCTGTAGAGACACTTCTGGTGCAGACCATGGAATCATTAAGGTTGGAAAAGCCATGGAAGCCCATGAAGTCCAGCTGTTAAGCCAGCCTCACCACCATGTTCACTAAACCATGTCCATATCCATGTGCCAGACGCACACGTTCTTTGAACACTTCCGAGGATGGGGATTCCACCACTTCCCTGGGCAGTCTGTTCCAGTGATTGACAATCCTTTCTGTGAAGAATTTTTTCCTCATATCTAATCTAAAACTCCCCCAGTGCACCTTGAGGCCATCGAACACATCAGTTTGTTCTCCCCAGTATTTGAAAGTGACTGCTGCATACATCAGCATTTGATTAAGAGATTGCCCCAAGTAGATCATTCTTACATACCAAATGATCTACCCATAAAAATAAAACTTTCCTAATAATCTTTTGGTATTTTAGCATCAGCTAATTTTCTGCTGAGGAGAGCAGAATGTGATTAAGGCAACGGAAAACATTTTATGGAGTGACAGGTGGTCATGAAATTATATTAGCATTTAAATGACGAAAATGAAACCTTTCCTTTCCTGGTCTGAGAATGTCAGAAAGTGAAGTGTCAGGATTCATCCTCTCCTCCCATTTCCCAGGGGTTATATTTTACTTTAAAAACAGCTGTTAATTCTGTCTCACAAATTATGAAGGATCTGAAAGAGAGTGTCATGACTCGCTGTAGATACTACTAGAAAACATTTTCCATCTGTGTGACATATTTAAAAAAAGCCCTCGGCCACTCAGAGAGCCAGCTCTGGGAACTAAATCAGATGTTTTTCTTCTGTTGTTAACTAAGAATCAACTCTAGGGAGCATTGAGATCACCGTGGTGTTTATTTTAAGTGAGTGATTGAATGATTCCTGAGCTGCTCTTCCAGAAAATGAAGCAAACCACTGCTTTAGAGGTCACCTCTAATTAGTGATCAAAAAATTACTGCAGATAACTTCATCAAAAATATAAATAACTAATCAGTATGAGTCCAGTGGCTTTGTCTTATAATTAGTCCTGTACAAAGGCTCCTTGAAGTCAAATGACAGTTGGGTCTCCTGCCTCAAACTTCACAAACGAACCAATAGTTTCAAGCTGATGCTGCCTTTGAACTGCTCTCCCAGGATAAATTACTGATGGCCTAAATGTTACATTTACATTTATTATTCTCTATTACCAAGAACATGTGAAGCTGCAAAAGATTAAAGCAGCAATTGTTGAAGTTAGAACATTGGAAATGAAGTTCAAACACCAGAAATTATTGTTTAGGAAAACAGAAAAGACAATCACCTGAGGCAAATTTTAACTAAATAGTGGCTTCTGCGTCTAAGAGGACATTTACAGATGATCCTTTCTGTGCTCATGAATATTTGAGTGAACTACTGGCAGCTTTTGCATTTGGGTTTGGATGCAGTCTGGATAAGGCCTTGGTGGTCAGAACGATGACCAGGAGTCCTGGGCCTTGACAATCTCAGACTTCAAGGGAGGTAACAGCATGGGAGAGAATAAACTTGTCCTAGCAGTTGTTCTTTAGGAAAGGTTTCATAAGTGTTACTGAAGTTGTTGATTTTACTTTTTTTTTTAATCTTGGTTATCTTTCTGGTTTGCTATTTTTTTTTCTCTGTTTCATAAAGTGTTGTTTTGTTCAGTTCTTGCATTTGTTGCCCTCGATAGACGAAATGCAGTTCGCTGACTCCTCATCAGTTTAATTGGGTTTTCTCAATTTTGGAAGGAGAAGATGAAAACAGGAGATGTTCAGAGAAAGAGCAGGGAATTGTTTGGAGCAAGTTTGGGTCACTTTACACTCTAAGCCATCCCTGTGTCATCTTGTCTGCAGCTCCATGGAGAAGAAATTCATCCAGGCTCTGGGTATTGAATGCAACACGTCAGGGCAGGGCCTGCACCCAGCCTGCCTCGCAGGGGGAAATGCACTGTGGTGACAAGTGCAAACCTGTGCTCAACTTTCCCAAAACATTCTGGGGCTCTGGAAAACTTGGCAGAAAAGGCACTTGTGCCTTTGCAGAGAGTGGCTGCGCAGGGGGAGCAGAACAGTTGCCATGCCTCAGGCCCGTGAACAGAAAACGGGCTTGCTTAGTGCCTGTGCGTGGCTGTTGCCTGCTCCATCCCCACACTGACAGGGGCTCACACAGTGGCCACTAATGAGACTGTTTTTCAAACACTTCTCTTCACCTTTAAAATGATGAAATTAAGCTCCCATAGTTGTTAAGAGCAAAAAAAATAATGATTTGCTCGTACTCTGCATTGTAGTAGCAGACACAGCAGAATATTGATCTGCACTCCATGTCATATTATATTTACAATAGGGCCTGATCAATGTGCTATTTCTGAACCCATGGCTCTCATGTGTATGAAATGGGGGTATTTTATTGTAAGACTAATGTACACAGACAAATCACAACAGCGTAGTCCAGGGTGCTGTACTCAAGCTGGATGAAGCAATGAAAAGGTCAGGTTTGTATCTCTTCTGGTTTTTAAATGGTCTCGCAGTTTTTTTTTATGTCTAGTAAACAGAAACACCAGCGCGACTGGCACTGTAGAAATGCAGGGTAAGAGACATCCCTTATCACACAAGCCTTGCAGTAAGTGCTGACAGACAGACAAAAGCAGGATCAGAAAGTGATGAAAGCAATGAAATGACCTTTCTCTGGTCACCAAAAAGGTCAGCTACAACTTTGAGGCTAGACCACCTTCCTAATCCTGGGTATCAGTCTATTTTATTATTTAATCACGCAGTGATGTGAGTGGAACATCTTGGATTTTGCTAAGATATATCAAGAGAAAAATCTTGAGAATACCAATGGAGTTAAAGTGATGCCATCCTGAAACAGTGAGAAGAAAGTTTGCTCTATAATTTTTATTGCGTATTTTCTCTTTAAGAGAATAAAGTGCCATCATCCTAGCTTTTGTGCCACCATAACAGCTGCTTGAGAAACTCAGTCTCCAAAGGATTGTCAATAAAGGCCAGAAATAAGAATTTAACAAAGAGAATATATTGCTATTGAGGGTCGTGGTTGCAACTATCATGCTGTATAGATGTGGATGCTCCTCAAAAGAGATAACAGAACGATTGAAGAGGGTATTTCAGTTGCTCTCCACTCCAGTTCTAATAGGTAGGAAAAGAGAGTGAGGCTAACAGTGATACACTGAAAAAAAGTCTTTTGGGGACTCTTTTAAAAATTGATTTTGAAAGTCAATCCCAATGTGTGTATAAATATGTCTGTTTCTGGCTTGTCTGTCTTCTATTGGTTTCATTCATGTGAGTTTCAGTCAGTCTGGTTCATTGTTATGTTGAACAAATAATAACAGTATTAAGGTGTCAATTTGGGTTCATGAATTTGCTGTAACTTTTGAGACATATCCTAATTTTCTGAAAAGCTGAAGCCATCTTTTGTGGCTCTCTAGATGTAAGTGTATTTTTCTTTTAAAAATCTCCACCTGTTCCTACAGTACTCACTTAAAATTGCAATGGATCCTGTGATCCTGAGTGGATTCCTGCTGACCATCCAAACTGTATGTGACAAACCTGATCCAAAGCGGTTTTCCTGTTTAGAGGATAACTGCCAAATACATGAAAAACTCCAGATGTTTGGGTGGGAGAAGTGGGGTAGGAAGGTCCTTGAGTTTTGTTCAGCACGAGTGTGGTGTGAAAGCTCCATCTAACCTGTGCCCGGGGCAAATGTGCAGGTTCTGGTGCAGGCTGCTCGGAGCTGACAACTAAATTCTAATTTCTTATGGGCTATCAAAGTCTGAAGAAAAGTAAGAAGCATTGATAGGTGCCCCTGTTTTGGTTCAGGCATACAATTCAACGTTAACATCCTAAGAATAAAAATGCACAACACAACTCAAATTCGAAAGGAGCTAAGAGACAGGAGTGGTGTGTGCTTAAAAGATTATTTAAGCTATTACCCTGTAACTGTGGATGCTGTTGGGAAAGAAGCTCGGAGTAGCAAGTTTCTCTGTGTGGCTAATGAGCCTTTTTCTGAAATAAGACAGTAAAGCTTCAGAAACAATGTAGCTGTAGAAATTCAATGTTGCTAAAGAAATGTGCACAAACTAAACAGGTTTAGAAAAGGAAGTATGAATCATTTCAGAAGAAAACATGTAGAAATGAAGTTGTGCATGTTTGCATTTTTAAATGTTTTCTTTCCTAAATCACCCAAAGTACTCTCTCAGACATTAGCAAAAGCTTGTATGTACAAAAGTGCTATCAGATAAACTACAAAGTGCAGATAAAATAAACTGCAAACTACCTGGCTCCAGAATTAAACAAATCCATGTTTCCGTTCATATTGATCAGTGTTTATTTTGTTATTTGGTGTATTTGCAGAACAGTATCATTGTACATAAGTTATACAAGAAGACGACAGGGTAAACTCTGCTCAACTAAAGGAATTGATTCAATTAAAGTTAGCAGGACTGCTTCAGCAAATAAATGTAGACAGTGTTTGACACAGAAAGTCTTTACAAACAATTCTAAATGATATGGGGTGGTACTTCAGCTGGTATAAATCACTATTTCCATTAGCACTATCTTCAATAGATTTATGCTGATGTATGCTTAGAGGTTTTGCCTCTGCATCTATAGTTAGTTCAGTGAAATAAGGATCCTTTCATGTATTTCTTTTTCTTTTCTAAGAAGTGTATCAGAATTTAGACAAATCTATGGAACCTGTAGTATTCTAAGATATTTTATTTCCCTGCAAATATAAGGAGATTACAAATTTCAGTACTTAGGCCACAGATACATAAATTTATATGTGTACATATATCTATGTATATACACGTGTTGAAATTTACCATTTCACAGTTAGAAAGAGGTCAGAGACCTGCTTCTAAAGGACTAGCCAAAGGTTTTGATTGAAATAATTAGATTTGTAACACTCTTCTTTCATTAACCAAACAGACCTAAATAAGCCTGCATAAAAGAGATACTGTCCCAAATGACTGAAACTACAGAATATTCTGAGTACAGAACATCTCATAGCATGAGAATTACAGCAGTGTGCATGTGGCTGTGTGTGCTTTCTCCTACCTCCCCATGCCTCAGTTTGGGATGCTCTGAAGTGCTTGGCATCGAACATAATGCTGTTTTGATGAGGTGCAGGAACTCTTCCCATAACATGCCATGAATTTTCCAGAGCATTGATACTATCTAGAGCTTGGCATAAGCACAGTTCCAACAGTCTGAGGAGCTCTGAGTGTAAAGGTCTTGCCAGTACTCTGATGTGCACAGCTTCCCTTAGCTCTCTGGAGCAAAAAAAATCCATACACTCTACTGAAATCCTTGGTGCCACTTAGTCCTCTCCATAGCCTTTAAAAAAGTCTGTCAGATCTAAGGCTTTGATCTGGTTTGGGTTTTCTAACTGGTGTTTTAATCTGCATCTTGTGCCTATTCCTTTCTCTGAAGATCCAAAGAGTTGATTGTAAAGTGCTCGGAGGGTACACATGTTAACTTTTCCACTTGTACACACAATACTGAACTGGCCTCTGAATTCAGGTGCTTTGTTGCATGAAAGGTCAAAAGCCAAATAAAACCAATTTAGATTTGACGGCTTCCAAGAATCGCTTTCTGAAATAGAAAGTAATTTATATTTTTTCCCACTTTGATTAAATCTTTCCCTGATGGCATGTATTTTGCTTTATCTTTTTAAGTGAAAATATTGTTCATGGCAGAAGAGGAGCCCTTAATTTTATTTAGGTTAAACACGCCTCTGGAAAAGGGCAGATCTGAAGAAGCAGGCTCTGGGGAAGAGAAGGTACTCACCTGTAACAGTCGGAAATAGATTAGGCTCTTTAGTACATTATTTCTTTCCCCTCACTGAAGGGCGATTGTGTAGGAAGAAATGTTTGAAGACACTTCAGCTCTCCCAGACAGTGAAGATGAGGGTTATATTTCTGATGAAAACAAGAGTTAGTGCATCATTCTTTCGCAATGCTTAAAAGGCACGGAGAGTGTTTGAGCTAGCAGATATAACTCGGTGTGCTGGGTGGGAGTTTTTGGGGGGGGCCTGGAGGGCTGGGCAGAGGGAAGTTTGACAAACAGGGCAGCAGCTCTTTGACTGGCCTGCCCTATGCTCAGATGGGGAAGGAGAGCCCAGCAGCACCAATCGAAACAGGCTCAAGAGCAGCAAACTCGAAAAAAGCCCCAGGCAAGGGCTGACCTGGAGCTGAGGAGCCCCCATCGCAAATCCCTCAGAAATTGCTGTGGTTTAATTTTATTAACATCAAGTTTCCAGCCTTTGAGGCTACAGGTGAAATGTTGCTGAAAAGCCTTGCTAATTCTGCAGACAAAAATCCCCATGCTGTGTAATTAGCGCTATGGCATTTACCAGCTAAACAGACCACTTAAGGACAGAGAAAAAATAACTTACAAGTCCTTGTCTACATCCTGGCACATGTCTAGCACTATTTGATTAGAAGGAAAACTCCCAAGAAATCTCATTAGGTTAATGCTGCTGCTTCTCAGCAAACCTATGGTCCTGTTACTGGCACTATTTTTCCCAAACTGAGTTTTTGCAGAGTGGCAGGCAAGATTTTATCTACCTTCGGGGCAGCAGTGGGATGCTGGACAAGGAAAGGGACTACCTGTTTGTGGTGGCAAACTTAACTGTGAGCAGGAAGCTCTGAAAAGGGAAAAGTGATGAAGTTCCTGTTTAGAAGGTGGGAGAGGACTTTCAGTTCATTTGATATCTCTTTGCTTCACCCTAAATACAGACTGCATCTTTGTCACTAAAAGATCCTACAGCCCTGTGCTACAGCTTCTCATTAGGTGGCAAAAAATTGGCTCTCCATGTAGTGGTGGTCTGACACGTGTCAGGATCTGTTCTTCTCTCTGAAATGAGCAGCAGTGTCCATCCCTCTCGGGGTGGTGCAGGGGAAGAATCCAGGGTGAGGAGAACACCGCTGGCACAGCCCTGTGCTTTGCTGCAGGAGGATGTAATCACATCCCTTGCTTGGAAAACTCTGAGTAAGTGCTTTTGGGAACTGTGCTGGTTTTTGAGAAGCATGTCCAGAAAGGCAAATGGTATCTGAGCAGCCTCCCTGCACACATCAGTATCCACATTTACTGATAAATGTTTCATGAGAGGCAGTAACTGCACTTTCCTTTCATTCTCAGGGCATTTGCTCTGTTCCTTTAACATAACTGGCAATAATGTTCCGCATCAAGTGATGCTGTTCTACTTAGGTGGAACTGCTATGTTCCAAATGAATTTGTAGCATCCCTGTTGTCAAGCAAGCTTGATATTCTACTGTAGTAATACTAAAACTCAAGTGTGGTGTGACTGTGTACAGAACAAGCAGTATGTCCTGTTGACAGTTTTGTCTTGGACTTGATGATAAAACACTGCAAAATGTTTGTTCAGGCCCAGGTGACTAATATGGGTTGAGAGATTATAAACCACACACAGGAATAGATTTTTAAAAACTCAACCAGAACACAGATCTTTGTGTGTTTCATGGATTCAGGGAATGTTTTCTTTCTGCTAGAAAGGGCTAAAAGTGACAGCTTCTGTAACAGAAAGACATCAAATAACCTCTCTAATTGCTCTAATTACTTCTGTGATCTTATAAAAAATAGGCTGAAGGCAAGTAACTCCACCATACCCTGAATGGAAAATGTAACAGGGTTTTTTCAGGTTACCACTGAAAATGTAATCAGAAGTAATCATTCGAGCTGTGATAGGCAAAGTGAGGTCTTCAGGTGAAGGAAATACCTCTCACTAAGGAGTTAATTTATGACTATACCCTGGATATACTACAGGTAAGACATATTCGCTCTGAGTTAACTTGCAGGGGCATCCTGCCATTGCCCCCAAAAAAGAGAATGGGATGGGAAATGGTTCCTGTGAACCAACCATGAGGGTGTTGACAATGCAGTATTCCTTTCTAGCTTTAGTTAAAGTCAACGTGATGCAGAAGCAGACCTGCTTTATGGAGCCTTTTGCCTGGGATGCTTGGTAGGTTAAGGGGGAGCAGGTTCAAATCTTTGGTCCATCTCAGCGAAAATATGAATTTAGACCTCTGACTTGTAATTGAGTGGACTGTTTGCTGAACTATTGTTACTTTGGGAGAAAGTTCCTTTGTCCACAAGTGCAGTAAAACAAATGAAGGTTCTCCTGATCTAGATTCCATTATTTGTTCCCAATATGACATAATTTGACATAATCATGTTATTGCTGTACTACAAATACAGACATCTATATACAAAAGCATCAGAATAGTGCCCACAGTGCCATTTTGGGCATAAAGTCACCAGCACATGTATACATTATTAATGTTAATTTAGTGGTCTAGAAGGCAGTCAAATATCAAGACAGTAAATTAATTCAGAATCCAAATTTCCATGCATTTTATAGTAGAATATTGCTACAAACCAGAAATTTACTTCTAGAGCAAAAATATCTTTCTTATGACTTCTTCCCTCACTCCCCCACAGTTTTTATCACAGATAGAGTGATTTCTGTTCATATGAGGGAGAAAACCATATGCTTTGAGAATGGTGATCTTTTTGGCCTTGGTGTGGGACTACCTGAAGCAACCTGGTCCAGGAGAGACACTTGGGTGTAGTTCAGCAGCAAGAAATCCTGTGTGCTGAGGAACACCAGCATCAGTACACGGTGGTGTGCAGCTTGTACCATGTTTATGGGCTGGCTAGGCTGGGGGGAAGAGAGAGAGAGGACACAGTATTTTGGCACTCTTTTATTCTTTTTTCAAAATCACTTCTTAATGCCAGAGCAAACACAGGCATGGATATAAATATCTCTTTAAGAAATGAGATGTTTGCAAGTAGAGACACATGCCATACATTTGGTCTTCACCAGGAATTTGAAAGTCAGATGCCAGTGGATGTGTGTAGTCCTACTGATAGAGTCTGATATCTAGATATTTCTAGCCCACTGGTAATCAGGGACATAGAAGATGCTGGAAGATTTTCTGCTCATACCACACTGAGTTATTTTCCATCTACTTATTGATTAGCTCAATTTATTTCACTTGTCTCCTGAGCATTGAGTGTTTCCCAGAATCTAAACAGTATCTTTAGAATATCTAAAATTTGTCAAAACATCAATGATATGATGGCATATCTTTTACCTAATAAAGCTTTAAATCACTTTTTCCCTAGCCTGAGATACCACCTAAAAACATCATTCAGTTTAACACAACAAAAACCTGATAAAAAATTGCAGCACCTGGTTTTAGTGCTCACTTTTTTTGCCACGGCTGAAAACTCAGTTTAGTGGACCAAGAAAGAAGGCTTATTTCAGAATCATGAAAATAGTTTTCCTGTTGAAGTCAGGCCTCTCATTTCAGTGGGAAGTTGCACCTGCTACTTCGAAATAATAAACTGCACCCAGGACTTCTGACAATCTCTTAGTGCACACCAATTATCGAGATCAAACTCCAGGAAACAAGTTCATCTCCTTAAGTGCAGGTTCCACACGTTCTTTCTCAAATGTACAGTGGGCCTGCTGCTGGTGTTTAGTCTGGAAGATCACTCTAAGGTGGAGCTCCATCCAAACGATGCAGTTTTGATATCTTCATCAGTGACAGTAATGCTGAAAGAAGAGAAGGTTAAACCTTTTCAAAGCTCCCAAATTGATCAGAAAGGACTTAACACTCTCGGCGGCCTTTCCTCGTAGATTGCTGTTTTACAGGACTTCTAATGTATGTTTGAATGAAGTCAGGATGTCCTTCTTGCCAAACTGAACTTGTGGACAGGATCCCCAGCTGGAGAGAACTCACCTCCGGTGACAGGGCTGCAGGACAGGTGTGCTCATTGCCTGCGCTGAAGGTGACTGAGGGAGAACATTGGAGGATTTCTTCAAGCACTAACATTATCTTTCATCCTGCTGGCTATGCCAGCTTCTACAGCTCGTTAAGAACAGGAAAAGACAGGATTCACCAGATGCCTGCAGAGCCAGTCAGCAGATGGGATGCTTTCTCCCCTAGCCCACGTGTGTATTAGGGGAATTTTTCTCGGGTAAAAAATGGTCAAAATCTGCCAATTATGCATGATTTGAACATGAACAGATATGTTCCTGCAGCAGTGGAAATTGGTTGTGGCACAAATATTCTTCTAAATATGCAAAAGTCTTTTCTTTAAAGCAAAATGTTTAAAATAACAGGAACTATTGCAGTTTAGTTCCATGTTGTCAGTCCATGTTTCCTTTCAGAAACCTAAGGCAACCAGAGCTTACCCACAGCTGAATGAAAGGCACGTGAGTCTAAGGCTTTTCTGTCCTGAAACGTGTGTCACTGGAAGTCACTTCTTCAAGGATTTCTCTTTGTAACAGAAAGGACCTCACAACTGCAGAGATATCTTCTCCCTTTGGGAGTGGACAAAGAGATCTGAGGTGCTGTGAAATAACCTCCCCCTTGTTCCCATACAACAAAGAGGTTTTTGGAGTCTTTTATACAGTCTAATACATCCCAGAGTCTAGGCTTGCTCTAATTCAAACCCTAGCTCGTCCTTAAGGTGTAACCCTGGTCACAATTATTATTCTTTTACATCATCTTTCACTGGACTTGTGGCAGATCTGATTCTGCACCAATGTAGGCAGGACTAAGCTTACAGTTATGTCTTATTAAAAACAGACATATAGTTAGTTTATATAAAAGTGCATTTGTTTGTGAAGGATTAATAAATTTTGGTTATTTGTATTCACTGTGCTCAGCTGCATAGCAGAAAGATTTTTTTTCTTTTTAACTAGATATTTTTAACTGTTTAGGTTCATTATGGTTTAATAACCATTTTGTTATATTTAAGAAAAAATCGGAGATTTCTTGGTTAGCTTTTGATGGACAAATCTGTTTCAGCTTTAGTTACCAGACTGAGTTAGAGCTAGCATTGGGAGTTCATTGGTATGCAATTTAAGCTGTGATTATTATGGTGTCAATGGTGATGAATCTTCCTGGACAAAATAAGTGTTGTATTACATAATACAAAGACAGGTGGATAACAGATTAGTACATCCACTCCCCTTTCCCTGGAGCCATGGAAGGGGATTCCAAGCTATTAATCAGGAAGGCCTTTGGCAGGGCGTGTGCTTAGAAACTGGGAGATATATGGCAAATTGAAGCATTTCAAGACTGAATACAGATGTTTATTTCATATCTGTCACTGCACTAAATCCTTTTTCTATACACTTCAGCATTGCCAGGCAAATTATTTAAGGTTTTTTAGATCTAGGACTGGGAGGTGCGGTTGCTTGCCTTTGGCTCTGGTTTTTATACAGAAAGTTGAATCCAGCAGTGGCACAGCCTGAGAGATGTGAAAGCACCACTGCACATTCAGATAACACAAAAATACAGGTTCTGTCTTGATGTATGTTGGATGTAATATGTGAAGGTTGGGGACGAATGGTTTAAAGATTTTGTATTATTATTGTTTTATTTATTTTTTAAACAAGGTTTTAAAATGAATTAGACTGTGGGACAGAAAATTGGTGCTGAAGGAGAGCATGGGTCAATAATTAGAGCAGAGGCCTGGGATTCAGGAGGACTCTCTGCTTGCTTTTTGTTCCTCTTCCTTTGGCTTGAATAAATCATGTGGGACTGGACATGGGATTTCTCAGAAGCACCTAGGAAAGTTAAACTCCAGCTTGCATTTTGTCTTCTCTCTTCTATCTTTGTGTGGTGTTACTTTTTGTATGTAGAGGATTTTAATACTTCCCTGCCTCAAAACAGTACAGGTCTTTCAAATCCTGTGCTTCTCTGGTGTACACAGGCTTTGAGATCTTTGGTTTTGAATGACAGCGTCATTATAAAACAGTGTACCAAGATCTTAAAAAGTAATTCAGACTGAAATATTCCATCACCTCTCTTTAATTTCATTGAATTTCTTCAAATAAGATTCTCCATTTGGTACCAATTTTTACTGAATCTCTCTTTTTCAGGGAAATTGTTGTCATCTTTTACCATTTTAAGTATTTAAACCATGAACGCTTATGTAACATAGAATATGCGATTTTATTTGTACATTGTATGTGTTATGGTGTTTATTATTAAGGGCATGTTTGTGGGCTTATGGTTAGGTTTATCCTACTTCAATTACTCAGGATGTTAGGGAGAAAAAAAGTTTGAGATCACATA
Source organism: Edolisoma coerulescens (assembly GCA_013397115.1). Taxonomy (NCBI): domain Eukaryota; kingdom Metazoa; phylum Chordata; class Aves; order Passeriformes; family Campephagidae; genus Edolisoma; species Edolisoma coerulescens. The sequence goes on from VWZW01001754.1 coordinate 726,211, forward strand.
AGGGCTTAAGTTTGGTGTGCCAGGGACTCAAGTTTGGCATCTTCTTGGTCATCCTGCTGCTAATTAAAGAAATTAGAGACGTGGAGTGAGTAACTCTTCTTCCTGTTTTAAACAAGCAATCCACAGTGTATGGCAGTGACTCCCGATGATTAGGGATTCATCTGTGGTAGCAGACAGCTCACTTTATAACTACCTGCCTGTGCCTCTTGCTTTTTAAACAGCCCTCCCGCAGATCCACCTTTTAGCAGCTCTTGGCAAGCACCTCAATAGCTACCGCTACTCTTATCTTACTCAGGGCTTTGTTTTTCTTATCGTACCCAGACTGTGCTTGTGATGGCAGTGTCATCCCAACCCATCGGAGCCACCCCACTCTGCCACCCAGGATGAAAGGCGTTGTGCAGCAACTGGATACAGCTGCTCCACAAAGTAAACACTTTTTTGTCCAGGAAGCTGAAAAAGGGGCATTAGAAGGTGGCCATTGGAAAATTTGAGTAATTCCTGTCCCTAATGAAAGCAGAAATAGAGGTAATGTCTCCTGCTATTTTGTACTCTTTGTTTCCATTCCCTGTCAGGACTGGAAAACAGAAGCAAGCAATAATTAAAAATTAGAAGATCAAAAGTTATTTCAGCTATTAGTCATTAAGAAAAATGTTCAGTTTAGTTTTAGGAAAATGTCACCATCAGCTTCCGCTTAATTTGGCTCCTCGATCTCCTCCTCACGGCTGAGCTAAGTACTGTTTTCCAGGAGCTGGAGGAACAGCTCAGTGCCGTGTCTTCTGCAGCATTGCCACAGCAGTCAAACATTATCAGGCAATTTTCCTGGAATATTTGCTTTGACGTAAGTTCAGTACAATAAAGTAGTACAAGGTTAAAGACATCATAGGTGTAATGGACTTGTCAAACCCTATAAGGAATTTCTATAATTCTGTGCCTCACCCATCTCATGAGGACGTAACAAAGCTGCCAGTTCCACAGCAGGGACTGAGTGGGCTGGAGTCTGCCCTCATTAAAATTCTTATTGTACCTTTAGCTGTTTTTTTTTTTCTATTTTGGCTGGCTTTGACCACTCAGTGAAGGCTAAATTAACATGATGTTATGTGTTTTGGCTTGAACACAGAATTCTGATTCTGTTACATTCTGAGTTTTGGGATGAAATGTCAAAACCTTCCACTTTTAATTTAACAGAAATCCCGGGGTGTTTTGTTACAGTAACAGCACAGACCGACGTTCTCCAGATCCTCTGGCTGCAGCAGGGCTGGGGGAAGCCACTCGCTCATGTGATTGATCCTTGCAGCCGTGTCTCAAGCCAAAGTCCTGCCGAGTCAAAAAAAAAAAAAAAGCCATCACGTTCTTCACAGAATCTAGATAGAGTAAGAATATCAGTCAAAACTGAGGCTGTTGGAAGTGGTTGAAATTGCGCCATGAAGCAAAGGGATATGCAAGTCATCAGGGTGGAGAGGAGTTCAGTAGTACATGTTTTTTAATGAGGATTTAATGAAGTTACATAACCATCTACAAAGGCAGGTTCCCAAACCAGATAGGTATTGAAGTGAAGCAGATACAGAGCAGCTGTAGGCATTTTCAGTGATCTAACTTTTGAAAAGCTGGAATTAAACATCAATTGCTAGGGCAAGAAACATAGTGACGATCCACTACTGCTAGGAAAATTTCTCTGCATCTTCTTTCTGCTTGACATGATGGCCAGAGGGGGTTTTGAAGGTGAAAGTGTAGGGTTCCCCACCCCTACTATCAGTGATTCCAAGCTGTATCTGTAGCTGAATGCCTTTGCTCTTGAAGCTTTCATTTGAGGAAGAAAGAGGTGCTTTTTCTGTTACGGGTTGCATTTTTTTAAATAAAACTATTAACATGCCCAAGATGTCCACTTACATCTCACATGGCTGACATCCAGAGATTCTTAAAAGACTTTCACAGTCTTCAAAGCTGAAGATGCCCCTGATGCAGACATAAAGTCTACATTTCTCCATTTTGCTTTGTAAGGCAGTCCATTTAAATGAGAACAGATAGTCCTTAATGCAGTGGTACTATGGATGCTGGCAGCTGAAACAAGGAAGCTGCCCATGGAATAAGGTTAAGATCTATTTTGCTGCCATTGTGTAATTCTTTCAGACAGGTGTAGACCGGAATGAGGCAAGTGCAGTGGCAGGGCCAGGCCGGGACCACACTGAGCAAAAGGAGCCTGAGTCTCAGGGGTGTCAGTCAAAGCCCTTTCCCAGTTGCTTTGTTTTGGGGAGTGGAAACAGACATAAAAGAGGAAATTGTGTCCTGTGTTTCTGAGCTGCCAATAATGGCAACAATTGCTACCTCAGCAAGCTGAGAAGCACTTGTTTCCAAAAGTATTTTTTAAGTTGTTTGGTGATCTTTACAAACAGAGCAATGCTTTTCTCTGCCTGAAGTTTTTTGAGATGCCAGCTGTGCTTAGAGCTATTTCTTGTAATGCTGGAGGGGGGAAAAAAGTAAATCAATGTAACTATTGAATTTTGATGCAGAATTCAGTTTGCGATTTATTTTCAGTAGTAACCACTGCTAAAGGGCACTCTTTTGTTTGGGCACCTGTTTTTATTCAGAGCTATGAAATCTGGAATTAGAGTTCAGTCATCTTTGGTAATGCCTTCTGAACCATGTTGGAAGACATCCTCGTGCTCAGAATGTTACCAAGCTGTGTCCTGCCCTATTGCAGCTGCTGCTGGAAGCACCACCCTGTTGGATCTGCCTCTGTGGTGATTGCCTAACATGGCTATGTCTGAATGCTCCGGGTTAGTAAAAACTCCTGTTTCAAGGATCAGTGCCATCTAGATTGCTGAGACAGTATGGAAAGGGGAGGGGAGCAGTAACTGGGGTGATGATGTGTGGCTAAAGGCAGTCATCTCTTCACAGGATCACAGAGCACTCTTGGTGCTATTCAGCTGAAACCAAGCCATGGGACCATAGTCTGAGGCACCCTGTGAGACATTTTCTTGTGCATCAGCCTAGAAGTTTTCCCTTGAGTATTGGGGCTTTTACCAGTTCCTCTTACAGCTGAAAGGAATTGTGACTTTTATAATAAGAATTGCCTAGGATGCTTTGTACCAATGAATAGTTGCATGTGCATATCCAGAAGATTGCTGCAATTGCATTATAAATGCAAATGCCTCTCTGATATATCCTGTACATTTTCAAAAGTGGAGAGACAAAAATACAGCCCAGAGGATTCTGTCCTCTTTCTCGCTTATGGATTTCTTTGGGTATGTTAAAGAAAGTCTCTAACCCTTCCAGCTGGCTTTGGCTCATTGCTTTTTTGCTGCCTGTCTTACTGTAAATGTTCTTCTGCTCACTTCTTCCTGGCACACACAGTTTCTCTTAGGCTGAGTTTTAATTCTTAATCATATGTCTTGTACCTTAATTATAGTAGGGGAAATCGTGTCTCCAGATCTACACACAGAAGGAACCTTCCATACACCAGTGTTTTTTTCTTATATGTTTGGCTCAGCTGTCCCTGCAGCATCCCAAGATCTCTGCTCCGTGCTGATACACGGCCGTGTCTGCGTTGGGAAGGCAGTGACAAAACTGGCAGGTAGCGAACAAAGAGGAGACAGAAAGCTCATGAAGAAAAGAGAGCAGAGCCTGCCTGTTTTGTTCTTTATAGAGTCTTCATTTTGCCAAAATAAGAATAGGTTCTAGTTAACAACTGTGTATGTCTGTGCATTTGTGTATATACAAATATACATGCACACATAAATGCATACGTACCCTCATATATATGAACATGTGTGTACATACATTTGTGTGTGAATATGTAAGTGAAAGCTCTTCCATAGAGGTTACGTTGTGTTTCTTCCCATCCAAACCTTTCTAAACTCTCTCATCTTCCCCCTGAAATACTGCAGATAACAGCTAAGGAGACCTGTATTTAGAAACAGCCCCTTTAGAGAAATAGCTGCATTATACAACACGATACAATACAAAGGTCTGTAAAATGAGGGTGTGTGAGCTCTGTGTTGAAAGCTGGTGCAAAAAGGCTCTGGTTGACATCTAGAAATCTTGAATCAACCCATTTTTGTGGAGGGGGAGAGATGAATATCTGCCTGCTTCCCTTCTGGGCTGTGTACTTGTTTCTTTTTTAATTCCATCTATGCTTATGTGTTTTAAGCAGCTCTGCCTGTCAATGCTTTAAATCAATACCATTACAGCTCTATTTGAAGGTAAACTATTTCAAGAGGCTGCTCTACCCTGCAATTATATCATGTGCTAAGTGAGTGAAACTTTCAGAGGTATTGAGGGCTTCTGGGTTTGTGTTTTTCTTTTCCATTTCGCCAGATGACATCCACTGATAATGGCCTTAACATGATGGGAAATTAATTGAGAGAGCATTTCTACACCGCCATAATTTTATCATCCATCCTATTGCTGCTATTAGCAGGAATCCATAACCCCGTGGGTGCTTTGAGAGAATCTCTTTTAGCAGAACCCAAGGTGTAGAGGTTACATGGTTAGCTCCTTCCATCAGCTGGGTGTCAAATCACTGTCGGAAAGAAATTACGGCCGTATTCATTTTTCGTTTTAGCTTCCAGCGCTGTGCTGTGGGGCAGGAGATGGTTTGTAGTGAGCCACTGGGGAGAGCAGAGTGCTCGTGGCCCCTGAAGGCCTCTCTCAGCAAGGTACTTAGCGGAATCACTGCACATTAACACGGGTGCGCGTGGCAGCGCTCCTGATCTAATGTCCGCTACAAAGTGGTGTAAGGAAATCAGACCTTCTGGCTCGTCGTGGTGGAGCAGGATGGCAAAATAACCGTGTTCCACTGGATTTGTTTATTAAATTGCACTTGCTGATTTTCCCCGTGCTGACTCCTACAGAGCAGGTTTTCTTAAATCCCCAGCAGCAAACCAGCCTTCCTGAGTTCATAGCACTGACGATGTAAAATAATTCAATTTCCTTCAAAGCCTGTTGTTTCTTCTTTCACATTCTTAAACAACTTTAATAAGTCTTAAGCTGATTTGTAAAGCGTGCTATAACTCAGAAGAATGGGTTTGGAAGTGGTTGATGTAGGCTCTAGAGCTTTTCTACTTATCTTGTGACTTTCACAGGTATTTTGCTTATTTTCTGAATAAAGTGCCACTTTTCCCATTCTCCTTCTCCATGGTAGGCCAGTAAATTGGGGTAAAATAGAGTTTTGCTCTCTTTTCCTCTGCCACCTGTATCAATACCTCTGTGAAGCGGATTATAGCTGTGACTGTGGCATGCTCCTCAGCAGCTGTGCATGCTGGAACCTAAATTTATGCTCACCGAAATGTTATATAAATAAAAATAATGTGTGCTTAGATGAAAGATAAACTGTTGTGAAAATTCCCTGTTTCTCACCTGAAACTTACTGCGTCTAAGTACATCCTGAAGAACATCAGACTTGGGATTCTCTTTTCTTTTTCTATTACTTTCCTCGCCATTCTACTTTACCATTAACTGGGAAAAGGAAGAGAGGCGACTTAATCGCAAAAAATAAGATTTTTATTATGTGAAATGCACCTGTTTCTTTTTTTATTATTATTATTTTTCCCCTTAAAAATCATTCCTGACCCTTTAATCCTAATTGGCATTTTTGATATATCAGGTGGGATTATCACTGATCTCTGGCTGCACAGATCTTATGATAATTAAGTAGTAATCACGCTTAATTTTTCCTGTGCAGCCGGTTGATGTGACTGAGTGCACGGAGGATGCAAATTACTTGTGGGAAAGTGATTTCTACCAGGTCTTGTCTTCAAAGTGGAATCACAGCTTAAATACAACCCTAAAATGACACTTCCTCCTCTCCGCTTCCCTCTGTGTGACATTTTCTCTCTAGAAAATCGTTCCCTCTGTTCAGATTCCCCTGTGGGATTCCTTTTGAGTGTTGCTGTAGCAGCAGAAGTCGGTGTGAGGGGAATTCAGGAGCCCAGAATGAGCAGAGGTTGCTTTGCTCCTTTGCTGTGTAGAAGGAGAGATCAGGGTGCTGCGTTTCCAGGCACCTGGGTTAAACTAATGTTCTTCAAGGTCCCTCCCCAGGCGACCCCACCATGAGGATGTGCGGTGGCTACGTGTACAGCGGGGTAGTCCCATGCCAGAGTCCTTACTGAGGATGGCCAAAATTCAAACAACAACTACAGGGCTGGCACAAATGTAAGTGAAGAACTAGGGGCCTAGCACTACCTAAAAACATAATCCTCTGCATCACATTTTGCAGTAACACTTCTATCAAAGGGAAAATACTCTTGCAAAATGTGGAGTACATCTTCTAGATGGCAAAAAGCATCAAAGAGAACGAGGGATGAATCATCCTTACTGTTATTTTCCCTATAAGGTTACCAGATCTTCTGGGACTTTGATGATGTTTTTAAAAGGAGATTTTAGGAAACTTCTTCTTATGTCACCTCTGCCATAGGCTAAATGTGGTACATAAGAAGAGCAACGTCTTCTTGACTGAAAACCAAAAAACTCCCAAGCAAACACCATCTTGCCTTTTGTAAGCACTGGAAATGAATGCTTGCAGGAGCAGAGGGAAGAGGGAACACACTTGCCTGTGGTTTCTTCACAAGAACATAGTGTAACCATTATAAAGGCTTGGTTCAGAGAGCTCCTGGCCTATTGCCTGTCCTCCTGACAAAGGAGCTGCAGATACTCAAATTTCTGCTTTGCAACTGTGCGAGGACTTGAGAGCTGTTACTGAGCTCAGGCCCACAAACCTTTCACCACCTGAGTAAAGTTACCTGGTAAAACATTCCAGGACATGAACCTTGGCAAGGTGTCAGCGTGGCGGTGCTCTCTTCACTACTTCAGTACTTTCCCAAGGTACCTTTGAAAGGAAAGGAAAATTGTGTTTTGTTTTAGGCACTTAAAAAATGCCCAAAGTCCCACGTTCTTTCTTTGCATCATATTTATTAGATTTTTAATTTGTTACTTTTGAAATTGTTTGTTGCTCTGTCAACTGTTCGTTGCAGATTTCCCTTAGGGGGAAACAGAGATTCATATCCATGATCACATATCACAGTATGAATAAGGCTTGCCACACTCCAGTTGACAAGTAGGAAATATTAGTCAATAATGCTGGAATATAATTGGCTTTATCTTCTCATATTGTCACTAGATACAGCTTCCTTCTTAGGGAGCCTGACCTGAGAAACAAGGACATATTTCAAATTCCAACAGGATTAACTCACTGCATTAAGGAGCTTTGATAGAGATCAAATGTTGCTATTAACCTAAAACTGCCTTTTTTTTTTCTCCCAGAATAATCAGTGGTTTCAGTTGTGATAGTTATTTTTGTTGTTGTTTGTCTTAAGACATTTAAATATTTACAATTTTAATTGGTATAGCTGGTTTACAAATAATATCCCTCAAGTTTTATGCCAAACAACATCTGAACTGCAAGAGATAGTTACTGTAGCTTTTAAAACAAAACCAAACAAAAAAAAAGATAAATGCCCTTTTAGTTCTCCTTTCATAGAAGGAGCTATTATTGCCTTTATTGTTGCTGCATTAAACATATGTTTGAATATGATCTTCTAACTTTCATTGCTGTTGGGTTAGGAACACAAAGAGCATGCCCCTGTCCTGATTAGCTACTCTTGTACAGCAGCACAAAAAAAAAGCAGCAATGGTAATTTCTCAGCTCATTAGGTGCATATTCATCTTAATAGGGCATCAAAGTTAAAAACTCTAATGCCTTCCTCTCATTTAATACTCCAGAGAACATTCACAGTAACCACATGAAAGCAAAAAGGATTTGAACATCGGAGCTGCAAAAGTAGGTGTCTTCGTTCCCTCCGGGCAGATAGAGAAGAGAGAGAGAACTACTTTTTATCCCTATCCTTATCCCTGCATAGCTTGCCTTGCTGTGCTAGCCACTGGTCACTGGGGCTGTGTGAATAAAAACTTTGACCTCTGCTCGTTTTTCTGGTAGGTCAAATTTTGAATCCACAGTCTGCAAATGTTTGACATCAGCTGAAGAGCACAGCATACTGAAATAAATTCCAGAGGTTTTATTTTTTGTGATTGTGTGGTTCCTGATACAGAGACCCTTTATCACAATGAAAAACTTGCTGTGCCTTGAAAAATTTAGGCAGAACCCCCCCATCCTTAAAAATATTATCTTTGCGTAAAGTAGTTGTGGCAGCTCAAGCCCCAAGCTTTAAAAAGGCACTGTTTCCTGTGGTTTAGGAAATAACAGTGCTCAATTCTCACTATTTATTGAAACAACAGCATTTCCAGAAACTACTTCTAAAAGTATTTCAGAGCTGGTGCCCAGCATGAGTTTTTGGGGCGTGTTTCCAGATGCAGCACTAAGCCATGTGTGAATGCCACACTTCCTGACTCGACTGCGTGTGTGTGGCGGGGGACGCTCTCTTGGCTCCCCGCCCGGGGTGCACCAGCATGTGCAACTAGATTTGCTCCTGGTGGTAAAAGTTCTGCAGCTTGCTGATTTGAGAGGCTGGCATTCTACCTCCAACAGAGCCACGGAAGAGCGTATAATTTCTATTCTGTGATCAGTTATGTAGAATGCAGGGTATTGAAACATTACTGCATGGAGCCACTGTCTCCCAAACCCCCAATTCTCAGTAGATTTTGTTAGCTTCTCCCAGCTGTAAAATGATGGGTTAGGTAAAAATAACTGCTGGTAGCATGAGTGTTCATTCAGGATGGCAAACAAGTTTTTCTTACAGATTGAAGAAGTACTCATTTTCCTTCGGTTCCACCACCCACATTAAGAAAGAAGCAGCCTTTCTGCTTCCTCCAATACCTCTAAAAGGAAACATTCAATGTAGACTATATTCCATTTGTGTATTTTGTTTAAAAGGAAACTTTTATACATATAATTCCTACTATGCATTTATGATAGTTTATTAATATAACAAAATTTTAAAATAGAGACATTTATTATGTAATTCAGAATATTTTTGTTGGAATATTATTAGAATAGAGGATTGAAGGAAATTAACAGACTTTGGAGAAGTTTTGATGTAGATGAAAAACCAGCAGTGATCAGACATACTGGGAAGCTCCTTAAGAAATAGGATGAAAGAAAACAGGGTGGATCCATCCCTTTAAAAGACATGAATTAACTGGACAAAGCAGAATAAGCAGGCAGAAAGCGTAAGTTCCTCATCTGATTAAACTGATTAAGGCTCTGTGATTTCAGTGAAGATGTGTGGGTTTATGTCAGCTGGGAGGATTTATCCTTAAAGGGAGCCAGAGATGAGTGATAATCTTAAAGGGGATGGAGTAAGACAATATGAATGAGAAGGTAAAGCAGGCTCTGAAATGCCTGTGGATAGGAAATGCCAGTTTGGGGGTGGTGAGAAGTGAAAAAAGGGCTGATGAAAGGGAAGGAGGCTCTCTCTGAGAGCACTATAAGGAACTTTTTGCTCCTATGTGGAGTTTGGACCTCAGTGGACTAGATCCTGTTTTTGTAGCCTTGCTGTCTTTATTTTCTCAACAGTGTTTGGCTATGGAGGTCTTTGAATAATAAATATTTTGAGAAACCAAGCCCTTGGCTCTAGGTCACTGAAGGACAAGAGAGGACTGCTGTGTTCAGATAGTGGAGCTCCATTCTGTGAATAACAGCAGCAACACACATACAATTATATTGCACGTGTCCTGTGTTTTTCTTTCCTTTTGGCAGCTCAGTTTAGTGTCTAGTTTAAAGTTTTTCTATATTGGTTGTGCATTAAATATTTTATTAGGAAAATTGCAAAGTAAGCTATTGATTGTTGCATCGATGTGTGTTAGAAAAATCCAGTGATCTGGCAGCTACATTCTGCCTTTGTTCATCATGGACATTACCTGTGCAATAATTTCCTTGTTATATTAGCAAATACTGCAACATTTCAAGGTTTTGTGCTGGCTCTCAGAAAAGAAAAGATTGGTCTGTGTCAAAACAGTTGGCATTTGTGCAGGATTTGGATTGATCACTGCGATCTGGATGCTTTAACCTTCATGAAGTAATTTTTCAAGCTGCACTGAAACAAGTTCTGCTGGATTCATCCCTGGTGGAGGATTCCTGGGGGCAGTTCAGCTAGCTGTGTTATGAGAGAAGTAAATAGACCTACATATTTGTTTTGGCCTCAAAATAATAAAAATTTAAACTAGTGGCAATACAGGTTGTTCTGCTCAAGTCATTAGTGCTGTACTGATTTTAATTCCTTTAAGAAGGAATTAATCTGTGTACTTGATGAATTTTGAAGTCTGATTAAAAGACTTTGGCTTTAGGTTCATGAACCTCCTGTTTGTAATAGGTTGGTTTCTGGCAATGGATGTGTGTGGGTTTGAGACACGGTGAAGGCCAACAGCACAGTGGTGGCATCAGTTAAGGGAGATTTGCAGGCTTGGCAGTCACATGCCTTTCTTTTAAGATTGTCTTGAGGAATACAGAAACTTGGAAGAATCATTTCCTATCTAAAACCCAAGCACAGGTTCCCCTATGAAACTTAATAGAGGAGATGAGCTGTTGCAGTCCTCCTTTATAATAAATAGGGGATATTCCATAATTCACGCTGCAAAATACATATTCTCCTGAAAAGAGGAGTCTATAAACAAGCAGCCACCTGCTCTGTATGACCTTGTAGAGGCTCTGTTCTTTCCCATCTGCCACCCTGTCTGGGTAGTTGTTACAGCCTTTTCCTTCCTTTCTCTGTGCATTTTTTTTTTTAAATTGAGCTGTAATTAAGCAAGAACAACATTTAAATGTTCTCCAGCGATTTCTTCGGACATACACAGCACACTGACGTCCCTGGGCCAGAACTTATAAACTCTCTGTGAGCTTGCACTAGTGCTTCTTCCTGAATGGCTGAACAAGATGTTAAATGGAGAAAGGCCCATCAGAGGAGATGAAAATATATCTTTGGACATGTTTTAATGAATCTGATGGTGATTCTCCCATTCTTTTTTAAGGCAAGGAGATCACAATTTGGGTGAGGTGGTAGGTAGGATAACAACTGTTGTCTGTCTGCATCGTTACCAGTATAAATGTACTCCCTTCTTCTGAGTAAAATGCTTATTATTTTCATGAATTAGCACATTTTTGTGTTTCATTAATGTTCTCAAGTATTCTTAAGAAAATGTGATGACAAGCCACTGACAAAAAATCAGAATTGCACAAATTAAAACAGGCTGACTTGTAGTGGAGAGAAGGAAAAAGCAGAAACCCATTTGTACACTTCAGCTGGGAAAGCAGTAAAATCCTGACAGGAAAAATGCCTGTGCTGGTAGCGCAGGCAAACCTGCAAGCTGAGCTCCCAGCACCAGAGGCTTGGCAGGCCGGGCTGCACTGCTAAGTACATGTCATTCCTGCTAGAAGGTGTCATTTTTGTGGCTAGTCTTCATTGTTGTGGAGGCTTTTTTTGGCCAGAGTTTGTGTTCGATGGCAGAAATCATCCATGCAAGAACGCTACAACCGACAGTGACTGCTGCTTCCAGGGGAGCCCTGCTCTCAGGAGGTCTTTATATTTTAGCAGAAACAAAGCTAAAGGGCACACATAATCCTGTCAGGATGGCAATAGAAAAACAGGTAACAGGACAAAGCCCTCAGAAAAAGGCCTATTACTTGTCAATAGGCGTTTGTGGTAAGATATTAGAGTCAGTAAATCCATGAGGTGGGGATCTTCCATCCATGCAAGGAAGAAAAAAGACTTCTAGCTCTGGGGTATAGGGGGATGTGTGGTGGTTTGGTTTTTTCAGTTTTATTTTTTGTTGGTTTTTTTGGGTTTTGGGGGTTTTTTTGCTGGGTTGGGGGTTTTTTGTTGCTGATGCGGGGTTTTTTATACCTAAGAAGTCAAAAGGTATAGGAAATTATAGCTCCACATTTTAATTGCTGGGTACAGAGTTTAAATGTGACTTCTGCTTCCACTTGGTTGTCTGACTAAGCAGTTCTGAATCCCTAAGGGTAAATGGTCCTTGCTCCAAGGACCCTTCTCTGAAACAGCATAAATCAATTATTTCTGGAAATTACTGTACACATTATCAGATGCCCAAAGGACTTTACTTCGGGTTCGTATTTGATTTATATAGAACTGTAAAGGTTCCATAAATGTTTGCAGAATTTTCTTTTCTATTTTTATGTTGCTACAGTACAAATCATAAGGGTCTTCAGTTTGCCTTTGTGTCATGAGACAAAAAAGTGGTTTTTGAGACTCTATTTAATCTGAGTCAGCACTAATTGTGTTGTCCGAATCAATACAGTCTGGAGAGAGTATGGTGAGAAAGGGAAGGACACATTGTTTAATGAAACAGGAGCTGGTCCCCTGGCTTTGTAAATCTGCCTAAGATGCCATTATGGAGAGGCAAATATTTAGGCTTAGAATGTGAATACTTACAAGCTGGTGCCTGCAGAAGACAGTGTGCTGAGCTTCTCTTCTGAGAGATTTATTTCTCTGATCTTCTATCTCCTCCACAAAGCAAAGTTTATCAGATGGAGAGCAGCATGGAACTGGGAAAGGATGAGTGAGCAGACTGCACACCCTTCAGCTTGGTGAGCCTGAGATGATGTTCTCCCTGCCTTTTCTCTTTAGGCCTGGCTTGTTAAAACCTTTGTGAATTAAGGCAACAGAGAACCTGCTTTTGTGGCTAATGAAGGTAAAAAAACTGCAAAAGAGGGGGTCTGATGGCCAGCTGGAGAATACTTGCCATCCATGATTTTTGTGGAAGGGGAAGAAGTGACACAGAAGAAAAGGAATTGGGGGTTGGAACTATATGATCTTTAAGGTCCCTTCCAACCCAGGCCTTTCTATGATTCTATAAATTGTGTATCAGCAAGAAGTCTTCCTTCTTTCCAGCCAAAAGTTTTTCTGCTCCATGAGCTGTTTTTCTTCATCACTCTTTCCTTTTTTTCTCTTTTTTCTTCTCCCTCTTGCCCTGTTCCTCTGCAAGACTCCAAACCTGCCATGTGCTCATGGGGAAGAGCCTGTGACTGGCTCTTTGCGGATTTGTGCTCTGCAGGCCTGTGCAGGTGCACACACAAACAAGCATCCCTGTGCCCATGCAGACTGCCTTTCCTTCCCAGGATCTTTACTTGGTGGAGCTCTTTGCCAAAATACCACATGATGTCTGACTATTTCAGCCTGCTGAACTTCCTCCGGTGCCACCCCACCCCACTTGCCACATCTCCTGTGGAAAACACACATGCCCTTCTTCCAGCCAGCTTTATCTCCTGATCTCCTGTGCACAGGGCAGGGATGGGAGGCTGGGCACTGCCAGCTGTGGCACAGGCAATGCAGGAGGTGCTCTTCAGCAGCTGCCCGTGCTGAGCTCAGGAGTGGATCGTTCCTGCACAAACACACAGGCAACTGTGGATGCTTTCCATGGAATAAGCAAAAACCTGAAGAATATATCCCAGCTGACTTCTAAAGCACTTCTCCAGCTGAATATTTTCCTGTAATTATCTTCCTTATATAATAACTATGGGCTCCTTAATTCAATTTACAATTAAAAAGTGGAAACACTTTTTTTAAAACACTTCAGCTAGCTTTGTTAAGGCCTTGTTCTTCCTTTAGCTTTAATTTCATCATACTTCTTTTCTAATTAAAATCCAGTTTATTTCCCCCAAGTTGTTAGAGACAAAAGATCACTTTTCTTATTCACTATACTAAATTGGATTTCAAAACCAGAACACCCTGACTTTTTTGTCTAATAGGATTTATTATACAATTTTGTACAATCATTGTAATTAGGAATTGTGTACCACTATTTTAACAAATTTTCCAGTCAGAATCACTGAAAATTTTATGGCTCTTACTGATTACGAGTGGATCCTACTCTGAGCCACCATCTTTACTTAGGCATAGAAAATCCTGCATACTGCCTTACTGCCTTCTCTTTTTCCAGTTACACACAACCAATTTATTTGGCAACCCCTACTGAAACAAGATCTTATCACCTTTTTTTTGTTTTTAATATTTAAACAAAAGCTCTCAATCCTTTCAAGCTCTAGTCTGTACTGATATTGGGGATTGCCCCCAGTGCAGGACCCAGACGCAGGACCTTGCGCTTGCACTTGTTGATCTTTGGGAGGTTTGCATGAAGCGCTCCTCAAGCCTATCCAGACCCCTCCGGATGGCATCCCTTTCCTCTACAGAGTCTACTGCACCACTTGTCTTGAGTGGAAGGGTGGAGGGGACCATCATCTCTGCTCCTGATCCTTTTAGCATTGATCTGAGGAACACCTTATCTCTTTTGGGTTTTGAGCTCTCTTGTTGGAGTATCAGCAGACCCTACAAGGTGCAGCCGATGATGCTCTGTAGCTCTCACCAGGCTCAGTGAATGTGAGCTCCTGGTAGGCAGCAAACTCCAGACAAATTGTCTAGGTGGTAAATGGGTATTTTGGTGCCTCTTGGAAGGCAATCTCTAATTACTGATACTTTATGTGCTTTCCTGGTGGCACTGGTTCTAAGGCAGGCGGGTGGCTGGATCAGCTTTGCATGGTCTGTCCATTACTCACATCCTCTTCTTTCCCCATCCCCAGAGGATCCTCTCTGTTTCACAGGGGCACTTCAGAAGAAGGTTCTTCCTTCTGCCCCAGGCAGAGGCAAGGGTGTAGTGTCTTCGTCTTTCAATTTCTGTGGGCCAGCCAGCTCCAGACTGAATTCAGGCTTATGTATGATGGTTAAACACATTACAGCATCTATACCGGCCTCTCACCTGGTGTGCAATGCCCAGCTGTCCCTCTCCATGCAGACATGTACAGCACGTGTGTGCTTTGGCTTTGTTTAAAACACAAAAATTCACAACTTGGTCATTTTCTTTCTCCCCGTGAAACTTCGAATGCAGCCTGCACGTGTATTACAGATTTGTGAGCTCACTGTTCTCCAGAATGTCCACAGCTGAAATGAGAGACTAGACACACTATTACTATCTAAAAAGACACTTATTTGTGCAGGTCAAATTCATTTGAAGTGTCCAGTTCTTATTTCCAATGTATTATTTCTGAAGGGATAGTTTGGGTTATTTTTGTGTGCTGTGTTAATTTCACATGGATTCTCTATTGAATAGAAAACTTTGGGATGTGTTGCTGCAAACCTGCCCAGCACTGGGAACAGCAGTTGGGAAGTCAACACAGAATCCTCATCTCCCTTTCTCAGCCAGGATTATTGCTTACATACAGAAGCCTGTGTGTAATTAGATGGTGAAACCTTTCCGAAAACCTTGTTGCAAGTGGGGTTTTGTCACAGGATCCCAGCAGGTGTTGTTTGTAATTAGTATCTTTGTATATAATCCTTAACAATTTCCATAAACTATCATAGAAGCTGTGTGTTGGAGGCTGGTGAATAACCCATGTTATTGAAGATACATCTGCACTGCAATTACACAGTTCTTTCTAACGCTGCAGTCAGACAAACACAGCAGCTGGAGACACACATGGAGCCTGGTTCCAGTCTGTAAATGAACAGTGCACCATTAGCCTGCTAATTGTCATGCTTGAGACAGGTTTCCCAAAGTGCTCAGTGTGCTGGTGACTTCCTCCTTTCGAGAATCTAGTCCTGTGCCTTTGTAAATGATATCTTTAGAATGTTGGGTAATTTTGAGATTCTCACTTCTGAAAAGTTGTCTGGATGCTGCAAGTCGAAATTTCTGAACTCTAGATAACCAAGAAGAAGGCTTGTAAAAGTTGTCCTTGCTTCAACTCTCCATATCTTGACATAACCCTAAGGAGAAAAACAGTTTCTCATTCATTTAATTTATATAGTTTTAGAAGATGAAATGCATCAATAAGAGATGTTTCAGAGTCATGCTCTTTCTCTTACTGGCCTGATTTTTGGCTAAAAGCAAGAAGGGATTTAATTGAATTTTGAAGTTTTTAATAAAGTGGGTGGATATGAGAGCGGTGACCACCACTCCTTTGGTTCTGGAAACACATTCACCAGAATGCTGATAAGAGAAAAATGAGAAGTCTCAGAGATGAGCAACATGGAAAAAAAAAAACCAAACAAAAAACAAACAACAACAACAACAAAAAACAACCAAAAAAACCAAAAAAAAATCCAAACTGGAAGAAGAGTAGGGGAAAAAAATATAAAGTTTTAAAAAACCAAATATATATCACCTAGAAAGTGACACTTTTGGTTCAAATTCAAGAAAGCACTTAAATATTTACTTAAGTGCTGCTCTGAATAAGAATGCTTTTCTGAGTGGAAAAGCAAAGGAACTGGCAGCAGTCTAGGTACCTACCATCCTGTCCCTGATGTGGGGAGATCAGCACTCGGGGAGATATAAATATTAAAAAGATACATTTCATCAGAGAAGAATATGATTTTTGCCATTTCAAGGGAAATATTTCTTGGGACTTTCTAAAGTAACAAAATATGATAGTAGTAAACATTTTCTTGGGAATGATTCCTACCTGGCAGGGAAATCAATTCATTGACCCCAGAGATTTTCTTGTGTTGTTTGCTCCATTGGCACACTTAAATAAATAAAATTGGGAAAGCAAACTGGCATTTGCAGTGTTAACTTCCCATTAATGGTCTTTGGAGGCTGTTGGGTGAGAACCCTCCCTCTTCCTTTCCCCTTTCCTATTACCCTTAATATATTATTATCCAATTTAGCTCCCCTGCCAAGGGAATCTTTTGCTCTCTGATCTCTGCTGTAAGAGGAATGAAAAAGCACAAGTAAGCTGACAAAGTCTAAAGGAGCAAACTACACCAGGTTCATGCATAATGTAGCCATCACATCTTCTGTTCTTTTAATATTAGTGAGTTCATATGATATTCAGTGCTCACACTCAGAAGAGATAGAGACATATCTATTCCTTACTTATGGATATTATTTCTACCTTAATGAATTCTCTTTCCATCAACAGATAAAAATTCAGGAGACAGAGAATTCCTCCTCTCTCCAGCCCTTTTGATTATAAAACATTTTATGTAATTACCCATAAATTATGAGTGTTTAGTTTTCTTAGAAAATATATTTTAACATAGCTCTCCCATACCATATAATACTCTGCAATACCTCAGCTTCCAGATGCAAATGTAAGCTAAGTAGCATTCTAGATTAACAATTAAAAAAGACAACTGAAAATAAATTTAATTACGAAGCCAATCCACTTCAGTGGCATACAAAATTGATCTTAGGTAACTTTAAAATATATGTCTACTGCACTAAGTCCCAAGGCAGTTCAGTATTGGTAAGTATGAAGTAGGCTCATACAAACTTCCTAGAGCACTTACTGGTATAAATAATATGAAATGTTTGCTGAGATACCACTGTAAGTGTTTCCTTCAGATAGATGCATTATAAACAATTAATAGTGGAGAGTCTGTGAGGAGATTCTTTCTGCTGCTTTAAAAGCAGAGAGGCTACAAAGGAAGGGCAGCATGCAGCCTTTTACATATAAATATATATATGTATATATATATAAAACCGACCAAAAAAAAACCCAACCGAGAGCAATAAAGGGGAAAAATGCTTCTGTTCCTCACTCCTGTTAAAGTCCACTTTCAGAAGAACACAACTACTCTTTGTTTGCCATTGCCAAGTCGCATGCTACCAGACTGGGATTTCTTTTTAATAAGCATAATTTGAAAGGAAACAAATCACCATGTACGAGCTAATTCAGTTTGATGAGAAACCCAGGATGACAGAAGGGGAAGGAAGTGTTACAGAAGAATTTACTTCTGAGTGACAATTAAGTTTAGTGCTCAGATTAGCAAAAAGCAGCCTAGTCATCATCTGATGCACTGCAGAGTGAGAAGACTGAAAACATTAAACAGCAATTTGCTTTTATGGAAAAATCAGCTGGAAGTGGCTGCAGCCTTGTTTTTAGATATCCAAATGGAATTGTGCAGATAATAAGGCAGTGTGCAAAGACTGGAAAAAGTATGGAGGTTCCTTTTTCTGGCACTGGTGGGCTGGTGTGAGGGAGGAAGAACCTACAAAATGAAATTTTTAAAAGATGATACTTAATGCATAACTCTTGGCCGGTAACTCTTTGTTCAGAAAAGTGTGAATTAGTGCTTTTTCTTCCACCCAGCTTTGCTAGAAATCCCTAATTTGATGTATTGAAATTGACACAGAAATTATGAGGAAGCTTAGGATGGAAAGGATTGGGGCAAAATCCTCCCACATGGTACAATATGCTCCAGGCTCAGCAGCGACTCTCTTGGGAGCCAGAAAAACATCTTCTGAGTGCTTGTGTGTGTGAGAGGATTTGCTCCAAAGGGGGATTCTTTGCTTTTGTACCAAGCTGGCACTGGGAAATGTAGCAGCCAGCTTTCCCACAGTGCCAGAGAGCGCTTCACAGCCTGTGGAGACACGAGTGGGAGCTGTGCAGTGCAGCTGCGCTGCCAGGAAGGAGCCAGAGATGCCTCTTTCCACATCCTGGGCATTGTCACTCTGAAAACTCCCCGAGAGATGGATCACAGCCGCTTGGTCTTTGCAGGCTTTTGAGAACAGCTCGGACAAATGTGCCACAGATGGCCCTTTGGAGATGGGGCAGATTAGATGACCTCTCAAATTTTTTTTCACCCTGTTTGCTGCAGCTCTGCAATCTATCTTTTGAGGAATCGCTGTGCCAATTTCAGATCCTAAATAGCCTAGGATGAATGAAGCTTCTTGATGAAATGTTATTCCTCAATCCTGCTCCATATCTTCCAGCTTTTTTTGTGAGCACGGTGTATTACCAGCTTGGCAGGCAAAGCACAGGGACCAGAGAGAGACAGCTGGTGATGACAGCTCTGGTGTGGGTGCAACTGCTTTAGGGAAGGTGATACAGGGCAAAAGAGTGGATTTGTCCTGAACCACTACAAAGTGAGGGGATTAACTGCTCCCTGCTCACTAGCTGCAGTGCATTTTCTGAGCACACAGAGAGGATTGGGAGATGGATGAAAGGTGGACACAATTTGGGAGGCTCTTTTCTCACATCCACTCAGCACAACAGTTATCTTGATCAGAGGAGAATTATCAGTCACCTGTGATACCACACAATCCCATTACAATGACAGTCAATACAGCAATTTTATGAACTTTCTCTGTAGTCTCTGCTGGCAGACCACAAAATGTTCTCAAAGGCTTGTTGGCAGTGTGGGTTTAGGCCTGGGATGGGCATAAATGCACATGCACCTTTGGACCACATTGCTCATGCACTGCCTCTCCCCAGCTGGTAGGGCAATCCATGGTCCCAGCAGGGCCCAGGTGCAGGGATAAGAGCTCGATAAGCGTGCCAGATGTACTTGGTGGGAGTGCTGGTTCACAGTAAGTGAAAAGGGACAGAATTGAGCTCTGCAACTACATTCCCAAGGAAAGGTGACATGTAGGCTGAAAGTCCTGCAAGGAGTGGAGGCACCAGTCAGAAGGAGCAAAAAAACATCCAAGAAATTCATGTATGACTGTGATGTAGCCAAAGTTAGTCTGAGAAATGATGATGCATCTGTGAGAGGAGTGAAAGCTGCCTGGAGATTTGCCAATTACGTGGCTCTGTCAAGCTGCTTGTTGTGAATTCAGGTGGCTTTGTAGCCAGCATCTGGCTCCCACTGACCATGTATTAGCAAGCATTAAAAAACTACCTGTAATTTACCGAAATAATTTCCTGTTGTGTCAGTAATACTTCCTGAATATTACTAATTTTTAAATTGGGCAATGTAGAGCTCTTATCAGCAATCCTGAGGCATCAACCAAGGCACTCAACCCATCTCACTGAATAATCTCATTAGTGCTTTCTTTTTCTCTTGGCTCCCCAGCATGTTCCAAAAGATAGGATGTGCTATTTGGACACCCACCTTATGCATCTGAATCAGGTATCAACACCACGTGTCTTATTTCTCCCTGCAGCGAACAGAAAGAGAGCACCCATTCCAGCAGAATTCAAGGAAGGGACCTGGGTGTGGCAGGCTCCCCAGGGTGACTGCCCCATCCCCTGTTAAAATCACTGATCGACAGGTGGAGTGAATTGATGATTGAGGTTTAGGGATAACTGTGGCCCTCTGGTTGGAAAAGAAAAACTGCTGCTTTGGATGGGAGATGGTTGAGAGAAGCAGAAATTTGAGAACTTGCCTAGAGAAGAGCAGGAGAATGCAAACAGCTCAAGTAAAGTTAATGGGCATAAATAAAAGCCTTTAAAGTACAGTGTGCATGCCTTTGTTTGGGGCAAAGTACTCTTAGGTTAATGTAGTTTGAAGGCTGCCTTACTCCCAGATGAGAAGCCTGTACATGGTGGTTTAACAGACTTTGGTATATGCTCATTAACTTTACACTCTTAGCTGGCTCTTCATAAATTTCTGATGTATTGACTCTTTTGGGAGTTCTGTTGGGTTTATTTTAGCTCTTTGTTGTAGTTTTACCAGAAAACAACAATCTCTGCGATTTCTTAGGGAAAAAATAACCCTCAACCCCATTCCCAAAAAAAAAACCCAACAACCAACAAACCCCCAAACCCCAACCACCTCAAAATAGAAACATTTTTTAGAAGGCAGAAAAGTTAGCAATGGTAGCAGACCCAGTTGTTCACTGGGGACCCAGTGTACCTGTCACAGGAAATGCTGAATGCACCAAAAGAGCGGGGCAGGGTCAGTCACTAGAATGTGATTTGTATGAAAATATGTTGTGTAGTTTAAAGGTCCAGTTTTGACAATCTTTATTATTGCTGTATGAGCTTTCAAATAAAATGTTGAACTAAGTATTTTGCTAGTAATATTTGTGAAATGGTATTATAGAATGTGATAAAAGTTTATAGGAAAGTCATTACTGATACCATAAAGCACTGGCTCGTCCCAAATACCACCAATGCGGAAGAAATGTGCCTGCACCAGATGAGTTAAGTGACTTCAGGGGGCTGATGCCAACACTGACACAGCCGTGCAGGCCACCTGAGCACATGGGTCTGGGGGAGATAAAGCCAGGACCCATCAGGAAGCGTCTTCTCCTGCCCGTGTCCCTGGGGCTCGAAGAACAGAGCTGTTGGAACGGCAGAGAGATGGGGATGCAGAGCCTGCCCTGGAGCCAGTGTCGGTAATTATTAACTGCTAATGGCGAGAAAAACCATTATGGTACACAATAGGCTTTCCTTTCACACCACTAATTGTGTGATGAACTTACTTTGGCAGTAAATTGTCACATCTGCTGGGGAGAGAGATTACACTTATGGAAATAAAATAAATACAGTTGCCGTTCCTTTATCCCTGGATGATTGAGGCATTAAAAAAAAAAAAAAAAGACAAAAAAACCTTGGCAGATAAAATGTATTATTTGTTAGACAAGACTTTCGGGGGAGGTAATAACATTTTTAGGGAATTGATATAGTAGGAAAACAGGTGAGCTCTCACAAGACCTCCTCAATTTGTTCTTTCTGCTCTGATTGGGGTTCTGGGGGAAGCAACACCAAAGGCCCCGGCGGAGGTACATTTTTGGTGTCAGTGCTGGCTGGAGCTTCCCTCTGCTCATGGGCTTCCATTTGCTCCTACTTCAGTCGCCTGATTCCCCCCTTGCCCTGCTCCCTCAACCGTGACAAGGCAGGTGTCGGGGTCTGGAAATAAATAGTCTGGCAGAGCTGAATGTGGTGTTGGGGATGGCGTCAGCTGCTGCTCGCTTCTTTGTGCTGGCCACGGTGTTCGGGGTGGGCTCCTGGGGTCACCGGGGTCATGGAACTGATCCTGATCAAAAGTCACTTGGGCAACAAAATCAGCAAATGAAGAGTCTCAGTGTTGCGAATAAAAGGATGGGTAGCAGGGAATAGAGAAATTAATAGTGGGTTGGGGCTTTTTTTCCAAGGGAGAGAGGTAACTTTGGGACACTGAGGGACAATAGAGGCTGGGGGGGGAAATGTGTCCCCAAGGCAGTATCACTAGGGACCCTGTGACTTTTAGTTCCTATTTCTAGCCTCCAGTTAGTAATAAACAACTGCAGGCTTTTCCATCTCCTCTATCCTGAAATGTTCTAGAATTTAACACTTCTAGTCCTTTTATTAGTGAAACAGTATTTGGAAAGCAAAGCAATTCTCACTGAGTGCATTGAAATACGATTTCTATTGTTTTTCAGTCTTAAGTCTGTCACTAGCCTTCAGCTCTTTTAAATACTAGTTTTCGTTATTATCTATTTCTACATATTAGTTCTAAGTACTGATGTCCTAGCAGGCATTCTGTAGATTTTTTGGGCTCCAAAAAATGTTCTCTGTTTTTCTTCACTCCTAGAAGCTGTTCTGTACATATTCATTATTTACATTGCAAGATGGATGACACTTTAACAGACCAAAATCTGTTAGAAGGCAGCAGAAAAATTGTGTTCCATGAGCACTTTAATGCATTAGGATAAAAGGGAAGGCAAGAAGGAGAAAATTTTGCAGAGAGATATTTAATTATTATTTCATTTTTCTACAGTAATCTGTACACAGGAATTGGATATTTACGTCTTTATTTAGCTAAGAAAAGAAGAAGATAATGTTACAACAGCACTTGTTGCATTTTTGGAGTTTTATTTATATAGTAAAGATGTATCATGCCATAAAGAAAAGAGAAACTGCATATAAATGATAGTTCTATCTTTTTAAATAAATATGAAAGGGAAGGCTGGTTCTGATCTGTATTGCCATGTTCAAACCAAGCCTCATAATCCTCAATCCACCAGAATATCAATTAATGGAAATGGAAATTTTGGCCAAGAGATGGGCAACAGTACTCTCAAAACATTGTTCCAAACAGTCCTGAAGAGTATTTCTAAACCTACCAGTGCAGCAGCAGTATTTTCAGGTGGGCCTATAGTTAAACAGATGTCTCTGTTCCTCAGAGGAATTTGCTGTTCCTGATGCTTAGTGTGATGCTCTGTATAATATGTGCAGACAGATTGTCAAAAAAGTCACAGCGATCTTTAGGGTGCCTTAGCAGTAATCTCAAATTGCTTGAGAGGAATGACAAATGTTTTATTTAAATGTCCTCTAGCAAGAGTCCTCCTTTCAAGCATATGTCTGTGTCGTGTCAGTCTCTCCTCTCAATACCAGCTGCCTTTTTCAGTGTCAGGCCCGTAACGCCGGGTTTGCGTTGCCCAAAGTCATATTTACACAATGCTCCCGTCAGTTTGATCGAGACAAATGCAGAAAGTGACAGATGGGTTAATGGTTCTACCACAGTGTCATCACATCACTTCAGGAAATGGCATCAACATGCAATCATGGTGTGATGTGCTATTACACTTCATTTGTCTTTAGAACAATTCTGGAGTCAACAGCAAATCAGTGAATGTCCCGTGGTTCACGATCAGCCATAAAACTGCACATCCTGCTCCTCTGAGCTGCTGATATTATGCCATGCCTTAGTTCCTGCAATTGATTCTTGAGCCTTAACACTGTCTCTCGAGATGGACAAAAGTCAGAGCTTCATTTTTCCAGGAAATCTTGTTTTCATTTCAGTTCAGAAGAAAAAAAACCCCAAAACCACAACAACAACAAAAATTCATCCTAAGTTCCAAACCAATTTTGTGCAAGAACCAGAAGCATCATTGCAATTACCAGTGCAGGTGCATAGTGGAATTAATATTTTTGTCATTTTCCATGCTCCCAGTATTGATGGGTGCAGTGACCATTGAAAGTAAGTCCTATGAGGAACAGCTGAGGGAGCTGGGGTTGTTTGGAGAAAAAGAGGCTCAGGGGAGACCTTATCACTCTCTACAACTCCCTGAAAGGAGGCTGTAGCCAGGTGGGGGGTCAGGCTCTTCTGCCAGGCAACCAGCGACAGGAAGAGAGGACAGCCTTCAGTTGTGCCAGGGGAGATTCAGGCTGGCCATCAGGAAGAATTTCTTCTTGGAAAGGGTTTTCAGGCATTAGAATGGGCTGCCCATGTTGGTGCTGGAGACACCCTCCCTGGAGGAGTTCAAGAAATGACTGGATGCGGACTCAGGGGTGTGGTCTGGTCAACAAGGTGGTGTTGGGTCACAGGTTGGACTCGCTGACCTTGGAGGTGTTTTCCAACCCAAATGATTGTGTGATTCTGCTCTCCCCTCTCTGCTGTTTGCAGTAGTTCCCCCTCACCCTGCCAGGCTCTGTACTTCTCTGCCTCACATCCACTTTGGAGATGCATTGGGAAAGTCTGGATTCCTTGTGCTGTCTGCACTGGGAGATTTCTATTCATTGCCAGCTCTCAGCTTGAGCCCAGTACCCTCAATGCTGACATACAAAGTTTTGTAGCTCAGTTTTTCATCTGCTTGCATTTCCACCACTTCCCTCTCGTTGAAGCACTCCACAGTAGGATGCTTTGGTATTACATAACTTCTGTGAATAGCAGGGTATTTCTGTGAAAATGCATTGTGAAATGAATTGTATTGCATTGTATAGGACACATAATATGACATTCTCTGGAGGAAACAATTATTTGCTCAATAATGTCTATCACATTCAGCTCCTCAGTTTATAGTACATTCTTGTAAGGGCACAAGGGTGTGTTTCTTGGTGAAATAATTGTGTTTTACCTTGGAATATCCTCTTTCACTAAACAAAAAACTGACATAAACTGCATAAAAGCAGTCTCATCATGGTCATAAGAGAAGTGGACTTTTTCCACTTAATTTATTTTGAGAAAATGTATTTCCTGCTTATTTCAAGATTGTTATTTCAAGATGTGGATGTCCACATAAATTAGATTTCTCCGTGTCTGAATCACAGATACAACATAGTATTGGGAGACCATACATTGCATGAGTTATTTTTGTGGAAGGGTAGCTGTGACAATCCATTTTTTAGAAGTTTTTCTAGATCCTTTGCTTCAGGTCTTCTGTGGATTGACTTGCAAACAAAAACCTGCTGTTGTTTTATGCGACAAGATTTAGCCTTATTTTTTTCTTCAAACAACAGGTGTCAGCAAAATTACAAATTTAAATGGCACCCAGTAATAGTTTTGTGGTGCCCTTACAAGTTTGGTTATCTGGTCTCATTAAAAAAGAAAAAATAAAATCCTCAGGAGGTGTTCAATAAAAGGCTTCTTAGTTGTAGCCTCGTTGTTAATAGCCTTGAACTTCTCCTTCGCGTTAGCTTTGATCGCTGACTGTGTGTAACCACCTCCTATTTAGCAGGGGGCTCATCTCTGTGTAATGTGACCTCACTGATGGGCCAGGTCAGCCAATAAATAAAAGTAAATTGGAACTGGACTGTGGCCTTCTATCAAAAGGTGCAGTTGTGTTTAGGCTTTTAAGGGTAAGGTGCACTTCATGTAATCAAGAGAAGCTGAAAGCAGCAGAAGAGTTGTTACTGTCCAGGTGCACCTTAGGACTTCCCAGGCTTAACACTCGTTTAAACAGTATTCTTGGGATCTTACCAAAGGGAGACAAGAGCAGCTGTGCTGGAGGCTCTTACAAAAGTATTTGTAAAACTCTGTTCCCTCTTAGCAATGTGTAAAGTGTTAAATACTTCTGCAGCACAAATGCCATGCTTGTTTTCTCAGCCTAAATAACAGAAATGTACAAACATGAGACAAGAAAATGTCTGTGAGTGTCTTTACATATTTTTTTTCATGAACTGTGAAGTCTCTATTAAGCAACATCTATTTCCAAGTCAGAAATAGCCCTTAGAGTAACTTTGACACATACTCGTGTATGTAACATCTTCTGTGTAGAACTGAGTAAGGGTTGTTTTTTTTCCTTTCTCCCTTCTTTTAATTCAGTTTTATTATCCAAAATGGGTCCTTATTAAATCTGGTTGTGAGTAATATTACGCTCCCTTGCTCCTGCTTCTGTAGGATGGGTTCAGGTAAGCTTTATTCAGCTTGTGACTTCTCTTGTGTCAGAAGTGGAAAGAAGGTAAAATCAGATTCAAAAATATTTCCCCCTCAGTAAAGTAATGGCAGTCTAACAGGATCCGCATGGAGCTTTCCTTTGGCAGGGTCAGGTAGACATCATAAGAGTCTGACAGATGATCTCTGATTAACTGAGACAAAAAAAAAAATCAATATTTATGTTAAGTAAATGGTGGTTGGCAAGTAGATGGGAAGATATCCAAAGTTTAAAGTAATTGACCCATATAACACACAAATGGAAAAAAACCAAACCTGTGAAAACTTTTTCGAGATCTCAAAGTATGAGCATGGAGTTTCTCACTGCAGGCCATACTCAAATACTCTTTCTGCTTATCCATCTCACATTTTCTGACGAACCACCCTACTGCTGCTTTGAATTTGTCAAACTCAAACCATGTGGGAGCCCCTGCTCTGCACAGAGCTGAGCCTCACATTAATGTGGTGCCTGTCACATAACAATACCTCTTTGAAACACTTTTTTTACATGAGATCAGCTCAAGTACCTTCAACAAAGAAATGTACCTTTTCAATCCTCTCTTCTTAAGAATTTTCACATAAGCTCATCTAGTCCGAATATGTATATATAATTTATGTGTATATTACATGCACTTTTTTGATCTGTATATCCTTATCCAGAGCTGCTCTTCAGTTAAGACCCCTGACTTACAAAGATTGGTTCTGTTAAAATGTTAGTTGTATGTTTTACCATTATGAAGACTATTCATTGTTACTTGTTAACTGTAAGGAGAGATAAAGTAAGTTTTTATATATTTGTCATAAACATCCCCAGCACGGGGGTCAGGAGAGCCAAGGAAGAATGATGTAAGGTTAAAAAGAGCAAAATTTTTACTGCAGATGTTTCAGTTCATGTGTGTAAGAGTAAATGCTGGAGAAAGACAAAGAATAGCATTGCTGGAAGACTCAGCTCCCTTCTGATTATCGTGGACGCATGTCCTGAACAGAAGTATAACAAACTATTTAAAATCAAACAATTCAAAGCCAGAGATGGAAGATGGTTTGTTGCTGAAGCTTCGCTGGATGTGACCTTCGGCTAAGAGCAAAGTGTGCACACCACCAGATCTAAAAATAAATGATGGACAGAAAATTGGCAGGATGCCCCCTGAGGTCTAAATGGTGTAATGTCATGGAGTTTGTAACTGCATGGACATTTGTCACTGCAAATCCTGCATGAAGGACACACGCTGTGCAAACCCTTGTTAATGTGTAACATTGTTTTTCGGTTCTGATGGTGAGAGTTGAGTCTGATGTTTTCCCTTGTCTTCCCTGAATTCATTGTGGGAAGCTATCTGATACTTTATAAATTGTACAGTAGTGTCTGCTGTGAAATATTCAAGTACCTGATTATAGCATATGCCTGTACTTGACAGCTTCATTGACAAATGTGTTAAAACTCTTTTCTCTTTGTGCCCTCTCCAGGGTATTATGAGCTGCTTGTGCCAGGGGAGGTCACCTGGGAAGGCCTGTGTGCTCGGGAGGAGCACCTCGTTTGCCATCTCATTCATACCTCTCAAGATTTTTAAGATGAATTATTTATCAAAGAGGCTTCTGTCAGAAGTTCGGACAGCACATGTCTTCTTTAATTATTCCTGACTTTTTTCCTTCAGCGAAGCACATGGCGAGTTTCTTGAAGAGAGAGTAAAGATGCTTTGTCTTCAGGATAGCAAAGAACAGACTGAAGAAAAATGTCTCTCTATTTGCTTGTGTGCCAGCAGTGACTAAAGGCTACAATGTCCTGATACCTGTGCCACAGATCCCTGCTCAGACATTCAGCTCCCTACATATGGGAGACTCCAACCAGCACCAGAGGGAGCTGAAATGTGCTGGACTGACAGTTCTGGATGCTGCAGGTCTTTCTGTCCTGTAATCTGCATTTTAATAGACTAGACAAGACACCATGCAGGATCATCACAGTCTTGGTAATGAGGGGGAAGATGTGTTGAGAGCACACGAGGATGAATTACCCCAGCATTGAGATCACGCATGTGTGAGAGGAGAGTTCTGGTGGGAAGGCTTCACGTGCACCCCATCTGTGGACTGAACTGGTCTGTTTGGAAATCAGCCTAAGTTTTTCCTGTTCTTTTAATTTACCAAAGAAGAATTCAGTGATGCTTCAGGTGTCCCCCTGCAGGGGAGTCAGTCAGCCTGCATTTACAGAGCAGCTACATGCAGAAAGACCAGAACACTTCTTTTTTAATCAAATTTATATTACTTATGACTTGCTATGAACTTTTGCATTAAAAATATCCTGTTTGCAGAGACATTTCTTTTGGAACTTTAACATGTGTAAAAACTCAAATAAACACACATCTGAAGAAGCCCTGGCATCCAAAGGCTCCCACAAACATCCTGAAACATCTTTGTGAGAGACCAGCATCATGGAACATGCTCTTCTAACAGGTAAGGATTGCCACCTCTACGTAGGGAAAGGCAATTTCCTAAGTTCTTATTCCCCAAAGCACCTGCTGATGCCTGTCACTGAGCAAGGTTGGTGATGTGCCCATGTTGGATTCCTGATCTGGTCCAGCAGGAGCTGCCGTGACTCGTTAAGCAGAGCACACTGATGAGAAGGTTTTCCCATTAGCTCATGAAGAAATGTTCATTTCAGTCAATGTTTTGTGAAAGACAATTGGTAAAATACCACCAATTCCTGCATGCAGGTCTTAATTTACCAGAGTAAACCATGAATTTTTCACTCAGGTCTAAAATGTGACTTTAGGTTTTCATTTAAACTTACTCCTTTTCAGGAAATTGGAGCCATATGAATGCTTGATGTAAAAAGAAAATCAGGCTAAGAGATAAAGTTGGAAGGGAATGAGAGTAAAGGTAAGGGAAGGAAAGCAACTAAATTAAGAGAGAATTATTTCCCCCTTGCACCCTGAAATGAGCAATGAGTGTTACGCCGACAAAGTTCCCTTTTGGAGCTGAGTTACCCACTCAGCCTCCACCTGCTCCACCGGCTCTGGGCCATGGTCAAGGCTCTAAATCAGCCTCAGGTGGGCTAGCTGGGCCCTGGGAGCAGGCAGCTGCCAGGGAGTAGCAGGCTTGGTTTCTTGCCTGTGAAAGAAAAAGACATTAAATAAGAGCAAACAAGAGCTTCTTCTTTGCTGCCTGATGATTGGTAAGAAACTTTGTGCTTTGTGAAATGATATGGCTAAAACAAGTTACAGTGGTATTTCCAGTTTAGTGGGGGAGTGTGTGTCTCCCTGGCTAGTGTTAGCTGAGGTCCTGCTCTGCTCACTCTCGTTTGTTTGGAGTGTTACACAATAAACCTAAGGGAAAGGAGCAAGTGGGTATGTGTGTGCTGCCTCTCTGATGGGCTTTTGGAGAAGATGGTACCCGTGGTGTAAACAGTGAGCTGTGGAGGTACAGGGATGACTCTGAGCCCCAGTCAGAGGGGGATGCTCCAGTCTGCTGTTCAGGGTTCTTTGTGATGTGCTCTTGTGAGCACAGTGTGCATTGTGGTCTCAGGCAGCAGGCTGGGGTTTTGTCATTTGTATGGTGCCTGTCTGGGGGGTGTTAGTCAAAGGGGCTCCTTGAGCTACAAGTGAGGATGTCTCATTTGCTGGGTGCTGTAAAAATAAGTGTCTTTCTATACTCTTAATTTATCATGTTTGCAGGTTGTTAACTCATTTTTCTTCCTCAAGTGGTCATAAAAAGAAAAAAAAATAGTTTTGGGAACAGAATTTTGGTCCCAACAAACTTCTGCCCTGGTGAATCCACCCCACCATTATCATACCTGAGGTAAACTCAATCTTTAGCTGTTGAGTAGGCTAGAAACCAGTTTTAGGTGCAGCTGGGGAAGGAGGTATTGATAGAGAGACTGTCACAACCACTGAAGCTGCCATCTTCTCAAGGACCTTGTTACTTGCTGCAGAGCACAAGTGCTGGCTGCCCAGGGGTGAGGGATTTCTCAGCCATCCCTTGGGAAGTTATCCACTCCTGTTGGTGACCAGGAGCCTCAGTGATGGGCTGTGGCTCTCTTTTCTTCCCTTGGCTTGGTACCAAGTCTGAAGCACCCCAATGGGATTTTTCTATTTTCTTTGGCAAAACTTGTACTTTCCTTTCTAATTATGAACTGCTGTAACGCTTAGGATTTTTTTTTTTTTCATTTTAGAGGTTTACTCTGTATTTCTCCTCTCTTAACAGTACAAGTAGATCTTTTTCTTTTAGTTCTTCCTCCTGTTCTTTCTCTGCTTGCAGCTAAAACCCTTTTAATCTGTAGCCCTTCTTCCATGTAGGTTGTCTCTATGTCAAACCATACACATATTTTTCTCTCAACCTTCTTCAATATTTTTCTTTGTCACCTCTGTGATAGCCTTATTTACTGCCTCCTGTTTCAGGGCATTGTCATTATTTCTTTTCTTGGATAAGTGAGAGAAAATCTGGAAACTATCAATACAGAATTGTTTGAATGTGATTTCAAAAGTCTCCCTCTCGATCTGTGTGTCTGAAAAAGGAAACCTTCAGCTCTTTAAAGGCCTCTTTTTTTTTCCAAAGTACTGAGGGAAAAACTGTGGGGTCCTCTGCTTCTACTGAAACTAGCTGTAATGTGAGATGGGGGGAAGAATCCACTTTAGTTATCCATTTTAATAGCAAATATCTGACCTTTCTTTTTCCCGAGGGTTTTGTGCCATTTCTGCTTATCTCTGTTCTGCTTTTTTTTATGATCTTGTGGTGTTTCATGTGCTGCTTTTTTTTTCTTCATATTTTATTTCCATGCATAAAGTGTCTAAATTTGTTATTAGTTGCACTGGAAAAAAACTATGTTATCTATATCAATGGAGCTCTGCAACAAACCTTTCTTCTCATATTTACTATACATACTGTATTTTTAAACAGCAAAATACTTATTTTGAGTAGAAAAAACAAACTCATTTCCTTAATTAACTTTTTTATAGAGGGTTTAATGCATGTTCATTATAGAAATTGCAGCTCTCCTCTGAAAATTGACTGTAAAAAAAGTTCTTTGTGGGGTTCCATATTTATTGTGCCTTAGTGATTTTCATATAAAATACATGCAGGTTGGGAGTGAAAAGATGCTTTTGTTTTTCTACCTGGCAGCCTTGTGCATTCAACTGAGGCTCTGGCTCAAGCTGGGTTTTTTGCCTTCCCATGCATCAGCACCAGCAGGACAAATTACAGCTTCTGTTTACACCTGCCTTTTCAGTGTGCTTGTGCAGGTGTGACAAAATACAGCCTAGCAAACACTTCTCCTTGTTGTGTGAGGGGACTCAAATCTGGCTTGCCTGCTGTTGTGTTGGCTCTGTAAAACTAATGGGGCTTGGGAAGGGGGAAAATAATTTTTCTTTTTGGCATGGCCACAGGTACGTTTGCACTTGAGGAACACGTCTGCTAGACAGACAAACAAATAGTTGACATCTTCACACAGTCGTATCCTGAAAAGCAACTGTGCTGCTAGCCAGGAAAATAAATCCTTTTGTGTTAGGCAACTGGCTGTGTTCTTAGCAGCTTCTATAGGTGCCTGCTTCTGGGAGGCTGTAGCATGGAGTTTTTCCCTAATTCCCCAACAAAAGGAAGTTTTTTCAATCGTTTAATTTAAAGCTGCTTTACAGCCCAGGGCTATTGGATGGCTTCTGTTTGGTGAGTATTGTGTGGATGGGCATGATCAGCACCCAGGTTCCTGCAGTGCCGCAGGGGAAAGAAATCCCTTACCTAAAACTTCTGCTGGGTGCCAGTGTGAGATGTGGGTCATTGAGGCAAACAATGAGGCTCCTGGGGCAGAAGATTCACTCCCTGGAGGACAACTGGTCCTCCAGCATTTGTGAAAGTTTTGGTGAGTGGCCTTTTGGACATAGATGGCTACTCTGTGGATTAAAGTTGATCCAAAGTGGAGATGGGTCAAAATCAGTTTTTCCCACGGTATAAATTCACACCTGTGTTTACTAAAGTTTTGGTAGACCACATAAAGCTTTGGTTTCTGAGCTAGCACCAGGACACCGCTCCTCTGCAGCCACTGAGATCTTCAGTTGTGTCACTCTGAAGCTGCTGCTTGCAGGCATCTCTTCCTAAACCAGTGTGTTCAGAGGCTGGACCAGGCTCTGTAATTCTCAAGTGCCTGGAGATTTTTTTTGGTGCCATTTTTAAATCTTCTATCTGCAAAGTAAAATAGAGAAGAAATCCACTTGTCACTGTTCATCTATTAAGAAATCTTGATGGTTATAAAAGCAGTCGCGTCTTCCTCCCCAATCCACTCCCTTGGAAATACTTCTGAATCCAGCAGGACGAGGGACAAAGGGATTCCTTGAGTTCTTTCTAGATAAGAATTGCAAGATTTTTTCTGATGACAGTGTAGATACATATAAATGGAAGATATGATCATTTTGTTGACTGGTTCCCATGTGGTTGCTGTATTTGAGATTATTGTCGAATCCAAATGTGTGGCCACAACTATTTTGTTTTATCCCTGAGATTTTTTTTCTCCCACATGCTTTCTTCTTCATTTTCTTCTTATAATATTGACACACGTTCATCCTACTGGAGGTTGCAACTTTATTAAACACCCTTGTAGTCCATCTTGTCACAACATCATTGTATTGCTACTTTCAGTGAAAAGGCTCTGCATTTTGTTTTAATCAAAGGGGTTGTATTTTATTCTTTTGAACTGTAAAATTGTAAGAGAAAGACCAGGACAAAAACCCTGAGAATTAATTAGTTGCAAATGGGCTTCTTGGCACATAAGGAAAAGTTTTCATTTTGCTGTTAATGTAAGGAAAGTATGATTAAAATGTGTCAGGGGAAAAAAAAACACCTTATATTGTTCATTTGAACTGTATTGGGCATGAATAGCAGTTCTACACTCCTGTGGAAGATGCTTACCTGGAATTTAAAATATGTGCCCCTTAACACATGGCTCCTAATCATTTTCTGTAGTGTCTTTTGAAGCAAATTGTTGTGTAGTCCAGGGTGACTGGGTTTTCTCCTCAGTTTTGTACCCACACAGCAGTGCTAGGTGGGTATCCGCTGAGGTGTTGAAGTATCTTTGTATGTCATGGCCCTCTAGCTCTCTCAGTCGCCAGAAATAATGGCCAAAAAAAAAGGAGAGACAGAAAACAGA
This sequence comes from Edolisoma coerulescens, assembly GCA_013397115.1. Classification (NCBI taxonomy): domain Eukaryota; kingdom Metazoa; phylum Chordata; class Aves; order Passeriformes; family Campephagidae; genus Edolisoma; species Edolisoma coerulescens. Next base: position 759,031 of record VWZW01001754.1, read on the forward strand.
GGAAGAATTCTTTACATGGGGACCACCCCTGCATCCAGCAGTCTGTGGGCCGAGGGCCCCGTGCCAGGGCTGTTTGTTTAGGAGCAGTGATACACGTCCTTCAAGCAGGTGTCGAGTTCAGGAATCCCTGGGCTTCACACCACCTCGTGGGCAGCCTGTTCCTCAGAGCCCAGTGGATTTATTATTTTTATTGCCCCTTTCTTTCCTTGAAATGGGGGAAGGGAAAGGAAAGCTCTTTGCCTTTGTCCTCACCCTCCAAGTTTTGCAAGGGCCCTGAGCCCTGTTTCTGTAGACGTGTTTGTAAGGGCAAGACCTCTATCATGGCTTAATGCTGGCAATGAGACAATATCATCAGAAGCCTTTTGGGGGCTGTTAACTGAGACTGTTCTGCCATCCAGGGAGTAGATTAATTCCCAGGCAGTGGTCTTGTTTTCTTCTTTCATGGTGTGAAAGTACTGTTTTGGTGGGTTAATTATCTGTATGTAGCAAGGAACAAAGGTCAGGGATATGTGCTGATATTCTGAATGAGAGAGAAATTTCTAAGTAATTGCTGAGAAAAGTCAGGAGTTAAGAAAACAAGCTGGACTTCAGGCTCACAAAGACCATAATCGCTCCTCTTCTGCCATCTGAGATGCTGCTTGTGTAAAGGTCATTAAAAAAAAAAGCTTGTGTTAATAAACACAGTCCTCTTGATGCCAGGAGACATGAAATTACCATGAAGAACATTGTCTCTCCATTCCTGCTGTTTGAGCTGTAGTTGTTTGTTGTGGCTAAGAGCAACCAGAGCTCAGGAAATTAATGAGCTGCTGCCTTGTTAAGCATGGTAGAATTTAATGGAAATATGTTCTTAATTTCTGGGACCTCGTTTTTCACTTCCTCTCTTATACTTGCTAAGCAAGTATTTGTAACTTGCTAGTTAGTATTAGTATTAAGAAGTATTAGTAACTTGCTAGTTAGTTTTAGGAAGTATTAGTAACTTGCTAGTCATGCAAGGGTGCATCATGGGGGGGGCAGGTGTCTGATGAGGGATGCAGGTCTGATATCTCTATGCTTATGATGGGAATTGTTTTCCATGCTGGTGTTCCAATGTGTTTGCTACTTAGAAACAAATATGCAACATTTTATTTTGGCTTGCTTTTTACATTGTTGGGTACAAGCCTGCGCGTCCAAGTACATGGATTGGAGTCTTCAGAGAATTGGCCTGTTCATTACCAACTAAAACCAGAAATTACAGAGCTTTTGTTCTGGTTTAAGGTGGCATCTCTGAGAAGTGACTTTGCAAATGCTGTCTTAAACAGCTCAATCTTTTGATGAAAACTCAAAGACTGAAAGCACTATGTTAATTAGTGGAGCAGAAAATCAATAAAAGTATCACTGTTGCTTCATCCACTGTCCGAATAAATGAGTTCAGTATTTTACATCTGCATTTCCCTTCTTTACCTCTCACCCCACTGAGGTAAAGAGTTTAAGATCTTCACTGCAGTTGCAGCTGTATGAAGGACAAATTAGAAACTGCTACCTTCTGTGAATACAACAGACTGATGTATTAGAGAATTTTTTTCCGAAAATGACTTTTGCTGGAACAGCCAGATAAAGTAATCTATTTTAGATCCATCTTTGCAAATAGGTCCTGTTGAAAAGGCTGACTGCTAAGACTGTTTGGCTCTCTGAATGAATCTTGCTTTTGAAAAGTGTTTAAAGATTTAAGCTTAGCCCTAGACATCAATTTCCAAAAGCTTTTGGACTTCAAACAATGAGCTTAACTAGCCTCTAGAATAACATGAAAGGTAGCAAAATGTCTAGAACATCTACTGAAAGAGCCTCTAATATCTCTAAGTGCCCAATTTATCTCTGGATTTAATGTTAAAACTGATGGAATTTTTAAATGAGGAAAAAGTTCTTCTAAAATATAATCATAAGCTGCTCTAAAACACTGCTCTGAACCAACTGGGACAGATATAGTTTTCTACATACCTATTTTGTAGTAAGATATGCTGCTTGAGGGGATGATTTACTGTATCTGTCAAAAGGAGCTGCAGTTCCTGTTGCAAATTTGTTAGAGGCTGAGTCTAAGGGGATTAGCAGATTTTAAGTTTAAGCTTTTTAGTGTGTCATTTGGTTAATTTATGGTACCTCTTCTAGTGGCTGTGGAAATGGTCTCCTTTATAATATGGTACCACAGATAGCTTTATAGAGAATTTTAATTGCTTACAGTTAGCATTTTTAACTCTCTTCTAACCCTTTTCTTCACTTATTCCTTTCCAGGAGTGAGGATTCTTGTTTGACTCCAATTTATCTACTGTATCCTTACTATTCCTGCATCATAACACACATATGGTTTAGATGTGGGGATGGGAATAAGCAGGTTTGTCAGAGTGATGGCAAATGTCTTCCTTAAATGTTTCCAATTCCATAATGATAAGGAGGCCATAGAGGACTTGCCAAGATGTGGCTGCATCCCCACAGACGTGGCAGTTTTCACATTTCCATGCCATTTTAATTTGCATTAAAAGGGAAAGAAACAAGTTTTTCATCATTTGTCGTCCAGTTCTTCTGTCAAATTTGTTCTCCTGTGATTGTTTAATCTAAGATGTGATTTAAATGTTTTTTCATCTTCTGGGTATGCTGTTTGGATAAAAGTAATTTCATAACCTGGCACAAGAACCCGGGGGATACCAGAATCTTGACTTGCCTTCCTTTCCTGGTAGTTTCTCCAAAGAGCCTCTTTGGGTGCTCAGTGCTTCCCATGGGGAGTTCTGGGTTTGTAACAGGGGTGTGTGGAAAAGTCCTCACAGGGGGCATAATTTTTTCCAATAATTTTTTGATGATGTCTGTTCTGTTGTCAGCTCTGTGTTGGTCACTGTACAGAAAATTGAGCCTTCTGGGAAGGTCTGTTGCCTTTTACCACCCTCCTGTCCCTCCCAGTCCTCTGGGTCACGGTTCATTGCTGGAGAGCTGGTGTTCTGAGGTGTTAATTAATATTTTACATGCTTGTCATATGTTTCTCAGGCCCACCCTACCCCATCCCTTTTATGGGACTATAAATGATGGTGTTTTGAATCCCAGTTTTCCTTGGGAAGTTAGACTTACGAGACCAAGCTGGCATCAAATTACCTGTGTGTCTCCTTATCACAGAAGGTTATTGGTGAAATTCATTTTCCTCTCATAGTCTCCAATTAAAATACAGTTTATCATGATGTACTTTATTGTGGCTCACATGAAAAGACTTTAATGGATTGTTTTTCAGCGGGTGGAAATGCTATTTGTAAGGCTTTGGGTGATTTCATGTGGCATTGCTTACACATATGGGAGGAGAAAGAAAATTCTTGATCAGTTGATGGATTATTTCTAAATTGGCTTTGTCCTTAATGTTACAGTTGCTAATAATGATTTATAATGCTTGACCATTTTCTCCTCCTTTAGGAACAGATTTTAAAAACTGCTGTATTTGAATGTTCTGTTCCAAAAAATATTGGGTTTGGGATTCTTTTTAGCACTTTTATTGTCTCATTCTTTTCTGCAGATAGACAGAGTGTCACGCTATGAAGGATAACCTTGAAAGCTGCAGTGTCACTGGTGACCATGAATGTATTTGTACAACCTGAGGAAAGCTCAGTGTAATTATTAGCTATCAGGGAATATTACTCTGGTACTAATAACTATTTCAGAAGTAATAAAGTTTCAAAGGATAATAGGGGCTCTTTTCTATTGGGATTTTTAACCTACTAAAGCAACAATCAAGTGTGCCCTTCATAAGCACCTGAATGCCTGTTTGAATCCGTTCTTTCAAGAAACACTGGTAAACAACTCCTTATTTTTGAGGATATTCTCAAGTGTTAGAGGTGTCAAATACCCAAGTTTTAATATTAGGAGAATCACTTAGTTTTTGAAGGATTTTGATGCTAGTTTAACAGATGTGCTTGATAATCCCAAATCAATTTCAGTCAGATTAGAATAATTTGACAGGTTTAGGTGTTGATGGTGGGGGTGGGACCATTTTGCTTGAGTTGTTCTGCCCAGCTATTCTAATTAATCTCCACTTAATTTAAAGAAATTACTTACTGTATCTGATAACAAGTTAATTTGTAATTCAATTAGCAGCACCATTTGCAAGCCTTTAATGTGAGCAAAAACACCTGCTGAACTGCTCAGCCTGAGTGATACCTGGGAGGGGAAGAGATGGATCTCCCTCCCCTGGCATGCCAGGGCAGGCAAGGCCAGGTCACACCGCTGCCTACAAAAATGGACTGGCACCACCTGCCTCAAATGCAGTAAATTTGTGCTCCTTGTAAGTAGCTGTCAAGTGGTGTGGCCAGGAAGGGCTTTTTTCCTGCAATGTTCTGTGATTAGGTCCTGCTGTAAATTGACAGAACTATGAGGTTTAGGACACCCCATTCCTTGTGGGTTGTTTTGACCCAGTCGTTGGCAAGGAAGTGCTCCCACTCTCCTGCAATACTAAAATAACATATTGCCTCTCCACACCACCATTTCCCACACCCAAGCTGCTGTGGAGATTTCTGGTAGCCATTTAGCAAAGACGTTAGGTCGATGTTTAATTATTTTTGTCTCTAGTGCCACTGAAAATGGAAGGATGCACCACAGAGTTTGGATTGCTAAGAATGCTCTGAGGGCTTGGGGGTTTGGGAAAAAATTAAATAGGTGGATTTATTGGATAAATAGATATTTTGAGCTGTAATCTTGGCTAGACTGCATTGCTAATATTTTTTATTTTGAACAGAAAGGAGAGGTTTGGTTTTGAGACGTTTATAATGAGTATACTGACAAACAGATCCATTTTAAAACAATAAAACCCATAAAGAAACAACCCACTCCCAAACAATGCAATCAGACTAAAAAGCCCCACCAAATAGCCTGCAGATCAGTCACCTTCTAAAACTGTTTTACATCTGATTGCTCTAATTAATTGAAAAATGGAAACATGTTCCTTAGCTTTGGGAAGCTGTAATGCAGCGAGGAAGGTGGCTATAAAGTCATCTGCTCAAAATGCTTACACAACGTATCCAGCCGTTGTTAAATAGAAATTTTTGGGGTGGATATGATAATATGATCTAAAATGCAGATAGTGACATAACCAGAGTAGAAAACACAGCTCTGCAGAAAAGTGGCACAACAGGAAGGGTGACAGAGGGTGGCATAACACTTAGTTCACTAGGAAAGGAAAGGACAGAGGAGGAAAAAAAGATCGAGTGTCTGTATTTCCTACTAGACTGCGACTCAGGGTGGGATTTAAGCCAAATGACCAGATTTAGTGCTTCTAATCACTTTTTTATTCTGCAGTTCTTTTTTTCCCCTCCATGACTAGCACCATTTAAGAAAAGACTTAACAGGCCAATGTTCATCTTAATTATGCTCTTTCAGGTTTGTGCACACTCACAATGCCAAGTATTCAAGGCAATCCAAATTTTTCCTGCTTTTGGCAGGGGGAATTAGATGCTTGCTCCTAACACTTATATCCTATGTGCTGTATGTCACAGCCCCATTGAAGTAAGAGTGGAAGTGTTAAAATGAGGTTATAGCTTCTGAATATTTTAGATGTTTAGAATCACAAATAGAGGAAGGTAAAGCAGAGTTCGGCTGCCAGTTGAAGACTACTGATATGCGTCCCTTATATTTGAGAGTTGCTGCATCTTGGCATGGTGGGTGCACAACTGTAGTGAGTCCTAAACACTCACACCTGTGTTATCTGCATTCAGAATTACACCAGGTGCCTCTTACAAAATTATTTTTAAATGAGCATCAATGCAAAGTGACAGCCACTGTTGTATTTGTTTGGATTTAGAGTGTTCTAGGGACTTGGAGGTTTTTGTTGTAATGTGGTTCCCAGCAACTGAAGCTGCTGTTAGACCAATCACTGGCTCCTGTTATTTCTTTGTCTATGTGACTGGAAGACCCTTCCTCTGTGGTGTGCTTTGAGAGCTCTTGATTTTTGGCTTTTATGAACAGCAAACAAAAAATCCTAAAAAATTGCAACTAAAATTTGCATGAATTAATTAAATAACTGGGCAATGTAATTAAACATCCCAGTCTTTTTTTTTTTTGTCACTGATTTTCATGACTTACTGTTATTCCCATATTCTTGAAATAAGGGTTCCTAAACTTGAATGCAATATTTAGAAATGCATTTGCCTTGGTGTGCAACTCAAGATGACATAAGCCCCACTAATTTAATGTCAGCTAAGAGCTCCTCTTGAACAACTTAGCTCTGATCCTTAAACACTCTCTAACTCATTTCATAGTTCCAGCCAGGGTTTTTTTCTCATATAGTTGTATTAAACATATTCTTGGATTATTTCCAGTTTACTAGGTCACTGTGCCGTCACCAGTTTACCTACTCACGTTTTCATCTTACTTCCGAAATAATCTTTGTGCCCTCAGCACTTTCACAAGTGTTTCAGGCTATACCTGCCTCGTTATTGAACTGCATCAAACCTGATCCCTTCAGGACTCCACTCACCCAAATCCAGTTTGCTGTTGTTGCCTGTATCTGGTAGAAGCTGTACAGCTGTTAAGTCTTTAAATTTAGAAAGGAATTGTTGTGTAGTTCATTAATGTGTCCATTATAAAGATCTTTAATTATGTTGTGAACATCTGAGTTGAGATAATCCCATGGTAAAAGGGTAGCTTGTATCATTATTTTTGCCCTTATCGGTCAGGTCTTTGGCCTTCTGTGCTTGAAAAGCAGAGGGAGATTTTTTCCAACTCAAATGCACTTGTTATCAAATACTTTGATAATCCCATACTAACTTTGAAGTTATTTTGTCTTGTGTTTATGTCAGACAATTACTTCCACAGGATCGTGGGATAATTCAGGTTCAAAGGGACCCCTACTCCAACCTCCTCCAAGCAGTGTTAGATGTGAGACAAGGCTGCTCAGGGCATTAACCAGGCAGACCTTGGAAACTTTCAAGTGTGGAAACTGCACAGCCTGTATGGGTCCCTTCCTCTGTCTTCATGGTGAAAAGGCTTCTCTTATCCTTTTCACCTTCACAGAGTTTCTACACATTTCTGCAGTGTTTGAAGTTAAGGGAATTTTTTCATAGTCTTTATTAAGCTGGCCTAGGTTATTACTTTAAAAATTTTAGTAAGTGATGGGACAACATATAGTTATTAAATCAATGCAAATCTGAACAGGAAGGGTTTTGTACAAACTTTCTGCTTTGACACAGAAAAGGGTTTTGTTGTGAAAACGTTTTCCATTCAAAACTGAAGAACTGTGACGTTTTCCAGACAAACAAAATGTTATAATATATTGTTCTGTAACAAGATGATGTTCTGTATCTTCAGAACAGACATCTGAGTGGCTGAAGGTTGCTGCTGCTGCTGGCAGTTGTCACTATGCAGTGGGTAGATGCTCCAAGTCTAGTTATCACAAAAAGCATGCTGGGTTAGACAGCATCAGTTTGTGCTTCAGCTGGCAGAAAAGCTGTGCTGTCCCTGGGGAGCCTGATCCAAGGCAGAAGGAAAGCTTTTCCAGAGCCGAGATCTTTCTGTAGAGGAAATGGCATCTGCTTGCATTGTTTTATACCTGTTTCGAGAGTCTCTGCTGAATAGGCGTCTGCATCGGCATCCGAGGCTGCCTACCCAACGCACCTCACAAGCACTGCAATTTCGCTGTAATCCCTCCCATGTGAATTGAGGCATACTCTGAGTGAATTACTGGGAAGAAGGATGGGAATTGTGTTGTTCTAGTGGAAGCACTTTAGGAGCAGACACCGAGTATAGGGAATGATTCCTGCACTGATCATAACACAGTGTTCTAAAGTGCTGTCCCTTTGTTTCCCAGAGCAGACTTAAGGGAGTGCTTTGGTTTATTAAATGTCATTTATCCCTCAGATCTTTTAGTTCTTCTCAATCTCCTCTTCCTTCTAGCACTGAGGAAAACACAAGTCCATGCTGGACAATACTTGGTAGGTTTTTTACTCAGCAAAAGTCCAGCAATGTCACTAAGAGACAGGGAGCCAAATTCCAAATAGCAGACAACTGTTCATAATGATGGACTTCAAGCTATTCAAGCTTCAAATTGCAATTATTGTTTATAGCTACTTTAAAATACAGGTGTCCACATTCAAAACCCCAGCCCCACTCTAGAGTAGACATGAGGTTATTTCAATGTGGGCCTTTGTTAGGATATACGAAGTCGTAAGGATGGCTGAAATGGATCTATAGGTTTGCTAGCTTGAACACTTTAAAAGTCTTGGTGCAAAGCCCAAAGTCTTTGTTTTAAAACATGTGATTCCCAGCTCTGTTGCTGCACTAGGTCGGATGAAGTGTCCATCCAACTTGTGTCTTTTTTCAAACTGTAGGCATTTGAGACTACTTAGGGAAAGAGTATTTAAAAAGGTGTGAAGCAGAGGTTGATATTTTTCCCTAGTACACCTCCAATTTAAAGACTCCCTGGGGCAGTATGCATTAGCAAGTGTTCTGGAAGGTGTCAAGATGGCACACTGATGTGCCTAGGCTCATTTTGATCACTAGTTAGACAAATACAGGGTTAAAATTGAACTAGTGTTTGTCATCTCTTCTACCCTAATAATTTCTTTCAAAGTCTATCTGATAAAGTGCATTCAATCTAGGAAATTCAGCCTGATAGTCAAACTGTAAAAATCCCAAGAATAGGAATGTTCAGCTAAGTGGCACACATAACCTAAACCCAGTCCTTTGCCAATAGTACACATTAGTTATTATTTAAGTACTTAAATATGGTCTTAGTTTGAATTAGCTGCAAAAAAACTGCAGCTTGTTTGTGGAAGACTCATCCAGTTGTTCTTTTTTATTGTTTCCATCACTATAGGGCAGAGTTAAGGCTGTTTGGATGCCCTCCACAGTAATTATGCTATTGCAAGCAATTTATGAAATGTTTACATGCATATAATACATTGTATATTAACTTCATTAACCCTAATGCTCTTTGGATCAGGTCCAACTTGATGTGTTGCTGAATTCGTAAAATGCTTTGGGATACTTCAGATAAAAGGCACTGTGATAAAGTGGGAGTTAGTAATTACCATAAGCATGAGGAAGTGGTTATATTTGACTCTAGCCATTGACCCATAACTCTTGGAAAGAAATTGAAAACGAAATGATAGATACTGCAGAGGAGCATCCCATCAGAAGAGCTATGCAATTTCCTAGTCTCTAATCTAACTACCCAGTTCTGAGGGCAGAGGGCGAGACATTTTCGTCTGGTTACAGTTAAACAAAGTGCCGAGCGTTCCTTTTCCCGACCCGCTCTTCGTGCTGAGCTGCAGGCTCGCCTGCAGCGTGTCACAGCCTCCAAAGCATCAGCGGGCCAGCTGCACTGTTCTGAAGGCAATTCCATTCTGCAGGGTGCTCCTTCTTCTCAGCTGTCACAACCGTCCTTTCCCCTATTGCCTTGGCACTGTGATACACGATGCACATGACACACGGTCTTTGTGATCAATCACCTTCTGGTGATCTGGTGTTGGCGTTTACCTTCGTGAAATTGCTCAGCTGAGTGCTGGCAAGGCTGCAGATTGACATGGTCAGGTACCCAGCAGAACAGGAACCTGCCATGCTCCAGGTCTCATGAAATCTGGGCATCATCCATTTGGCTGCCAGCAGTGAAACTTGGTTAGCGAGAGACAAGGAGCAAATATCTGAGAATTTACAGTACAACGTGTCTCACTGAAGCCAGATTAGGAGGAATACCAGTGGTTTCAGTAAGTGTGTGCTCGCTACAACTGAGGGGAGACCTCATCCCGGTCTCTAACTTCCTCACAAGGGAAAGCAGAGGGGCAGGCACTGAGCTCCTCTCTGTGGTGACCAGTGATAGGACCCGAGGAAATGGCCTGGAGTTGTGTTGGGGGAGGTTTAGGCTGGATGTTAGGAAGAGGTTCTTCGCCCAGAGGGTGGTTGGGCACTGGAACAGGCACCCTTGGGAAGCGCTCATGGTCCCAAGCCTGTCAGAGCTCACAGAGCATTTGAACAGCATTCTCAGGCACGTGGTGGATTTTTGGAGCTGTTCTGAGCAGTACAAGGAGCAGGGCTTTGATCCTAGTTGACCCTTCAACCCAGGATATTCTGTGATGTCAGCGTAAGGAGGGTAAGCACGTTCCTTCTGAGGTAAGAAGGAAGAGAAAACTTGCCTGTCTAGTTTGTACAGTCAGCAACTACTAAGCACCTCTTGTCCTTTCCTTGGGATTTATATTTGCGGGTTTAGGTCATCTTTTTTTGCTTTTTGAACAGAAGATTGTTCAACCCCTGTATGTTTATATAGAAAATTCTATTGGAGGTGATCCCAATGCTTACTGTCAACCACCGAACGTCACGATAGCATGGCCAAGAGCTCTCTGGACAGTAGGAAAAACATGGAAACACTTACAGAGATGTACATGAAAAAGATAAATAACTTTAAAACAATCATTGACTCTTCTGTTGACAATGGATAATGGTGAAAGAAATTTGGGGAACAGGGCATACCCTCCAAAGACTTGAGGGGGGCGATGCACTTTCAAGTGTAAAGTGAAACATGCTACTGAAATCAGTCCATCTCTGCAAATTCTGAAAATAAGGTCCTGGGGTGAGGTTTAGTTTTCATCCCTCTTGAAAGAATCACGCTGTCCGTGGCTCAGGAGCATGAATTCATCAACGGTGTGTTATTTGTCCTGCTGAGGGGTGCCCCTCTTATGCCAAGTGATGGTGGGTATCCTGCAGGTTGTAATTCATCTGTAGTGCTGTGCCGGGGCCTGAAGGCACCACAGACAAAAGGGCTGAACTTCCTCTCCATTTTCTGGTATTTAATGACTTTCCCATTGCATCAGAAATATTATTTATTATGTTTCCTATATTGCATGGTAAATATTTGTCATGGTGAGTAATTAGCATGTATGCCATAGAAAGGGTCACAACAAATGTACCATTTGACAATGGAGTTATAAACCATCACTTTCTTTTGGTGCCAGTTTTTGTGTACAAAATTTACTTCTCACTGCTGCAGAGAGCACAGTGGAAGTCCCAAAAAGGCAAATATCCTTAGTTAGAAGATGGATGTCAGAACCATCCCCATCATTTACAGGGCAGCTTTGTTTCCGGACAGAAAATGTCCTTGATGTATTTAAAAACAAACAAAAAAAACCTCCTGGCAGCAAGGAGTTCAAACCCTCCTCTCCCAATGAAAAAGAAGTTAAGCATGCTGTGAGGCACTAGATATAATCTGCTTACAAAGAGGGCATATTTTTGCCAGTAAAGCAATTTATTTAGAAAAACAGACATATCAATCTATGGTAATTACAAATTGCAACAGGAAAATTAAAGTAAGTACCTCAGAGGCACTTGTTGTGGAAGGGACTTTCAAATAGAAACATACTGGGTGGAAAAATACAATATGTATTGTTTCTGTCCACAGTCTAGATTAGTTGCTGCATTAATATGCACTAATGTACATTTATGCACTCCTGCTAATCATATCCAGAGGACTTCTGAAGTAAATAGACTTGCTGTGTTCCAGCTAGTCCTGTTGTACAAAGCACAGCACTAATCAAGCAAGTTATCTGTGCAATTAGGGAATAGAAATCACTGGGGACATCACGTATTATGATTTGTCTTCTCTATTTTTAAGATCCTGAAATGCAAATAGATAATAAATTGTGTTAGTGGTAAATTTTTATTATTCTGTCTTGAAATTAGTGTTAGACAGGCACCCAAATGGCTCATGCTGTCAGAAATTGCTGCCTTCTTTCATCCCTTCCCCCCTCCCACTCCCCATGCATGACATGTTGTTGAAGCACCTCACCCTCCTTCCTTGCCAGAAAGGCAAGAATGGGGCTACTGTTAGGTCCTGAGCTATCCTAGAGGCAGATGCTTTTCTCTGCCTTGCAACACAGGGAAGGCAGGGACAGGCAGGAGAAATCAGAGGGAGTCAGGAAAGCAAGTGCTCTGATCTGTGCAAAACACTCTGAAATGCCCCTTCTGACAGAGAGTATCTCTGAGTCTGGGGGAGGGAGGCTGTCCTTGGGCTGGGCATCAGGAACCACGAATTTGCTCTTTTTGTTTGACTGATTATCATCAGGAAATCTCTGGCAGCCTGAGTGTTGTCATTCCTCCTGGAGCCCCAAAACTGGTGTACAATAAAGATTGTGGCAGTGGAGGCCAGCCGTGCAAACCAAGCACACCTTGGCTTGGGTGGCCCAGGAGAGTGACAGCAGCCAAACTAACTGATTTTTAAGAAGTAGGAAAGTCTTTGCACATAGGGAACAATCATCTCTTCCACGTTTGCCTGAGCCATTCATATTTTGGCTAGAGTATAGGCTTGAATTCCCAAAATTACTTATTGGGGCTTCTTCTGTGTTTCCATTTATAGCCTCAGAAAACTGTTGTCATAAAACCACGTCTAAGGTGTGTCATTTGGGAGGGTGCAGCACCACACTGATTCTGGGAATCAGTAACCAAAGACGGTCCATGCACTTAGGAACAGAGGACATGTGGTCTGAACCAGGAAGAAAACTCATAGAGTTAATATTTTTTCTAGCAGATGTTACTTAATGGAGAAATTTAATCAAATATCCTTAGTCCTTCGGACAAGTCTGTGCAAAGCTGTGATGGAAAGGTAGCAAACAGGATAGGAGGTCCCTTACCAAAGTCATAGAGGAAGGTAAATGTACAAGCAGAGAAGGATCTGGCCCACAGTATTTGTATATTCATCTTTTCTTTATCATATCATATCATTTATTTCCTATAAAATAATGTAAAATTGTGTCAAGTGATAGGTGACCACTAGTAGTTCTTAATCTAAATGTTGGTATGAAGATGCAGAAAGAACAGAGTGAATTGTTCATCCCTCTGGAGGGTGGGGAAAACTTCTAAATATGAATAGTTTTGAAGACTGGATACATCCCACTTGTTTTTACAACCTGAAAAATGACCTAAATATATTTGAAGGCACTTTATTTTCTCTGAATTGGTTGCTTATGTGACATAAGTGATATAAGCCAAGCACATGTGAGATCTTTCTGGGGGGTGGAGGATTGGTGTCAGTGTGCCATAAATAGAGCTCTCAAATAGCCAGGCCTAGGAGCTCTGGATAAAGGGCAGCTGTTAGAGGATGCTGAGGTGGATGTGGACAGCAGGAATTTATCCCCAGTTAGCTCAGAAAGAAACCACTCCTTGCACGTGTGTATTGACCAGTGCGTCCCGGGGCGCCTGCTGTCAGGTAATCTATCGATTGCAGACGGATTGCTGCAGCAAGGAGAAGCTCTCAGTCAAAGCATGGTTCTCTCGCAGCAAGATGTGCAGCAGCTGGAGCTGACCAAAATTATTAACTGCCAAAAACATAGTTGGCATGTTTGATCATCTCCCTCCACTGTTTCCTCGGATTCCTGAATATATGTGTATTCAGAGCTGGTTTTCTCAAGGGTGTGTGAATAGAGCAGGTTTGTTTTTTACAGACTTTCAGTAGCAGATAAATCAATAGTTGTAGTCCTGAGGGGCAAGGGCGTGACACTGCCAGCCAACCACGGGGCTTGAGCCACAGCCTGTGGAAATCATCTGTTGAGAAAGGTAGAACACATTCAGGCTGCAGAGAAAGGGAAAATTGAGCAAAGAAACTAAACTTAGCAAAGTTAGTGGAAACCAGAAAGGAGGAAGGGCTGCAGATGTTGGGCAGACTGAACAAGACAAACCCTGCTGTCTGTTCAGTGCTTCTTCCTCTCCACATTTCTCATGTCTGCTGGTCTTTGGAATTTTGTGGGAGGTTTGCATTCATTTTCTTATAAGATTATTTTCAAAATGAAAATCCTTGGATTTCTTAAAGTGAAAGGAAATAAATTTGTTACTGGGTTTTCAGTATTCCGGTGTTTTTGTTATTGGGGTGCTGTAATTTATAACCAGTAATTTTTCTTGGCATCTCTTCATTGTTTGATGTTAACTGAATGAAAAATTCAAATTGCAAATATTAATCTGAATTACAGATGTTTTGAAAAGAGAAAAAACTTCCACTTTCCACATTCAGACCTTATAGGTGGAATATCTTGTTTTGGAGGGAGGGAAATAAAAAAAAAACAACCCAAACAAAAACAAAGCAACAAAATAAAGCAAAAGCAAACAAAAGCCAACCAAACCCCCAAAAACTAAGCCCACACCCTCCAGAGGGTTTCAGAAAAGTGTGCCCAGAGGCCCTGGCTCAGAGAAGTGCTGCAGCACCTGCTCGGTTTCCAGGAGCAGTGCTTCTTTCAGCATCAATAACAGAGCACTTAGAGCACTGATCAAGCAACTCGCTCATTGGAGACAAGATTAGCTTCAGCTGATCATATCTGCAGCAGCTTCTGTCTCCTTCAGACCTTCCTCCACTCCCTTGAACAGAAAACGAAAAGAATGTGTTTTTATACCTCTGTGGAAAATGGATTTGGGATTCTCTAGAAATGTTACCCTTCTATTTATGTAGGACCTGCTTGCAGATGGGGTAATCAGCAGTGCCTTTGTGTATGCTGTTCTAGACATCTGTGTCAGAAGGTCATGTTCTTTTCTCTTAATTAAAAAAAGGGGGAGGATTTTTTAATAACTCCTAATTTTTAAAAAATCTGCTTTATGAAACATCTACTAGTCAGTGGTGCTTTGTTATACAATTCAGCATGCCCCTATAAAACTCAGTGCCAAAGCAAAAAATGGGATGGTGAAATCCTTTCAGTCCAGAAACACAGCTGGACTGCAGCTCTGGTGCTTTGCAGAGAATCTGAGCTCTCTGGAATACACACTTGAATTGTCACGTAGTCCCAAATACATGCCTTGAATGTGGGCCTCAACCTCCATTTGATGGGAGAAGCTTGGTAATTGTGGGTGAGAACATGATGCCATCTGAGTGCTTGTCTGAACAGCATCTGCTCTGTCAAGGGGATCATGTAAAATCTGGCTGCTTTTGGTGACTCCAGGGTTTCAGTACTCTGTCACAACAACGTCAGGGCACATCCAGGTCCTCTGGATCCTGTTTTTGTTAATAGAGTAGCTTCTCTTCGCTTTGAAGCTTCTTCCCATATTCTCTTCCTCCAGTTAGCAGGTGAAAAGTTTCAAGGCTAATGAAGCATCCCTTTCCATGCTGGGCCCTCCCTGGTGTCTGTAGGTTTTGGTGTTAATGGGCAGGGTGGCAGAGGATAGAGGCCAGGGCAGGGTTCAGTGCCCAAGTTTGCCCCAGGATCACTATCAGTGTACTGCTAGCTCAAAAAAAATATAAAATCTAAAAAAAGGGGCATTTTTTGAGTAGCTGACAACAACCTATTTCTGCCAAAAAACTGTCAGTTCAGGCAATGAAGTCAGATGAAGAAAATGAAGGTTTACAGGTGCCATGGTTAAGTGCATTCCTTTCCACCTGAATCCAAACAATGTGGATCCACACGCTCAAAAGCTTGAAATATAATTGTGGCTAATGCTCACACAACACCTTGGATGCAGAAGGACAGCAGTTTTCAGGTTCTGAGACACTTGAAGATGCGACTTTTGTCCCTGCAGTTGCCGAAGTTGTCTGTCTTATTTCTTGGATCCTCCCAGTACAACATTTCTGAACAGGCATCAGAGGATTTGCAAGGCAATGCAAAATGACATTGGAGATACCAGTCCCAAACAAAGACAGGTGAATGTATGATAGATACCAAAAGGTCAAATTCTGCACTGACATTTACCAAGACGTCTCTGTAGGTCTTGATATTTTTTTCTATTATCCCTGTGCTTACGTTTTATATTCATGTTGTCTAGATTCTACAGTTCTCACCTCCAAGCACACCTCTTATTTTAACCATCTCTTTATTCCTGTCCTCCTCTGTGTGTGTCTATATGTCAAAATAATTGCTATGTACCTTGCTATACATTTATATGAAGTTATTTAAGGGTGACAAATTGGAGCACTGCAAAAGCATGAATATGTTTATAGAATATAGCCTAAAACCCTGGTTTTCTCAGAAATCAAATCCAGTAAAGGTCTAGTAGACAACTTGGGAGACCTTGAAAGAGGAAACTGTTGGGAGAATCCTACATTCCAGGCACAGCAGCTTACTAAATGCTAACAGTCATAGCAGTGGAGCAGAGAACAACATGAAAGGAGAATTGTTGAGTTTAGGTTGCAATAGGAAGAAAGCATAGAAAGGTAGAGAACCTTTAAGTCTAGGCTTGGTGGGAGCAACTTAAAAGTTCCTTGCAGGGCTTGTTTTATTTAAAGGCAGACAATAGAAGCAGAAGTAGGTAGTCTCACAAGTCTCAAGTTACCCTGTGTTAGGATATCATGAAGTTAAATTTTGCCCCATTTTATAATGGTAGCTAGGTGAAACCAAGATATTAACTGCAAAATAACCAGAAGACCAAACTTATCCTTAAATTAAGAATTTCTGAAGGCCAGGAAATAGTTGGTCTGAATCCTGAACTTTGCTCTTTGGATTTGTGAATGCATTAGTAACTTACATTTCTCATTACTGCCTGCAGATCATGGGATGTGACAGCTTTGAGGGTCTCCATGTCCGGTGTGGCTCATACTGACTGTAATTTAAAAGGGAGTGTTTGAAGAACTTACAGATGACAAAGTTAAGGTGTAATTTGTTTGGAAATGCTAAAGTTCTCTGTGCCAACCTCAGTTCAACATCCTTGTTCATGCTCTAAAATACACTGTTTTAAGTACTTGATAGTTTATATCACTGTGCTGCTGCTCTTTCTTTCTGAATTTGAGTATCTGCCGTGGGTTGTAAAAGGATCTTGCAAAATAGATGGGATTTCAGACTTAAAACTC
Organism: Edolisoma coerulescens; assembly: GCA_013397115.1. Taxonomy (NCBI): domain Eukaryota; kingdom Metazoa; phylum Chordata; class Aves; order Passeriformes; family Campephagidae; genus Edolisoma; species Edolisoma coerulescens. Next base: position 775,772 of record VWZW01001754.1, read on the forward strand.
TGTGCTGTTTAAGGTTGTGGAGGGGCACTCACCTTGTCAAAGCTTCCTCAGTGATGGGCAATTGCTTAACAGGGTCTTTTGTACAGGTAGTGTGTTGGAAGCATTACTGTCACCTCGTGTATCTTCCCTTAAGTTAAATCAGAAGGACATATCCGGCCATTAAAATGTAACATCTAAAAAAATAGTGTGAACTGCTTGTGAAGTTCCATGTGAAACAACTTCAGGTTAAAGGTATTTCTGAGCTTTTTTTCCCCTCTATTGTAAGCCCTAAGCCCTTACCCTCAACCAGAACATGATTGTAAATTAAATGTATTTATAGACGCTGCAAGACAAGACAATGCAAGACAAGACAATGAAGTGGGAATAATCCTGTGGTAATTGCACAGCTCATAGCAAATTTTCTTCTTTTTCTTTTCTACCCTTTTGTATGTTAGTTGCTTCATCAGCAAAAATCTGGGTCACACGGGGTGGGTGTAATGGGGTTTTTAAAAACATTCCAGACTTAACAGAGCCATAGAAATGTGAAGTATTCTTCTTGCAGTAATATTGCTAATCATAAAATGATGCGTGATTAGGTGCAAATTAAGTAGTAAAACAAAATAACAGAGTGAGTAAAAAGATCATTAAACTGAACAGAAGGTGATATTAGGAGCATAAAACCCACTGAGAAACAAGTTTATATCAGAGTAACAAATAGGTTCTCTAATCTGAGATCTGTATCTCTCAGCTTGTACTCAAAATGCACTTCCTCTCTTTTATGGGAAGCGGGTCTTTAAGTACTCAGAATGCAGGAGCAAGTTTCACTTCTTGTCTGTCTGCATGAGGCGAACACGATCAGGAAAGAGATTACAAAGAAATAAAAGGATATTTGAAGTGTCAGTGATGACAAAGTGTGATCCAATTCTGCTGCTGGTCTTTTTAAGTAGAGTGGTAAAACTGCATTTTTATGTAAAGTGACTTTCCTCTTTTGGTTCATATCCCTTTTTAAAGTGCATATGGAGAATAACTTGTTCCACTGCTGTTGCCTCCTTTCACGGGTGAGTTTTGATCAGAACTAAGCTTTTGATGTCAGGTAACGTTTATTCTATTTCATTGGAAACAGTTACGTGATCTCTGTCAAAGAGCAAGCGCTTTGCTTATCCTCCATCTGAAGCCTTACTTTTGGAATTAGCCCTAGGTGCTCAGGAGTCACATCTCTGAACTGCTGCATCCCAACACGCCTTTTGTTTCACCGGTGAATTGTGCAAGTGCAAACCTTTGTGTACATCGAGCAGTTCTGTAGTTTTGTCTCCTACTTCAGTGGGTTCTTTGTGCCTCTCCCATGTTGCCTATTTTTTTTTGCTTTCGTGTGCAATGCAGCTTGCTTCACTTGCAATGTGCTGCAGCTCATGTGTGTTTGCTGCTGGATTAGAGAGTCAACATTTCTCTGATTTTAGTTTCCTGTGACTCCATGTCATTCTTAAATAAGACTTTATTTGGTATGAGAGTGCATATATTGTAAAGGGAAGAATAGGACAGGTAACACTTTTTAAACTTAGAAATAACAAAGTATAATAGAGAAAAGAAAAAACTGCAAGTTTGTTTAGGTATTTCAGTGAAACCAACAGTAGACCTTCCCACTGATAACGTATCAAATGTAAAAGTTGTGGACCAGTATTTTAGAGGAAAAACTGTATTTTAGATTTTAGGTCACTAAAGAATATTATTGCCGAGGATTAGATTTGCAACAAAAAGGTGCTATAGTCTTGATGAGGGAAACAGAATTATAAAGCTCAAGTAGCTGTGCATAACTGCAAATCAGATGCTACAGCACACTTCTCATCTAACCACTCGGCCAACATCCACATTGGAAATGGAAATAGTTTTCAGGAGAGGAATGAGGTTCATCCATTCTCTCTGAATAAATATAGTTGTCTTTGCTTGTATCCCTCATTGTCCTCATCCTATGAACTTACATGTATGAGGGCCAGATTTTTTCTCTGTGTAGAGAAGCAAGGCTTATTGCTGGCTTCTCTAACTTGGAAGCTTCTGACTGTAACAATTTCACCAACAATGAGGATGTTTATTGAGTAGAAACCCACTAGAGGTTGGGCATTTCAATTAGAGAACATCACTCCTTGCCAGAGCCTACCATAGCAGATGTCTCATTTTCTAATACAGTACTGAATTCTTCCTGACATTTAAATTTTCGTCATGGCAATGCTGTTCTGCAGATATGGAGGCAAACTAAATTAATCTGCTGCGCTTTAAGGGGAGGAGAAAGGGTTTGAGTCTTTGTGCATGTGTGTGTGAAGAACATGCCATGACAAATGGCAAAACTCTTGATGGCTTTGTTACGGCTGTTGTTTGTTTTTTAAGTAGTAGAAAAGTATTCTGAAGACATATGGAAATGCAAAACAGTCTAAGAAATGAGAACTATCTGATGGGATACATGATGAAAAGCAGGTGTACTGTGTGGGAGGGCAATGGAATAACCTCCAGGACTTTATTTATGAGAATGTCCTTTATCTCTGTCTTCCTACAGCAGACGTGTGGCAAAACTGTCTTTTCAAAAGTGGATCAAAGAATGCTACCCATACATTCTTCTCATCTCCCATTTATCCTTCCATGTCTGTCACACAACCCATTTATTCTAGGCTCCAAGGAAAGTGGAGAATTAAATTTTCTGCCAACTTGATTTCAATGCCATCTTCCTTTGTTTCAGATTAATTGGTGCACAGTGTGATGTTCTTAAATAAGCTGTTATCTAACACCGTGAAAGTGATGGAGAGGCAAGGGGATACATCCATAGTGACAGTACAGCTGCTCCCTCATAGGATGTTGTGGCTTTTCAGACGTGACTTGTGATCTTCAGGTTCTCTTCAGTAAATCACTGATGGTCCCAAGGCCAGATAAGTTCAGTGGATGTAGGCACAGAAATATCATGTCACTTTACACTAAAATTTGCCCAGAGCCACCAGAAAGACTAATAACTTGCCAAGCGCTACTTAGGTGCCCTGTGCACCTTTAAGGTTATTTTCTCATGTCATGGGCATGCTGAGATGCATCTTGCAAATGAGTTGAGACCTGGGTTGTCCTTTCCTGAAGCTATTCAAACACCCTCCTAAATTTTTCCTCTCTGATATTTTCTTTTAATGGAAGCATGTTAGAAAAGTATTGGCTTCTGTTTACTTGAAGGTGAAGAGAAACAGCCCTTAGTTGGGACATTTTCCCTCAAAAAGAAAACAGTCTCTTTTTAAAAATCACAATTAAAGCAGCCTTGCTTTAATTATTAGGTTATTAGGTCCTTTTGGCAAAACCTCAGTCACCCTGTCTCTAGGAGGAGCAATGTGGGCGAGTGATGGTGGAGAAGGGGGAAAGTAATGATGAGAGAACAGCTCGAAATTAAGGCCCACAGAAATGGGGGAGCTTAGTCTCATCCAGCTCTGCGTTTGGATCCATCTCTGTTCTCGCTGAAATCAGTGGCATGGCTCCCACTTCCTGCAAAGGCATGAGAAGGAATGCTGAACCCGCAGTGCTGTCTGTTTTCCTAGGATACGTGTTTGGGAGATGAGGAGAGATGGAAAATCATCAAACACACTGTCAGCAGTTGTGTAATTGACTGTTTGTCCGTTGCTGTGTGATAGCTACAGATAAGAACACGGGGCCTCAGCTCGCTGTAGGTCCATCTTGCCCCTCCACACACCCCTTGGTAAAGACGTGGAGCAGACTTTCCAAGACAGATGTGCTAAAAGAAACAGAATAACTGGGATCATCTACATCCATGGATTTTATGAATGGTATATTGGAAAGAGCATTAAATACCAACATGAGTCCAAGTACAAAGCCTGCATTCTGTTCCAAGCTCACAGATGGATAATTCACTATGCAAGAGATTTTCATGACCAACATTTCAAGCAATCCTGTTTGCCTTGGACCAGCTTTCTTTAAAAAGAGAAAAAAAATCTTAACTTCTTGTATCTGGAAGTTTTGATTTCTTTTGGATAGAGTGTAAAGAGAGGAAGCAAAGAAAAAAGCTGCCTGAGGATTNAGTTTTGATTTCTTTTGGATAGAGTGTAAAGAGAGGAAGCAAAGAAAAAAGCTGCCTGAGGCACAGGAATCTTTGTTATATCCAGTTAAACTGGAAAGTGGCAACTGGAGTTTGGATGGCAATGAGTCTTTCATAAGATGTGTGCTACGCTATGGAAGTCAGTGCCACAAGATTTCATTCTAGCTAGAAATTTAATAAGAACCATGAAAGTGGTTGGAGTATCAATAATATTTTAAACACTTATTCAAAAAATAAAGCTTTAAAAGACATCTAAGTCTTTGTGGTATCAGCTCTTTCTTAGACCATAGTGAAAGAACTTCTTGTATCACCCTTACTTCTCTCTTGCCTTCCTCTATTGCTTCCATCAGTTATCCTGCTTGCATTCTGAGTCACAAAACTCCGCATCAAAATACTCTGGTTTTTCCCACTTTGGACAAACTGAGCCTGCTCGTTATTAGCAGCAGTCTCAAATGCATTGCTCCAGGAGACAGTGTTAAGTACTACTCTCTGTTTGCCAAGCAACAAGCTGTGAGTTAATGCTCCTGGGTGCCCACCCTCCTATTTTTGTCTGATTCCTGTTTGTGTTTAGCACAATGAAAGTGGAGTGCTGGTGATGATGATTTTGGTACAATTCATTGCACTGAGTTACAGTAACTGTCTGGCTAGAAAGATTATACCTTAGCATGCTTGCCAATGCTGCCCTCATTTTATTGGGCAAAATTCCCTCTTGTAATTGGGCAAATGAGCCTTCCTAAAGGATGGTGATTCACCTGGTGCTTAAATGCCTGTGAAGCTGATGAGGACTTCTCATGTGCATGTTCAATATCTGCGTGCATGCACGAGTGCACACTGCTTTTTAGATCTTAAATGCAAGCCCACTCTGGGCAATGTTTTCCTTTCTCCCAGAGGGAAGCTTCTAAATATCTATATTTAAATAAACGTAAAAACCTCTGCTAATTAGTTCACAGTAATAAGTTTTACATGTTCATCTTCTCACCCATGTCCACTTAACATTGTGGATAATGAAGACAGGTGATGTGAGCAGCACTAAAATTTCTGTCTAATCAACAGCAAGATGAGGTGTATGCTTGCAAGAGTGAGGCAAACCAATGCTGTAATCACACACAAGATACCTTAAGCATTTTTCCCTCCAAACTGCAAATGTTGTTTCAACAGAAAAGCAGATATTTTGCCCTCTATTTTGTCTCACAGTCATCACTGCTAAAGTTTAGAGGTTGCTTGCCCCTTTCAACTGCAGCCTCCACATGCGAAAATGCAACATTGCTATGGTAACAAGCTGCTTCTCCCATCCATAAAAATAAAGGGCCAGCTTTTCTTCCCCAGTGATAACATCTTATGTTTAACTGCCTTGAGCAGTGCTGACAGGGGCAATCTTGTTACAATAGCTGGTTCTTCTTGGTCAAACAAATTAAAAAACTACCTGTGGAAACTGACTGTGATGGACCCAGTCATAAATCCTTAACTCTGACTGATATTTAGTGCTCTAAACAAATTGATGAAGTGTCCCTCTGGCCCTCCTTCCCTGCAAGGTGCAGAGCACTCGTGCTGGTTTCTTATTTGGAGCAATATATGAAGTTGAATTCCAAGCATTTTATTGTTTGGTTTTTTTAAAATAAGGTTTCAACCTGGAGTGCTTTAGGTTAGACACAGTCTGGTAACAAGTACTAGGGACTGCCATCTAAGACACTTCACAGGAATAGAGGTAAAATACGGTAATAACAAAAATGTACACAGTGCTATGGCCTAAGAGATCATTGCACTGTGTCCTCTGCTAGGATTCCTGTCTACCTCTTGCCAACCGTCCTGCTGCTGTACCCAAATGCCTCTCATGTGCCCTCCTGAAGGACAACACTGTTCTCAACATACAGCTGAAAAATGAAATGCAGAATGGGAAAGAAGAGTATTTTTACTCAATTGTATGTTGACATATTTAGAACAGACTGTGCTAGAAACTACAGGTAGATAACTTGCTCGGTTGTTGAGTTTCGTCAGAGGTGTGGAGCTGAAACTCCCAGTGTCTCTGATCAGACCTCTACGTACCTGAATATACTAAGCTGGGGAAAAGGATGGTAGGACCTGCGCTGAAGTGACTTGCCACAATAGCTCAAGAAACAGATCCCACAGCAGTGAGACGGGCAAGGAGTGCAAATTGCTCCCACAAAGAGCAAAGGAAGATGGAGGAAAGGCATGGCATGGGCATCCAGGGACACAGGAGAAGTTTGGAGGTTTTTCCTGTTCACTGGATGAAAGGGTCACACAAGGGTCCTCCTTCCCTGTGATGCTGCAGTTTCATGGCTTGTAGGTGTGAACGGATGTGCCTGGGGCCAGACTCTGTTTCCTGGTGTGCAGAGCTCAGCAGAACAGGGACAGGGGGTTCTCCACTCCCAGGGTGCTGCCCCCCAACAGGACCGTGCAGCCACACTAGCTCCAAGAGCCCACCTTTTTCATCCCTGCATAGGAAGTGACTCTCCATCCAGTATCTTGAGTGAAGGAGCCAGGCATAGAAGACCAACAATGTCTTCAGGGTGAAATTATTTGCTTTCGTAATAGAAGGAAATGAACAGTTGAGGGGGGCAGAACAGCAGTAGGTAATGCAGGATAAAGGGTACGCCTGTGTTCAATGGATTGTTTTGAGGATGAACAATACCAGCTCAGTGCACTAGGGTCTGACTTTAGGAACATTTTCCTGATGGGCTCCCTGGTGGTAAAACTGTGTGTAGCTGCCATTTAGGGACTTGTGCTCCTAAAGTCGGTAAATGCAGTCTCATGGTTAGTGCAATGAGGCATTATATTCTATAATTTTTTAGCATTATCATTTTATTCCATTTGTTTCAGATTTCAAGGCATCCTAGTGTTCAGTTTTCCTTACTCTGAAAACTCTGCTCTCTCTGTTATTCAGGTGAAGTTGGGTACAGTAGGCTTAAAACTTGATCCTCCCCAGCAGAGATGCTGTTTGGGATAAGGATGGTTTGGAAATGTTGTCTGGAGTGACAGTACTTTGGAACTTGAGCGTACATCAATACCTACTGCAATCTGTATGTACTGCTCTTAAAACATAAACTATGTACAGACATTTAGAGCTTGAGACAGACTCCATAAAACAAAATAATTACACTTGATGCTGAATATTCCCTGCAGGGCCTGCCCCTGTGGGAAAAATGTAAAGAATCTATACTTTTGAAGTGTACCAGAGTGTTCCAGTAATGTTCCAAAACGCATGTGTTGCCAACATGTCCATATTTCACAGCGAAAGCTTATCCTTCCTAAGGTCTGAGGGCGTGAAGCCCTGTTACTCATTGGCTAATAGCAGGCTTCAGCCACTGACAATCAGCCCACTGATACACAGCATGCAGTGGTAGCTGGTACTGCAAATGGACAAAAAAAATATAGGTTTAAATAACTTATATGGCTTTTTGTGCGCTTGGTGTACAAGCATTATCTTGTGCAAAGGTTATTCAGGGCCATTCCATCCCCTTCTGTACTTTGCTTAATTGGAGTCTAGAAGCATTTGATAGATAAAAAGATGCTTCTGCAAGCACATTTGAATTGAGGTCTTTGAGATTTCAGAGAATTTTCTCCTGCCTTCACCAGTTTATAAGAGAAAGCACCTGGGGAGCACATTTCACTCCTGTAGCCGTAGCTCCTGGGCTTGCTCAGCGGTGGGAGGGTAGGTCAGACAGTGTCTCCTCGTGTTTGGCGCAGCTCCCTTTGAAGCAATGATGTGATGCCATGCCGGGGTGATGGCAGTCCTTAGGAAGCCTATATTCCTCTCCCGTTTAAGAGACCAAAGGAAATAATTGGTTTGTAATGGTTGCCAACAGTGCAAACACTGCAAGAGGGCTGTTATGTGTTTCTCTGCTGAGTGATCGCTCCATGGGACCTCCTTTACCGCTCCTGAACACACCTGGGGCAGGTTCATACTCCTCCAAGGCGCTTCTCTGCGTGTGCTCTGCTCAAGCTGAAAGGCACCATATCACTGCTGAAAAAACTTCGCAATGTCTTAAGGCTGCAGCACTGCAGATGTGTGATGTGGGTCCCCACTTTGTGTACCTGATCTGTGCATCTCTTCTGCACAGAGGGATTGACAACTGATTCTTAACTGTCAATATTGCTGGAAGGTTTTTTTTCACTGATTGTTCAAGTGCAAAAGTCCACCAAACACCATCTTTTCTCAATGTTAATTTTAAATAATATTGGTTACTTTCTCCTTCCTTGCTTTCTTACCTTGCTCAGTAAAAGCCTTTTCTCCAGTAGTCAACACCGACGCAATCTACCTAAGTTTAATTTTTGCCTTCGAACGCAACAAATAATTAAAGAAAACTGCTCACTGCTGCATGTGCTACTTCCTGGGGCTTTACCACCATTATCAGTGTGGAGTATGATTGCCTCTTTTTTTTCCTGAGGAGGGAAGGAGGCATGCAGAAGTTTGACCAAATGCTGTAAGATTTTGGTGTTTGTTCTTGGTGTCCTCAATTTCATCACCCTGTAAAATTAGTCCTCCTCTACCCCTTCCTTGTTTGTTTTTTTTCCCTCACTTGCTGTTTTGGGGTTTGTTTGGGGTTTGTTTTTTTTTTTTTTTTAAGGTAGTGGCAATATCTGTAAAATGACCCAACAGTACAGACTGCTTGAAGAAAGCTCTCAATCTTTATAGATCAGTCTTGAGAATTTGTGATGAATTTTATCACCCTTTAAAGGAAAATGTTCTTCACTTCTGCATGTTTCCTGTTCTTGTTGAAGTTTTAGTGTGAGACACTGACAGACCTCAATGGGTGAATTCAGGTCAAGTACAATGGGTAGAGGGGTGTGTTTGCCTTGGAACATTTCTTACTGTGGAGGAGAAGAGAAAGGAAAAGGGAGAATGACCTTTCCAATCCTGTCTTGGGCTTTACTTCTTGGAGACAGAATGAAAAAAAGAAAAGAAAAAGACATCTAGGTTTGCCAAAGAGCATTATTAGAATGAAAACAGGCAAAACTCAACAGACAAATTATCTTCCTATAACTAGTCAGCTACAGGTGTAAATTTAGATCAAATCATGCTTCTCTTAGGGCAGCAACATAGTTTGTGACAGCACAAAGTGATTTTGCTATTTAGATCATTTAATTGAAAATAGAGGGGGTTTGAGACTATAAGCAAAGCTCTGGGGGCTCCCTTTGTGCTTCTGGGGCATGGTGGATTTTTGCCTGGGGGTCCTGTTCCTCTGCTGCAGAAGCACAGGACTCCGAAGATTTCCCCTCCCTGCCTGGAACTGCTGTGTTAAAACACAAAGGGAAAAAAAGATAATGAGGGTTTTTTTCAATTTATATCTGAGGGGTGTGGAAGGTGGTGCAGACGATAAATGCAAAATCAGGCTTCCTGTCCATATAAAACAAGTAATAATTTATGCACTTTTAACTGGGTGCACCTCATTACACAACAGTAAATGTTGATGCCAATATCTTGCAGCTGGCTTGCATCTGAAAGCCCTGCACGTTTAATTGTAGGGTACCATTTAGAAGGGAAACTCTCCTCAAAGACCACACAGGCATTACTGGAAAGGATATTGTGGTGTGGGAGAGGTCCAGTGGTAGGCATCCAATGGTTTGCTTCTACCTGAACTTAATGGATGGTAATGCATCTTTTATGTCATGTATAACGATAAATTTACTACACTAATAGGTCCATATGCCATAAGAATAGACCACTGCTCCAGTAAGTTCCTCTCTTCTATGAAAAATTGCTTGTGTATTGAGAAGAGGTTGACAGATAAATTGTTGGATGCTACCATCTTTGGTAAAATGATGAACTATGTCTCCAGCAAAAACTATTAAATCAAAGTCTGTTAATGAAAGAAGGAGGGGAAAACAAGAAATTAGGTAAGGAAGAGAATCGCTTCAATTCTCTTAAGTAAGCATACATAGAATGACTGCTTTAAAGAAGGGCTCTGCTGGACTGCTGAGCTGCAAAACAATTCTTTAAAATATTCAAATATTAACTTCAAGTAACTTCCAAGGCAGCTGTTAATCCTTTATTTTTCTTATTACCTCAGCATTCAAAAAATATGTGCAACTATCTATTCAAAATTTATTGAACTATCTATCAGTATATTGAACTATCAATCAAAAGATATTCAAATAATTTGGCTTTTTTTACAAATTCAGAATTACTTGGAAGAAATCTATCACATACCTAAGATCTCTGTAAGTCCCTCCTTTCTCTCCCCCATTTCCCTTTCTCTCTCCTACTCTTATCCTTCGTGTTACTTTCATCCCCAGCGTGTGCAGTATCTTCTCAGCTTAGTGGCAACAGGGAAATACATTACAGAAGAAGCTAAAATCACCTCTTTAGACCCTAGATGCAGATGGTCTCTCTTAAAATGGGGTAGTAGGGCAGCTAGAGGAGGGGAAGGTGCTGGCAAACAGGTGTGTTTATTTTTTTGAAGGCAAATCTCCACTGGGTAGGTAAAGGACTTATAACAGACACCAGGGGATCTTCTCCAGTGGGAGGATCTTAGGTGCATCATTAGCACCCATTATTTTGCCTTAACTTTAGCCAAAATATTTTAACATAAATTAAAGGTAACATTTCTTACTGGTGATCTCTTCAGCAGTGAGAAAAGCATTGAAAACAAAATAATTATTGCCATATTTCAGCAGATAGCTGCAAATTTTGGCCAAGTGGAACTGTGTTGGCTGATCCCGTTAGAGGTCATGGCTCAGGCCTTTCCACAATGGGACTGGATGGAGAATGGATGACATTTGTCCAGAATCAAAAATAAACACAATCATCATCATCATCACAGTCTCATTGTTTGTGGCACCAAAGCATGAATGTCACAACTGTGGGGGTTTTGTAAGGGCTATTATTAGATCTTGACCCTGAAAACATGTGCCAGAACTCTGCTAAAAAGAAAGAAAAAGGACATTTATATGAAAGAAATTCATTCTCCTTCAGCAAAATAAAAGCATGAATTTAACACCCAGCTATCATCTTTGAAAGGCACAGTAGAATTTCTTTTCTGTGAATAACAAGAGAAAATGGACAATTGCGAGCCAATTTCTGCTCTAGGGGCTTAAAATCATCTCTGCCAGTGTCATAGAAAAAAATCCAATTAACTCCAGTAAGCACTGGGTCAGGCCCATATTTTGTAGGGTATCTTGCTAGTATAGTCTATCCCAACAGTTCCAAACTCATGGGGCAAAACAATTATCAGTGTCAGGCTGCAGTCTACAAGGGCTGCATATGCTTGCATCAAAACTCAATATGATCCCCCCTTTACTACTGCAGAAACATATGTCAGCCTTCATTGTGCTGCCTTCCCTCACATTTGATTAAAGAATTATATAAAGTGAAGCTGTTTGAAAAAAAAACATATGGTACTTGAAGGATCTCAGATTTTTAATTATTAGTTTATCACGCCTTATAAGTAACAGAGGGAAGAGCTGTGGTCAGGGCTGCATGCATCTTGGTTTTCCTTGCAAAGCAACTTCAGACAATGCTCTTGGACTGCATTTGCAGTGCTGATTTCCTCCCTGCTGGGGTCCAGGAAAAGCAACCTTAAACGGGCTCAAGGGCTGGTAAACCGGTACCCCAGATGTCTTCATTGATTGGAATCCTCTGTAAGCAGAGTGACCAGATTTATTATTTTTCCATTGCTGTTGACATGGCTGTAGTAGTAAGGCTACAACACAAGAGAACCATGCAAACAGATTTTTTGGAGGCAGAGCCAGCTTGTAGTGATGATGAGTAAAGACTTTTGGAGTTGCAGGGCACAGTGCAGCACTCAGACTCCTGAGTTAGCTCCAACCTAGATACCCTGGGCACCAAAAGAAATGGTTTAGTGGCCGTAGTGTGAAGCCACCTTGCATTTTCTCTTTGGGTTTGAAACCTGTTTTATTAGCTTTATTTCCAGTGACTCTGGCAGTGGAATAAACATGTAATGAAGAAAGCAAATATAAAAGTGAATGCTTATGAGATAGAGGTTGCACCCAAATCATTGTGAACAACAGAGACCTGCTGGAGGCTATTTCAGCACAGGACATTTTCTGGAGTGCACTTCTGGTCTCGGTAGCCTGTTCTTTTAGTGCTCAGGCTTCCTCCATCAGCTCCTCTACATGTTTACTCTTTGCTTTTCCCTCCATTGCCCCAACCTCTTGATGACCAAAATGGCTCACTCTACCCTTCACAATCTGGGCAAGTTTACCCCTTTCACCTGTAACTGGGTTCTCGCTCTGATACGTTATTAATCATTTGGAATAATGCAAAATTCATCTCTTGGTTTTAAGCTGCATTTATGTAACAGGGACACAGTTCCCAGTAGTAGCTACGTTTTTCTGCTTATTGTGGCTATCCATTCCTACAGAGTGCTGGAACAGTAGCCAATGCACGTATTATTAAATGCATAGCCATTTTCCAAACATTTTCTGGCAAATCCCACTAAAATACTCCTGAGAATTAAAAGCTTAATTAATTATGCTGAATGTTCGGGCATTGGATCCAAAATACCACAATAGAGAATTTAAGGGAAGAAAAATATTTGAAAAGAAATCTTGTTATGTTCCTGTTTATGCCAAAAGCCATATAATTGTTCAGCTTTATTTGTGACTACAAAAATGGAAGTTTTATCCCCATGATCATTTTAGCAAGGAAAATACAGATAATATTTGTCAACCGTAAACAACTAATTCTAATGGGAAGTAAAGACTCTAAATTGATGAAGACATGAGCATGAGATAGGAGTTTATCAAGGAATTGCAGGGGATTCTGCCTAGGACAACACAGAGAAATAATTAAATTCACAGTATCATTGCCAGCTAAAACAAACTGATGATTTAAAGAAAAAAAAAAGCAAAAATAATTCTCACATGAAAATGTCTTACCAGTATTTCCTTAACTGTCTTGCTTTAGAGAAAATACTGTCCTCCTTTTCCCCTTTGGCTTGTACTCAGTTTCAGGACTTTTCCTCATGGCAGCCTCTCTTAGTTCTCTACCTGTGGCCTGACGCTACTGGATCTGATGGTCACCAATATTCAGAAAATCCTGGCGAGAGTTTTTGGGTTCAGACAGCCATTTCTTCTGCAGTCCTTCACTCTAAAAAGGCTGCTTTTCATGTAAGCAAAGAAATGTAATTGAAGTACAATGGATCCCATTTTATGCTGCCTTCTAATTTATCCAGAAGAATAAGCTGTTTGAGAAATTTAATAGTCATTTAGTAGTTGTTCAGATTCTATTTAAGATTTAAATATTATACCAGCATGGAAGCTTACATATCCATTGGTTTGACTCTGGTATGAATAACATCAAGTCTCCAGTGTTTCCCATTAATTTTCTTTGGAAAGGACTTAAGCTGGATGAGGCTACTACACTGCATCTAGAGCAGACCTGGGTGCTACATCTGCCTATATGATCCAGGCATCCAGAGTTGGAGACGTGGAGGAAAAAAAAACAATGAACCTTGCTATTAATAATAGAGTGATATTGTATTTTGTGGCCCTAGCTGGGGAACAAAGATATCACGGAAGAGTGGAATTGTGAGGCACAATTTTTGTGTGAGTTAAAGTTCAAACCCATTCTTGAAAACAAACAGCTTCTAAATTTAGCATGCTTTATCTACTCTTTTTCAAGCTCCCTCATCACCACTTTTCACCCATTAGGCTGTGACATCCATCATCCCCTCAGCCCAAAGAGGCGAGGGATCTGATCGCTTCAGCTGGAGGTGAGCAGAGAGAGCCTGACACCATCAGCCAGTGCCCACCCAGGCGGAGTGCTCTGATCTTATTCCACTTTGAAATATTCAATTAAAATAGGTGTAAAGGATTGACAAGACCCACCAAAAGTGGCTCAATATTTCAAAGAGAAGAACTTGTCATGCTGGGCTGCAGGGTGTGAGAATCTACATAGGAGGGCAAAGAGAAAAAGATTTTTAGTTATAAAATATTCAGGAATATCTTGGCTCAGCTGGGGAAAGAGGATAGGAATTTGCTGCTGGAAGATAAAGCTCAGAAGAAGAGTATTTCAAATTTAAACATATCTGTATTATTCATCCTAGCTTGAAAGAGATCGGGCAGTCCCTGTGCTTGGAGAAGTTGATTTTTGTTTTTTTAAATCCTGGGTTTAAATCAGGACCATTGTGGCCACCTTGACACTGCTGGTTAGGCTGTTGTGAGGTGGGTGCAAAGCCCCTTGAGTTTAAAAATGTGAATTTGCAACCCTAGGTACAGAAAACACAACATTTGCACTCTGTTTGGGCTAATTGCCGGCTTTTCAGCTATGTTTTTCCACAGTGGCTGGAGATTTTCTTTACTCAGGTTGATTTTGAAATCTGGTTTAGTCTGGGAAAAGGAGGAATATTTTCTCCTCCTTTCTCAGCAGACTCACTGCAGGCTGATGGCTGGTTTTATGCTTCTTACTCCTTCCACTAAGAGTAAAACTGGGTTGATAGCGAGCTTTTAGTTACTCTTGTCACAAAATTATGTATAATTCTCTCCGAGCCCACTAAAAATGCATTTAAAGTTTTGCAGATTTTGAGTAGGTGATGCCAATTTCCTGAAACGACAAGAATCACGAATTTACAATCAACTTGGTATTCAGAGGAACAACCACGAGCTGCGTTGGCTCTTGTGAAACATAAGCGACGGCACTACGAGGATTCCCTTCAAATCTCAGTTCTCCTGGTGGTGCTTGAGCATCCTGAAGCAGTTATCTGTTTGTGACTTCCAGCTGCAGCTGCTCTTTTCTTACATACTGCAAGGGATGTGTTACAAGTTACTATGAGAGAGAAATGAGGAGTAACTGAAGAATCCATGAGTAAGGGGGTCCAGGAATGCAGCTCAGAAATGTCAGCCAGACAACAGCGGGGATGTGCTGTAGGTCCAGCATGCTCCTTCCTCACTGGCACAGCTCGTAATCGAACAGACCTTGGCAGCTTCCTGGAGAGAAATCTCAGCAAATGCAGCAGCTCTTCCTCACACCCCAACAAATCCATGGGCAAGGCTTGTTTCCTCCGTATCTCTCCTGTCTCGTCTCACATGGAGAGCTCTGCTACATTTACAAGATGTAGAAGTTCCCTTTTCTCCACCCAGCTGTATTCCAGGCCCCACCTCAAGTGCCAGCCCAGGGATGTGAAGTGTTGTTTCCTGATTACTCACTCACAGCCAGCATGTACATGTCCTGCCGTATAAATGATTTGCGGGAATTTTTTGAAAATGTCATACGCACATAAATCTTGAGATGATTCCTACTTGTGCTGGTTTGTGGGGCTTGTCTTCCTGAATTTATAGTTTACAGGAAACCAAATGTGCACCCTACTAGAAATTACTGGAAGAAAACGCTAGTCTTATTTAACTGGAATGGGGAAAGCAGTTTTTCTAGCACTTTTGCAGATACTCCTAAAAAAACAGTAGGAAAATTATTGGTACTGCATTTCTCTCTTCCTCCCTCTGCATGTGGAGCACATAGCCTCTGGAAGTCTGTGATTTCTGGCTTCTCTTGTAGGAAGTGCTGGTCATCTCCAGCTCGGGTATCTTTCTGTGGGTTTGCATTTTAGGGGCTCCAGTGTTCTACACTGGGGAATTCAGGTAACCTCCACAGTTCAGTGGTGGGAATTGTCAGGAGATCCCACACCTGTGGGTGTCTCTGTCACTTCTTTGAGTCACTTTGCCAAAACCACAGCGGCTGGAGGTTGCTGCCTCCTCTGGGAGGGCCGTTCCCTGGTCGGTGCCCCATGTGTCCATAAACACCTCCACCTTCAGACAGTGTCCCTTAAGGCTGTGCAATGCAAGCTGCAGGTGGAAACAAGGGGAGGGATCTGCTGGACACCTCCACGTAAGAGGAATGTTAGGGACATGCTGGTCCAAGCTTTCTCCTCAGTCACCTTTCTGGCTGTGCTCCATATTAGGCTTAGCTGAGCCCAGCTGAGTTACTGTGATAGCTCTGCAGTGCTCTCCTTCCATTTATCCTTTTAGCATCAGGGCCAAAGGTAGCTCTCTTCCCCCTCTCGGGGAGGAACAGGCTGAGGGGATCACTTGGTAAAATGCTGCAGCCCCTTCAATTCTGGAACTAGGTAACAGTTCAAGAAAAGGTTCAGGCGAGAGCTGAGGGTACTGTTTGGAGGGGAGAAGGTCAGACAAGTTCACAAACATTGTCTCCCTCTGTTAGTCTTCTCCCGTATTTATATTCAGATCACAAACCCTCAAGTAACTGCATCTTTCCTTTTAATGAATGCTTTTTCACTCCAAAAATGCACGCTGTTTCACAGTTGAAATACTTGCTTGAAGAATGTGTTCCTGCTATTTCTAAAGCACTCATGTTTTGGCACCCCAATAGTCTTTAGGATGTTGCTACCACTGTTCTGGGTGGGTCTGAAGGGTTTGGTGTTTATCACAGATCTGTGACTGGCTTCCTCCCTATGGCTTGTTCATCTAGCGGACACAAAACAGATCTAAAGCTTTTGTTTTCTGTGGTATTTCAGAACAGCTTTATTCTTGACTATCCAGTGGAATTTGCAAATAAAAGAGCCTTACCCAGCTTTACAGTCTAAACCTTTTGTATTTTCCAATATTAAGTGGACGGCTTTGTTTCGTTTTGCTGTTTAAAGAAGAAATGAGGTCTGGCATTCTGTTAAGTGACAGATGAATTCATCCTGAACATTTTTCCTTGTGTTTCAGGATGGAAAACAAGCAGCACGAGTTGAACTCTGTGCACACCCTCTCTCTCATGTGCACACACCCTGAAATGTGTGTAGTGCCAGTGTGGTCTCCTGCAGCTCAGCAGTAGGGTTGTGGCTACTGCAGGGTCTAGAAAGAGTCTAGACCTTTGTCACTGTGTGGAAAAACAGATCTTGGTGTTCTGGAGACAGCAAAAACTGACATACAGGGAGAAACAATTGTGTTATGGCAACTTCTTTGTCCAATAGTTAATAGTGGGAGTTCCCACTTCTCAGCTTGTCCCTGTCTCCTGGCAGGGACAGGAGATGACAGCTGGTCATATTCTGAAGTTCAAGATGGAATTTATTAGAGACTGCTGTTATTAGCTCTGGTATTTCTGTTGACAAACAGGTATGGGAGTCTCCCTTGCCACCTCACTCTGTCACAGGAGAGCATTAAGTGTAATTAGGTCTTGAAGATAATCGTTAATTACGGTGGTGCCGTGTCTCAGAAAGTGATGGTTACTCCTGTGCCGCGGAGCTGGTCTGTGCTCTGAGCACACAGCCCTGTAGCCTGAGGTGGATGAGGCTGTGTTCTGAGCTGGTGTGGATGGCTCAGCTCCACCAAAGCACGTGGAACAAGGTGATGCACATCCACTGATGTTCTGATGTTTACACAGGTCATCCCGAGTCTGGTCCCAAACGTGCCAGCCTCACTGGACTTGGGTTCAGGCCATATATCTACAAGAACATTGTTTTGTAACCAGAGTAATTTCATAATGGTAAATTCCTGGGGAAGAAACAGGTTCTGTTTTCATTACATTCACAGTTATGTTTCAGTCCTAACGGCAAACTAGAAAAGTCTCAGAAATATTCCAGTCAATCTCATAGCATCTTAAAATATCTCTCCCTAATTAAACAATATCCAATTTGTTCCTTGTGTGGAAACAGAATGAAGCAATTCATCTGTGTCATGGTTTTGAGGCCACGATAGACAGTGATTTTTACTATGTGGATTGAATAAAGACCTATGAAATAAATTATTTCAATTCTTCAAGCTTAATCCTTGCCAGCCTCTCAAAACACAAAATTGAATACAGTATTAAACATTGAACCCTTATTTAAACTGCTGTATTTGCTATCGTGCTGCTTTATTTTGATGGCTTTTGCTGCAAGTCAGAAACTTTTAGTATTGTCTGATATGTGATCTAACTTGACCAAGCAGATGCATATTCAACAATATAAATTCCACAGGACAATCAGTATATTGGCATCTAAGAATGAAGCTGGCAACATGGAGTAGTTTGCCGAAGCTACATGCAAGTCCACCAAAATGCATTCATGTTGTAACAGTCTATGTTGTAATGTTAATTATTTTTCTTAATTTACAATTGTTGGAAAGGATCATAAACCAGGAAACTATGAGGAAAAGTAGAGGAATTCCACATAACTACCCTTTCATAACTTTTCTTCAAGACCTTTCTCCATCCTAGTTGATCCTGCAAGCAGTGCCTTAAAGTGAGCTTAGATTGCTACTAAACCCTCAGTGCTCCCCAATCTTATTGAAGCCAAATTTGAAGTAGTTTTTAAAATGTGTTCCGTAGTGTGCACTTGCATCAGGACAATGGTGTTAAATTAAGCAAGACATAATGTTTGAAAAGGTTTATTAGGCATGTACTACTGCTCCAGGAAATGCCAGGTGCAAAGATGCCATCTGGGGAAGTTCATACCTACATTTGAACGGGATGTGAGCGGTGAAGGTCATGAACAGAGCGGGGCAGAGGCACTAAATCTAAAGTTACTCCCTAACACTGTGATGCTTCAGAACTTGAGCTCTCCAGCAGCATCCAATTGAGCAGTTCTGTTAAATATAGTGTTCTGCTCCAGCTTTGCGTTTTGGCTGTGACTGAATTCTCATCCAGCCTCCTCCACTCTGTCTGTCTTGGTAGTTTTCCTGCTTCCTTTTCCCTGCTCTTGGCGCTCTGTTCCCTGGCTCCCTTGCAAGCCTTCCCCCCTGCCCACCCTGCCACGGAGCCTGAGAAGGAACTTGCTCCGTGCTGTGGCCCCACGAAATGGGAGAGCAGGACCCTTCTCCCTGTGAGGCGTCAGACACAGCTCAGGACGCACCAGGTGCTTTCTCTTCGGATGGCTAAAGAGCAGCTCCTTCACAGCCTGCTTCATAGGTTTGGGAAAGAGAGCAGAGAATGATAAGGGCTGCTGCTTTTTTCAGTTTTTTCAGTCCTTCATCTCACAATGCACCTGCCTCCTGTTTCTTTAAATCTGCAGGAGAAAGATAGGCAGGAGGCTGGAGGGGGGAAAAAAAAAAGAAAGTTTTAAAACCATAACAACAGGTCTCTAAGAAAAAGGCAAGTTTTATCTGCTTCAGCTGAGGCAGCCTGTGAGTTGAATTCTGCCAAATTCTTTGTCCATCTCCCTTTCCAGCAATGCCCTTGTCTGCCCTGAGCACAATCCTCACCCTCTGTTTTCTTTGACTATCCCTACAAGTCGGAGAAATTCATGTTCTCATTTAAAATGCTAGTGTTGCTGGCTCTGACTTCTCATATTTTCTTTTCTTCAGACTCTTGTGATACTTGGATGTATTTTTCTAGACAGAGCTCAAGAATCTAAGGGTTATGTGAAAAGTTGTTTTTGTTTAAAGGAAGTATTTCTCTGGACTTCTTTTTGAATATGAAGAAAAGTTTGCAAAATAGCTTAAATGTTCTCTAGAGGCTCAAAAGGCAGCAAGGGTGCAATTCTCTGCTTTTTGATATCTTGGGGTTTGATCAGCCTTGTGGTTTTAGGCAATGTGACACAGGCTGGTTTAGAGCTGAGGGAAGGGGCTGTTTTCTGCATCTGCAAAAAGCAAAATCAAGATCTCACATCGAAACGTGTTGGACTGAGGTGTGGATTCACTTTCCTGTGCAGAGTCACTTCTCACCTCAGTATCTATGTGATCTGAGGTGCCACACACGTCCCTTGAAAATATGCATTTAGTTAAGGCCTTATGTTCACTTTTGCATGTCAAAGCCCAGAAGAGGCCAAAAAAATAATATTCCCCGTAGCAATATTCCCTTCCCATGGCAGTGCCTTAACCCTGTAGTAACAAGGACTGAAAGCAACCACTCCAATATAATAATTTCCTTTCTCTGGTAAGAAACAAAAGCTCTGACACATAGAACAGCTTTGCTGCTATTTAAGAGAGAAGCAGGAATATGGTGATATGGCATTTGTGCTGGGGAAACTGAAAAGAATAAAGACAGAATTCTTATTTTTATTGCCCTGACAGTTCTACGTCAGTGGACTATATGAGTACATATTAAGCAGTGTTGTCAAGAACTCCAGCAGGTTCTCTCCTAAGAGAGCTCGCTGCTAGTGCTGTTGGATAGATTCTAACATGGCCTCAGAGGTCATGTAATATCATCCTGAAGACTTTCGTATCTCTGCCCTCTTCGTGATGGGTGGGAAATGGAAATCTCTAGGCAAAGTGTGTTCTGTGTATCGGAACTCGGGAAAAAACCGGAAAGATCCAGCTTTACTATCCCATCACAGAAGCTGAGGGACCAGAGTCACCACTTCTCTGTCTGAAAAGTACCACTAATTCATAGACTCAGCCCACTTGCAGCTAAAATGCAGCTTGATCCCGTGCCATTCAGGTGGACAGGGGACACAGAGTGCTTTACCTTCATGTCTGTCCTGGGGTGACTCTATGATGTGTATCCCCTATCACCATTCTACGCCCAGAAATGAATCTTGTGCCTTTCTGTGCCTCTAAACTGAGCCTGAGAGGGGGGAGAGAAAAAAACCGAGCTAACTTTTCAAAGCAGTCTGTGCTCCAAGGTCACTACTCCTCTGTTTTGACGGCTGTGGCGAGGAAAGTGGAGGAAGCACCCTTCTTGCTTCTTAGCCAGCTTTCGGCTCTGTTTTCTCCAAAGAGAGACGGAGAATTTTTTTCTGGGACTTTGGCTTCTTCTTCTTTTCTTCTGGAACTGTGCAATAACACCAAAGCATCATCTGGGAGAACTTTCCACTGAGGCCTGGGGGGAGAGGGGACCCCCACACCAACCCAGCTCCAAAGAGGAGAGAGCCGCACCCACAAAAGGACTTTGAATTTACCAGGTTCTCTCCACAGCGAGAGGTTTTATTATTTAGCATTATTATTCTCTTCCCATGTGTTTGTTAAATAAATAGGTTTTTTCTCCCTTTTCACGTTCCTCTGAGGAATATTTCTTTCTCGAACCTGGTGAGGGAGGGGCAGTTGTAACCTGCCTTCTATCAGAGGATATTTTCCTCCAAATTTGTCTCAAACCTGGACAGCAGTTTTCTGCAGAACGGTAAAAGCACATTGCTCTAGACCTGCCCAGGCCCCTTCTCACCACCCACATCTTCACCCTAGCAGTGAAGCTCAGTGGCAGTTCGGTCAGTACTGTGGAAGGGTTGAAGGGGGGCAGTGTGTTTTGTTCTGTTTTAGAGGGTTTGTGATGTTCTTGGACCTAAAATTTTGAACTTTCCAGGCAATCTATTTAGTGATGAGCATTGAAACAGTTAGCCAATAGTTTTGCCTCAAAGCAGAGGCTGTGTATTTCTTTTTTATAACAGATTTGTATAGACCCTAGAAAACAGAGCCCAGATCTTTAGTTGCATTAATTCAGGGACTGACATGATTATTTTTTTTAAATTATGAGTACCCATGTGGTGGTTTGATGCACTAAGTCAGTCCAATGTTTATTAATAGCTTTCATTTTATATTTACTCTCTTATCTTTTTAATAAAATGAGCATATTACTGAATAAATGTGGTACGGTTTCACTGATATCACCAAAAATGGACGCAATGACTGAATCATGGCCACAATTAAAATAGAACAGATAAATCTGGAGACTCAACTGAGCAAATCACCAGATTAATGTGGCAGATAACTTGTCAAAGGTTATGCAAAATGTATTTGCTTTGTGGTGCTTTGGCATGAGGGGAAGTTGAAGGAGACTATTTTGTTTCAGTCCAGGGCTCGAGCCTGTCCTAGGCAGCATGGTATGGTGACCTAGACAGCACAGATAACACCAGTCCCTTCTGGCCTTAGGCCCTTGCCAAGTGCCACTGCCCAAAACAGATGGCAATCCATCCTGGTTCATTTAATTTGCCCTCGGCAGCTCTCTGTGAATGCGCTCTCGTTAAATCTCACTGTTGTTGCAAGTTTCTAATTTATTGTTGGTTTTTGTTCCTTATCCCTTCTGCACAGTAAGACAGAATCTGTCAGCCACATAAATGCTGTTTAAATCCTACACATTAGCAGTTTTTAAATGACATTCCTCGCTGACTGTGGACTGTCATGAAATGATGGTGGCAGAGCCAGAAAGGGGCGCTTTTGGGAAATGAGAATAGCTAAGGAGTAAATATTATTAAAAGTTTCCTAAAATGTGTGCGTTCACATTCATTACTGGAACATGAAGACACTTTTTCATCATGATAAAAATAAAATGCCTTTGAATTTTCTCTGCTGCTTCTTTTTTTCTTCAGTGTATTAATGTCCTGTGGTTGCCAGTGGCACCACAGCCAGTCTCTGCTGGAAGCTGTCTCTCAGGTTTTTGGGTGACTTGACCAGGCAGGAGAGAAGAGGCAGGTGACATTGATGCTGGCCAGAGCAGTTTTCCTTCCTTCTGCCCTGCAGTTTCCCGCAGCCATTTCCCAATAAAGTGGTTTTGGGATCCTTAATGTCCTGAGCAGTCTGGTGGAAAGGAGGGGACAAACTTCCCTCGCACCCGTCACTGGTGGACTCCATATCACAGTGGAAAATCCCATAGCCAAATAAGCATGGATGCTGCCTTTCTGCCCAGATTGTTTGGGGTTTTTTTCCTGGAATTGCCTCACTCTGTTGTAGCCAGGTGTTTTTCCAGAGAAGCAGATTAGGGAGAGGCAGTGGGTAGGTGCCAGGAAGAAGGGTGTTAATGCTGCCACTTAGGTTAATGGACATTAGTTCTGCTGACTGTGGGTCTAATGATCTAATCTGCACAGTCACCGCCTTTTCCCTACAGTTGCTATTCCTCGATCTAAATCAGGAAATTAATCGTTGTAAGATCATAACTTGCTCTGATGACTTTTAACCTAGAATCAGAAGTTGCTTTCGCACGTCTCCAAATAGATTGCTTTTCTAACTAAACAATTAAAATTTTCCCAGCTCAGCTGGAAGCTGAGCCTGTGTCCCTCGTGTAGTCTAAATTGTATGTAATTAGCTCTTTAATTTCTATTAGAATATGAAACAGCAGCCTAAGGTTCAACAAAGTCAAGACAAATCCTGTAACCTTTACAAGAGTAGCGTTAGTTCCATGTTTGTGTGGTATCAGATTGCGGTCACAGGGGGCAATTCATTCAGTAGTTTTGCTGTTCTTTGCAAGGACTCCAACTTCTGTTTTTTCTCCAGAATAAATCCCTCTTACACAGAGTCGATCCTTGCTGATGATGTAGAGAAAAAAAGCAACAGTAGGTGTCGGAGAGCAGAAACCATTCTGAAAGCAGGCAGGAGCTGAGCACTTACCCATCTGTAACATGTGGGTTTCTATCACTGGAAAAGTCTTTTTCCCTTAAGAACAAACTCTCCCTCCCACTCCCACCTCCTTTGCCTCATCTCCTTACTGGGAGCAGTGCTTTAAAGTGCCACACCAGGGAGGGCAGACGGGCAGGGGCAGACGGGAAATGAGCACAAATCACCAGCCCATTTCCCAGTTGTGGAGGCTGAGCCCAGGGAAGGGGCAGACCTGTCCCCAAGGCCATGTAAAACTTCTTAGAAATATTTTCCTGTTTAACATCATTCATCAGGACTTGCTGATTGGCAGTGCCCTGAGAGAAGGGTCGATCCAGCTTTTGTAGGTGTTGTGTTTGCCCTATGTTATATTAATATTTGTCCCTCTCCTTGACCAGGGGAGATTGAGGAACGGCATATGTGTTGGCTCCTGTATTCAGCTTCTTATTGCAATTAAATGTTCAAAATGTCTCCTTATCCCCTGGTACTATAACTATTTAGACAGCTTATTGTATGATTACATTTGTGCATGCCTCCTGTGATACAGGCTGATGAGGATTTAAAGAAAAACAGAAAAAAAAAAACCAAGAAACTGGGGAAAACTGTAAAGGTCCATGGGGGTTTGTCCATTTCTAGGCATACATTTGTGTTGTGTGTAGCACTCTGTGGCAGTTTCTATACAGTTAGAACATTTCAAAATTTTCTCTTCCTGCAACAATTATCCCACTAATAGCCATTTTTCATTACTCAGACTGCAGTAGCCTAGGTGTGCTATCTCTGTTCCAGAGACAGGAGCTGAGCCTCAGAGTCAGATAAAATCTAGAAAGAACAGAGGCACAGAAACACAAGAGTGGGGGCAGGGGGGATGCAGAATCAAACAATCACAGCAAAGGCTGGCATAAATCTCATCATTTTAGATGTGAGCTTGGTTTTCTCTGTTAAACACATTTATTTCCCCTTTTCCCATCACATCAAATCAGATAAATACACTGACAATTCATGCGGATTTATTAAACAGGCCTTAAAATAATGTGAACAAAGATACCTCTTCATATCTCTCATAGGAAAAAGAATCCTGTCAAAATTGTAGTTTAAGAAATATCAGCGGAGTTGTTTTGTTGGGGATTTTTTTGCCGTTCCTTATTGTAGGGCCAGGATCCAAGTCAGCCCTTCATTTCAGAGTAAATACCATCCTTACTTTACTCCAACCATGGCTTTTGTATATGTCTCGTATATTATTAAAAGCTCCAAACCAATAGCTCATGTTATGCTGTTTCAAGATACTGGAGCTTTGTTTTTTCCCTGTTCTTCAGGGGACTGCCAGAATCATTTGACTGAGGTCAGGAGATACTGACACCAAGCCAGTCTAAATGACAGATGACTCAAACCACATACCTAACTCAGATATAGCTTATTCATTGCTTGAGTTGGGTATAGATTTTGTTTTTCTGATCTCTCTGCACACAGATGAATTTTGTTTCCAACCGTCATCTGCTGGGAGAATAGAGATGCCGTATTTAGCACAATCTAACTCAAAGCTCAGTGAAGCGTGCAGAGACATTCCTGTTGATAACTGAAATTTAGGTTGGACCCATACAGTTTTGAACAAAATTCACATTATATTGATTAATCAAACTCTCAAAAGCAAGAGCGTTGTCACACCTTTCCAAACCGCACAGCTGTTTGCAGAGGCGGCCTTCCAGCATTTGGGAAAAGCGGGATCTGTCCGGCAATCTCCTGCAAATGAATCAGAAAGCCCAGAAATCGCCTCCAGTGAGCATCCTCTAACCAAGGAGAAGGTAGTTAACTAACAGCTGGTTTCCAGCTGACTCAGAGAAACAGCTGCCACCAAAACAGCCGCCGAGCACTCAGCACAACCTCAGCCAGGATTTTGAAGTGCTTTCTAGGTGTAAAGCCAGAACTTAGCAGCACAGCATTTGTAATTTGCAGGCATAGGTTTATGTGTAAGGAATGGAGCCAGCAGGAAAGGAAAAAAAAAGAACAAAACCAACAAAATAGAACAAAACAGAGCAAAACCCCCCAAATTCAACAACAACTAAAAAAATCAAATTCTGCTTGCACAGTAGATGCAAAGAAGTGAGTTTATGTTCCAAGATGGGGAAGAAGCAGAATGCCACTTCTCGCTTTTGGGTGAGCATATATACAACAGCTGTTGTATCTGCAAAACTTTGTGAAAGATGTGGCTACTTTTCAGAAAGCAATTTACACCAGATGTCTTCAAGGAATGAGCAACTCAGAAGTGTAATTGGAACCAAACTTTGTGAGCAGAAGAATGATCGTTCAGTGGTCCATCTAGAGCTAGGAGATATACTTGGTTTTGTCACCCAGAGTTTTTTGCTGGTTTTGTTTTCATTAAGTTGCCAGTGTAATAGACAATGTTGCCCAGGGATAACACCAGGGAGGTTCTTCTAAGAGCCACTTAGATATTTGCCATCTCTGTATTCTGTTGACCTGCTTAGGGATGAGACTTTGGGTAGTTGTATCATTAGGATGCATTTAAGCAGAAGACAAGTGATCTGGCAGTATGGGAGTGCCTTTGTTATCTTTCATCATCCTCTACACAACATTAGGACGATCCATCAGTAGACATAAAGAGATCTGTGGGAAGCCACTTCGTTTCTGGTTTTGTCCTGGAGTGCCTACTGTATATGAAATGGGTAATTCTCCTCTCATCTAGATAAAAGAAGTGACCTTACTCTAGCACTTGACATGTCAGATTTGGGAGTTGTGGTTTTATGGTTGTCGCTTTTGGTTGTTTTTCTCCCCAGAAAGGGAGATGCTTTGAGAATCACAAAAAATGAAGAGAAAGTGAAATGATCCTAAGCAGAAGAGAATTCCCACCAATTACAGAAATTTGAGCTTTTAAGAAAAATTAATTAATTGGGAGGAGAAATAAAAAAAGAAAAACCTGGGCACTGTACTTATGAAGACATAACTTTGTAATGTGTGTGCCCCATCAGAACAGCTACCTCTGTCCTGCTATTGTATCCCATCCCTGAAACAAGAGTGCATGAAAAGTGAGCTCTGGAGGGACACCGGGGCTTAGCTTGTCTGCAAGTAATGACTTTTCTCCAGCTGCTGGGGTTTAGTGGATTAGATGCCATTCCCTGTGTCTGTGGCTCTTAATAGGCGATTGCCACACGTATATATTTTTCCTACTTCTAATGGTTTTGCTTGGAGAGCTGTTCAAATTTTTAAAACTTGGGATGCTAATTTTATAATTAAATCTCAAGAGAAAAGTTACTGGGGATATATCATCACAATCAACAGGGGATGTAAATCAAACTGCAGGCAGAGTAGCAGCTCTCTGAAAATCCCAGCTATCCTGGGACGCTGCCTCTTCAGATGCTTTGGACTCTCTTCCTAAAGCCTCATTCTGAAGGTATGAGCTGTTCCTCTAGTGCTTCCCAGGCTGATTACATATTTTGAATATGTATGGTTTAGAAGGAACCAACTGGTGTCAGAGGGTAGGTGGTCAGAAAAAAAAATAAAAGTTACAAGAAACAAGATATGTAAAAATAATGTGCCTAAAACCTAGAAGACAATTTATGCATAAGTGGGAGAAAAGGAGGCCTGTATGGTAATTCCCTAATTTTCTCCAGGGTTGGCATCTTGTTTTTGTATTTGAGGTTCCTTCTTTGTGTCCCTGCATTGTGTGAGTGCCTTACTATCTGTTGTATCTTTCTTTACAGAGACCACAGGCACTGTCCTCATTTTAGCATCACCACACAAATCCTCATCCATAATCACACAGAAGTGTGTGGCAGAGCAGTAAGGTCTCTCCAAGTTTTAGGACAGTGTCCTAACTTTGGGCTACGCTTCCAACACATTGAGCATCCACGCCAATGCAAGGTATAGGCAGCAGCTGATGGCGGCTGGAGGAGATTCATCAGCACTACATTTGTGTCTACTGGTGTCTAATTTGTCTCTAAAGACCCTTGACGAGGGTCAAAGTTCCACATGGATTTTACTCATAGTTGGTATCATTAGTTGAATCTCCTCTTGAGGTCCTTTGGTGTCTATTGAAAAGGAGCTCAGTTCAGAGCATGTCTAGGGTCTCTGTCCTTTTCCTATTTGTCTGCTTCAATGAAACTTGTAGGACTTTAATTACTTTTGAGAAATCTGTGATTCTCTAGTTTGGTTGAAAGCAGCCAATTAAATAAATAATGTATGAGGGAGAAAAGAGTTGCATGCTCATAATCAATGTAATCCCATAAGCCCTGTTTCCACTGGAAAGGAGGCTGGGACCTGACCTCCTCACCGTGCTGTGAAGCTTTTCACGTCTCTAACAGCGAGGATGTAGCAGGAGTAATCTGCACTAAAAATGAGCAATAACTGAAAATGATTAATGCCTCTACAAAGAAAGCACACATAAGAACTTAATACTTGGTTTTGTTTGAAGCTCTGTATGAAGCTTTTTTCCCCTAAAGTTTTCACAGTGCGGTTGGGGGAAATTATTTAGCCCAAATGGGTACATGCACTCAAAACAAAGGTTGCAGCTGCAGCAAGATTAAATAATTTCTCATGACAAGTTAGTTTTGTTGTGGTTTTTCCTCTAGTTAGATGTGAACCAACTGTGATTCCATTAATAGCTTGCAGTGTTCTCTTACTTGTGGAAGTCCTGATCTAAGTGACTTAGCTTTTCGAGCAATAGAGAGATGATCTCATTATCATTCAATGAGCCAAGCAACTTTTGCTGGTTAGAACTGCTGAAACTGATGGGACAATGATTGTCACTGTTTTGAATGCTCCTGTGATTGCTTCCCGAGGATATTACCTGGGAAGACTCTCTTAACATCACACACCAGTTACTATTTTGTCCACTGTCACATGATAAATAACAGCAAAGAGAAGTCTGTAATCTTGCTAATCTACTCTTTGCCAAACTGTACATTTTACAAACAGGGCAAGAGGAAGATAAACCACTCCTTCCCATTTCTCAGCATAGATGAAGTGACAGAGTGGGAAGTGATTTCCTCTGTATTCCAAAGGTTTCATTACTTTTTATAAAATACAGTGTAGCCTGTTAAGAGGAATGATAAATTACTAATTTTAAATTACAGTTCTCTAAATCAATACACAATATGCATTTTGGTCACAGTATTTTTTTCTCTCCTTCTTCACTTACTTAGTAATTAACAAAATTCTGTAATGCACTATGGGTCTCCTAGGTATTACAAACAGAGAGAGTATGTGGTAATTGCAGTTGAGAACCCCAAGCTGGCTATTTATTTAATGTTGATGTATCTTTGTGCTTTGTCACTATCTACAGCAGTGCTGTAATTTTGTTTTCATTTTGTACATTTTCCAGAAATCTTACTTCTAAGCCGTTTGAGGGTCTTTAGCAAACATATCATTTGCAGAGTGCAGTTGAGCATTTGCCTCTGGAGCACCATCTCTCGCGGGCAGGGGGTCTCTCGATGAGCAGTCTTGGCTCTGTCGCTCCTCCTCAGGCTCACACTTTCCCTTGGTCACGGCTGGGCTGGGCACCCAGCCAGACCCCAGCACCAGCCCTCGTGGCCTTCATGCCGTGCTTGCTGCAGGACCTCCTGGCACACGGGAGGGACAGGCCACATGCTCAATTCCTCCCCCAGTGGGAAGTCAGAAATACATTTGAACTTGGATTTGGGAAGCGCTCCTGAGCTTAGATCCAGCCACAGCTTCCCCACCTCTTTGGGTCAGCTGTAACCAGCAAATGTGCCTCAGGAGAGCCATGGTGGGCAGCTCAGGTCTGCCCTGGGCAGCTTTGCTAATGAGGCAGGGAGACTTTGTCTTTTAAGTCTGTACTGGGGCTGCTTTCCAGCACAGAACAAATCTCTGCAATAAAGTGCTGGCATTAGGTACCGTATAGAAAGGTAGTGGTGCAGACATACTGGTGCTTTTAAGAAACAGTTTTCTCTATATTTCAAGGTGCCAAGTTGGTTGAAAGTGCTCTTGAAGGTCAAACAAGAAAACAGTTAATTTTGATTCAGCAAAATAACCCAGAGGTGCTTGTAACAGTAGTAAAGAGGATCTGACCAGACAATCCAGAGCTCACTCCCCACATCTTCTGGGCCATTTAACATTCTCTGAAGGATAGATATGTCATTTGTGTATTAGAACAGATGATTATGGCTGGGAGGAGGGTTTGCACTGGATCTGCACCATCAGTATTACAGAAAAACGCGCTGTTATGGCAACACAAACCCTTAACAACGATTAAGCCTGAGAGAAAAGAAACAAGTATTATATACAAATAATCTGTCCTTGAAATAAGTATTATTGACACAAAAAAAGAGAAGCCTTCTTCTCTGGCAAAAAAAGTTAATAGTTCTAACTAAAACTTGCTGCTTGAGGTGTGGAAAATCGCCAAGAGTGCCAGAAGGTCTGTGGTACCACACCTAGTACGTCACCTGGCCCTGAGTAGAGTTAGTCTCTGTTACTGCAAGAACACATTCAAAATCCTCCATCTGGGTTCATGAGCTCCCGAGCGTTCATGTTTCCACACAATATTTAATGAATGGTGTGAGAGCAACACTGCTGCTACCAATAGTTCTGCCTTTCTCACTCCTGAAAGCCCTGGATCTGGGATTATTTTGCTTCATTTGCTGAAGCCATTGGCACTAACCTCGCCTCTGGAGACGTGCGATGTTAAAGAATTTTGTACGCAGTGTTCACATCCAATCCAGATTGTTTTAGCTTTCTATTTGGACAGAGCTGGGAAGGTGCTAATCACCTTTCTATCTCCCAAATAGGGGCTTTGCCAGTGTGCAGCATTAACAGGCCCCACAGATTTGAGTGTGCACTGTTGGAAAGCGTTCTGCCTCAGTATCAAAGAACATTTCAGGCAGCAGGCTATTAAGGCAGCCACAATTTAAATTGAAAAAGATGCTTTGGCTTAAGTGTGGGTAATAGACACTGTTCTCAAAACAAGAGCTGAAACTTCCTGATGCCACCCGGCAACTGAGCTGGGGGCAATGTGAGGGAATTCAAACCTCTCTGATCCCTAAACGTTGCTCAGACAATTGTTTTCAAGTGTATGAGGAATTTCTGCCTTCTGGTCACTCAGAAAGTACTTGTTTTTTTTCCCTCATGATCCCATATCTGTTCAGAGGTGGATTCAGGAAGTACCAAGATAAATGAAAGGGTTTTACTTGACTGCTAAGTAGGCTTTTCTAAATCTCCTATGCTGTACAGTTTGCATTAGTTTTAGATTAAGTTTATTTTTTAGATTATCCACACTGGTTCAGCAATCCCTTCTAAAGCCCAAATGATGTAATAAATAATAGCTGAGGAAATCGGGAACCAGGCTCCACGTGGAAGAATCTTTTTAAGGCACACCAGATGTTCAGAATGGGAGACTGAATCAGGGCACAGGTCCATAAAAGGAGAAGCATAATAAGTGAAATTCATTTTATCAAATTTATCCTAAAAAATTTCCATCACCACTACCAGAACAGTTCTGCAGGGGTAGCCATGAATTCATTAGATAGCCTGTATTTGCAGAACCACCACCTTGTCTTCTACACTTCAAGGTGAGCTTTTCTTTAATAGTTTCTAGTGCTGTAATAAGAAATGAGCACAAGATTCTCTAAAGTTCATAGGGAGATAATAGCATGTAAATCAAGGACTAACTATATTAGTCATGAAAGCTGATGGAAAAAAATCCTGGCTAACTAAAATAACTAACTCACATTTATTTCAGTGGGATCAGAATGTCAGCCAACTTCCTTCCAATGCTAATACCAGCCTCTACCTCCTTATGTGGGAGAAATTTGAGGGAAAAAAAAAAGAGAAATTATGACCTTGTATAAGAATGGAAGCTTTTTTTACATGACTCACACAGCTTCTGGTACCCCTATGAATACCAGAAAGGCTACAGTTCAGTGATCTAATTTATATTAACATAGTTTAAGTTCAACTGTTGCTTCTCAAACCTGAGAGCAGAGTTTCATGCAAGGCTTTGGAGAGTATCACGGACTGAGTGACACTCATCTTCTGTAAAAAGTTCAGGTTCAGAAAACCAAAATAAAGCAGTTTGTTCCTAGCTCAACTCAGCCCAACTTCTCAGTGAAAGTTCATCCTTTTTTTTTTTTTTTTTAAGTAGTCTGAAATACTAGATACTCTTCATGCAAAACAGGTGGCAGACCTAACTTACCTGACATAACTTACCCAGCTACCTTCCTTAAATTCCCTCTGTAGCCTGTGGTTGGAGTGGAGTAGGAGGAAGCAAGACAAAGACACAAACACACACGAACTTGGGAGCAGAGCTGGGAATCAGGAAGCGTTGTTCCTCTGGAGGGCACGGCAGGAAGGCAGATCACTCAGGACTCCTAACCTTCGCTGGTGCCAGTACAAGCCCCCTGCCCTCACCCTTATTCTGCCTGTGGCTGGAAATGGTTTGAGCACACTGTGTATAACAATACTGTATTATGTTATTATCTTCTTCTACCTTATTAGATAATACTGTCATATTCTACATGCTCACACTATTGCTTGATGGGGCTGAAATACTACAAGCATTTCTCCTTCCTATTATAATGGGAAGCAGCAGCTCTACACCTTCACTTCTATATATGCCTTTATGGGGCAAGATTGGGAGAAAAAGGTGTCATTAGTCTAATAATGAGTGTGTGAGATTTTAGCAATTACATTTTCTCCCTACTTTGCTCCTGGAAACTGCCAGGTACCTATAGGGAAAGAGATTATGAAAGTTAGTTTTCTTTTCTCGCTAACGTAATGAGTACAGAAACATACAGAGCTGGTGTTCCCTTGGCTAATTATTTCATCAGCAATCACTCTGGCTGTCCCTGACAGGAAACCAAGAAACAGAAGGAGTATAGTAAATATAGACTGGGGTTCCTGACCAGGAAAACATATCACAGTTGAGTGGCAAAGGCCTCAGGACATGCTTTGTGAAAAACTGCATTTAAAGTAACAATAAAATCAAATTTAATTAAAATTCTAATAACATTTCCAGCAGAATTTCTAGTTTATACACTAAATGACCAGGTGTGTGAATAAAGTTGTGGTGTACAAATCCTCTTCCTTGTTTAAGGAGTGATTGAATAGCTAAAAGAATTTGACTGTTTTTGTTATCTATCTTTACTTAATTCACAAAATTTAGACTTGGGATATAAATCACTGCCCAAATTGAGAATGAGATCTCTTCTCTTCTCTTCTCTTCTCTTCTCTTCTCTTCTCTTCTCTTCTCTTCTCTTCTCTTCTCTTCTCTCTTCTCTTTCTCTTCTGCAATTAAATGTTATCTACTGTAGTTACACAGTACTAAAAATTCATTTCAATCCTCTGTAGAATTTCTAACTGTGAGCATCCCTCCTGGACCCCTTCCCCTTAGGGGTGTTAGTTCATGTATGCTTGAGAAAATCAACTCTAAATAGACATAGCTCAACTGTTTAGTTAAGAAAATCTGACTTATTAACTGCATAAGCCCGCTGGGACTGGCATTACCTCTTCTTGCACACTAACGGGGTACTACAGAAGCATTATCTCAGATTTTCCCAGCCTACTTAAACAGCCCTTAAATATCACTTAAAGAATTAAAGGGAGATTTCAAGCGTGCTTTAGTGAGAAGTGCATTTTTGCCTTGAATTATCAAAAGTAACAAAGCTATGAACTTTGCTATTTTCAGGCATGTCCGGGGAGAAGATGCCACGGTTCCATGCAATCCCTGTCCTGTCCCAAGGTGCAGTTTGAGTGGCTGTTTTGTTCCCGGCATGCAGCAGCAGCATTGCTCCCTAACCAGGAAGGTGTCTCAGCCCTGGGAAAGCCATAGGCCTCATATCTTGAGAGCCATCTACTGGCACCTTGTCTGTTATCAACATATTGCACATCCACACACCCTGCTCGCTTTACAGAGCTGGCACGGCATAGATTTTACAGCCTCCTGCTAGGATGGAAATAAGAACCATTTAGAGCAGTCTAAGCTCATAAATCATCTGTGGGGGGTCTCTCAGAGTCCTTCTTGCACCATGCTCCTCCATGCCCTGCCTGCAGGGAGGCAGTGGCTAATGCAGGACAGGGAATCGCAGAGAACTTCTCTTAATTGCTGCGTATTTCTCCTGCACGGAATTTAATGGTGATTGCCTTGCTCCAGAGTTGTGGCAAGTTTTAGGAAGCAAAGGAAAAACAAGTGGCGAGGCTCTATTCTGGGCAATGTGTGCCATTTCCATGGGAAGCCAAAGCCTTTGCCAGTCCTATCCTCATATCCTCACCCATCTGGGGTTGAGACCCTCCAG
Organism: Edolisoma coerulescens; assembly: GCA_013397115.1. Taxonomy (NCBI): domain Eukaryota; kingdom Metazoa; phylum Chordata; class Aves; order Passeriformes; family Campephagidae; genus Edolisoma; species Edolisoma coerulescens. Next base: position 809,213 of record VWZW01001754.1, read on the forward strand.
CAGGGCTGCAGCAGGAGGAGGGTGGACACTCAACCAAGGGAACTTGTGCCAGAGGGTCCCACTTCTCCCAGCAGCGTGGGACCGTGGGAGAGCAGGGTGTGCGCTGTGCCTGGAAACCTCACTGCACAGGGTCTGGGAGCAAAGTGGGGTCAGCAAAGACATGGATCACCAGCAGAGGAAAACACAGCTGAGAGCTGCGGAGAGGGATGAGTAACTTTGTGGATATCACAAGTGCAGAGGTGCCTTGCTCACCTTCAGTTTGTGTCTCCCAATATCAGATGCAAAAGCCACTTTTCCTGTGTTGGGCAGCAAATACCTGGGATGCTTTCTGTTTTCGTGTGTGACAGACCTACGAAAAGTTACTCTGCCACCATTTTCAGAGTAGATGGGAGTGGTATTTTGGACTGCACTCTGCCTTTAGTTCTTCTTTCTTTAAATGGAAGCTATTAAACTTTCTGGTTAAGACAGCAAGGAGCTCTGTATTATTCCAGAGTTTTACTTGATGTACTTGACAACTCTTTTTTTTTTTTTTAATAAGTTACCATTTATATATATAATTTGACATCAATGTTTTAGCTAGTGAAGAATCTTCATTTGCATTTTTTACTGGTTTGAGTTGATAAGCCTTCAAATAAAGGTAACAATTATCTAGAAATTGTCTGACTGATCATAAAAAATGTTTCTATCATACACAAGCAATGACATTTTGAATAAAAATTTAATTACATGGAGTGAACTGTTTTCAGATTTCAACAATACTTCACTGCATTGCTGTTTTGTTTCATTTAAGGTAAAGTTAAATACATGTGTGATAGCTTGCAAATCAGATAGGAGATTGTTGTGGCTTGCTGAAATACTCTACCTGACTAAGTATTGGTGCCATAGATTAAATGGGAAGCAATATTCCTTTTCCTTAGAACACCATCTCTGTGCTTGCTGTTGGTAGCCTGTTGTGTACAATGTCAGTATTGCCAAAACATCCCTTTCAGATCCTGAGAGAGAAAGTGCCAAATGATGTTTCACAAAACTGTAGCTCCTCTAGGCCTCTCCCTTCTCAGATGTGGAATCTGATTTCATAATATCTAAAGCATTATGTTTCATGCACATGTGTGGGTACGTGTGTGTGTGCGTGTGTGTATGGAAAAATTTCTAAGGATTTTGACTTCTGATCCAGGTGCAAATCCTTCTTATTCAAATCCTTCAAGAGCCTTAGCGCTTTTTCTGTTATACCTAATTTTCATTGATGCTCCATTACCAAGGACAACTAGAAATGCTCCCATAACCCTTCACTCTCTGACCTGAGACAGGCCAGCTGAAGGCTGTCCTCCAGGCTCTCACTGAGTGGCACACAGGACCACACCACCACTCTGGTCACCACTTTGGCACGATACCATGACAGAGCAGTTGAACTTATCCCAGTATTTGCCTGGGAAGTACAAGTGCCCTTTAGTTCCCAAACTCTTGTGTTTAACAGGTAACAGTGTCATTGGGTTCACGCACTGTACCCATGCCATGTGCTCAGGACAGCAGGGACACTCTCAGGACTGTGGCAGGGACACTCACGCTGGCAGCGCATGCAGTGGTCAGACACTGCCCATTGGCGCCTCTCATGAGCAGGGGCACTGGTGCCAGATCTCCATCCCTACACAAAAGGAAAGCATGGGCAGGATGTTATCTGTTAAAATGATCCAGCAATATATCAGGAAGCACGGAGCAGAGCTTACAGATACAGGCTGGCACAAGGTGTTGAATACAAAATGATTGTTTATTGTTTCATAATGCATGAAGTAGGAGTATCAAATGGTGTTAGCAGGTGCCAAGTTTAGGAAAGTTATCTTCTCACAGTTCGTGAAGCTCGTGACCACAGGTCCTCCTGGCTGCCATATGTTCATGTGGTTTGTGGGGAATTCATGGAAACAAAACCTATCGGGAGCTATTAACCACAGAGACACTCCCTCTTATCCCTGAGCAGTCCCATCCACTTGTCCTCAAGGCTCTGCTGGAGACAAGCCAAAAATGGCTCCAGTGATGAGCAGTGCTACATCTCTGTGTGGCTGGGCTCTCTGCTCTGCAGACAGACACAGTTCAGGTGTTTCTGTTGACAGCATTGCCAAGCAAAGACAGGAGGGATAGGTCAGACTGCTTGGGCTTTGTTCAGTTGAACTATGAATTCCCCTTGGTGGCTTGCAGGAATTGTATCTAGGTAGAAGGATACCGTGTGGTCAGTAGAGGTGAGCGGAATACAACTTCTGCAAGCTCCACTTTCATAGAGGGTGAAGATAAAAGTTGACTGAGAAACACCATTTGAAAATGCTGGTTTATGTCTGAGCTGTTTTTCTTTTTCATTGAAACTGATTTATTACCTGCTAGGAAGAAAAGCAATCACTGCAATTCCAATGAGGCAAAGTAGCTAGAAAGACCAAAGGTGTGCTAAGGCTGCACTTACTTTTACATTATAATCCTTTCAGGCCCTTTGTCTTAAAAACAACTCTGGGCAAAGGAGCCCAAAGATAGAAAATGAAAACAAGAGATGGATGTTACATTTCATCAGACAGAAGAAATTGTTCACATGGCCAAGAAACTCATGTCACACAGAAATTATACTGGTGAATAGCTGCTGTGGGTTTTCTCCTTGCAGGCCCTGGTTCTGAATTTCCATTCGATACTGTGCTGGGAAAAGAGCTGCAAAAATAAAGCTCAAGTACGTCCACAACAGTAAAGTTACCACCACCACCACCTCTTTCTGTATCTGACTCTTTGAAGGGCTGTCAAGCCATTGAACCCATTGCAGTGCTCTCTGTCCTGAGAGATGGAGGTGATTTCTACTGCTGGTAGCAAAATGTCCAGTGCTCCAAATGTGCTCGTAAGAGCAAAGTTCTTTGTATATCAATCATAAAAAAAGACTGTTAGGTTGGCTAACCCTGGTAGTAAACCAGAGTTATGAATTTCTTCTTCTCCCTTAAAGATGTTTTGTTGCTCTTCAGAAATAAACACTGCTGACTAACCATGACTTTTTCTAAATAATACACTCCCTCCTACAAGCTGCATGAAATGTTAAAACTCCAGAATGGACTATAAACGGATTCATAAATCTTTAGGATCCATTCATTTCAATCCATCTATTTAAAACTGAAGGTAAAAGGATCACAGTATGTATTTGCGTTTTCCATGCCCTTTGTGCGCTTTTTCCTGACATCAATTTCATGTGTGGAGCAGCACAAAATAGTGTTCCAGTATAAATTGCAATACTTTGTTCCGTCCCTTGGCATGTGCCGGCAAATTCAGTTGAAAGCAAAGAGTAAAACAAGACAGCTTTTTTGGCACAACAGGTCACCAAAGTAGTGGAATGTTTCAGTCAAAACTCAAAGTGTGAGACATTGCTGAAAGGCAAGTTGTCTTTCAGGCAAAGCTGAGATCTTTCTTCATCTTTATACATGGGAAGTCTTGCTCTGAAGCAGTTAATTACAATGAAAAATGTGGCACACTTTGTTCATAGCTGTACATGAATTGTACTTGGATTCCATACTAGTTCCAGGGAACAACAAGAGCCATATTTCTCTCACAAGCAAAGAGGGGGAAAAAGTCTGTCATGATGTAGACGAATGTAATCTACTTGTTGTTTATAGACCCAAAGGATCCCTCAGAGCATTAAAAATCCATGTGATATCCAAGAGTGGCATACTTTGCGTTGAGATATGTGATTTAGCTGAAAGCTGTATAAAATCTGTAAAGCTGCATGCAGGCAAAGAGCTCCCTACTGCCTGTGCATTCGAGTGAAGCCAAGTGTGCTTTTCCTGCACACATGAAAAATAGATGATCATAAAATCTGCTTGAGATTCACAAACTTCTGACATAAACACATGTCTAGGCTAAGTATGCCAAGTTTTGGTCAAACCAGGCCTGAAAATACAGAGACCTGGAATAAGCATTGTTTCTCCATGGTGAGGGAAGAAATTCCAGCTTCATACACAGCAAGTGCATACAGGTTGTTGTCCTTCACTGGTCTTCTGCTGGAATAGGTAACATCCTTTCCATCTGCCTTCCATCTTTTAACTGGCAAGCGGGCTTCCAAGCCTTTTCTGGTGGGATCTTTTGAATCAGACCCACTCACTTGACAAGAGGAATTACAACTGAAAATTGGTGACCCCCACACTCCATTCTCTTTAGGATTGGCTGGGACCATGTTTGCGCAAGTCTCTTGTAGGTTAAATAGATTTTTTCACTTTTTTTTCTTACGAACTACAACTAGTGGTGGTAGCTTGCAGTAGCTTACACACGCGTAGCTCTCATTCTCTTAAGAATTGTGCAGAGTGGGGTTTTACTGGGGTTTTTTCAGTTCTGTAAATGTGTGTTTCATAAACAGGCTGCGACGTGGTGTCAGCAGGGAAGAGGCTAACTCAAATGCCCCTTGTACATTTGGTGGGATCTGTTCTTAGCAGCTGTGGAGCATTAGCCCATACTTTTAGTGCGGATTCAATGAAAACATCGTTCATAAATATTAACTGAACTGTAAAAGCCTTTTTTTCACTGATATTCTTGACCCAGGTTGCCTTCCTAGGGCCTTCAGAGACATCAGAAATAGGCCATAATGTGTTTTAAAGATAAGGATCCGTGAACTTAGCTTCATAGTCTTTGGATAGACAGAGAAGAAAGAGAACGGGCGTTGTGCTTGTGTTGCTGAGGAGGTTTTGGTACACTCATCTGTACCATTTGGCTTCTCTCAAGTTCTGGGAAACTTTTTGGAATCTGCAGCCTCCCAAGAGCAGCACAGCCAGGATATAATACAAGTGTGAATAACTGAGGTTGCGTAATTCCTCGCCAGTACGGCGTCTGCTGGCCAAGCACAGCAACAGAAGGCATTACTCACAGACACGGCTACGCGGGACTGGGATCAGGTGCAGTCCGGCCCCAGGCCTCCTCTGCCAGCTGCTGCTGCCCAGTCCCAGCTCAAGGAGTGCAGTGCACAGCCAGGACACACCCTGCCCTCACTTTGAGATCTTCGAGGGCCTGAAACATCTCAAACAGCTGCTTGTCAGCTGGGAGCTGGTCTCCAAGCATGGGTACGCATGGCACGGCCACGTGTATTGGATAAATCTGCATCGGTATCAGCTGCCCTTGAAGCCTCTCATCGGCCTGTTTCTTGTAGCACAAGCATTTCAAAACTGTGCAGGCCTCAGTAAAGCTCTACAAGAGAGGTGTCTAACACTCGAGGTGTAGCCTGCCCTCATCACTTACTAGAAGGGCTCTTCCAAGAAGGTTGTGATTATTTTTGCTGCTCATCTGGCATTAGAGTCAAACACGTGGCCGCAAGGAATCCCACTGGTGGCTCAGTAGCATGCCCTCAGTGTTTCAGTGAGGAGATGCTGGTTGCAATTTGTACCTCACACCAGCCTAGCGCTGCCTGCGTGGTTTACAAGCAGTGGTTTATGTGCACTGGTGAGATGGGATGGGCACATCAGGGAGTACAAGACTGTAGATGTCAACTAGCCTAAGTGTTGAAGTATAGCTGGGAATAATGTGTTACTGAGAGATTGTGTGTGCAGTGTCGCATTAAGAGGGTGGAATGCTTTGGAGCTAGGAACTACATGAAAAAATGATTGTATCTCAGTGTCTGTAATTCAAAATAAATTGCTAGAGAGCGTAATTGAGAAAAGGGGCTTGTGGGTCTAGCCATCCCTTTTGGAACAGACAGATGTATTTTTTTTTTTATCTTAACAAAATGTTTTTATAAGTAGAGTTTTTATATCAACAAGGAAAATCTTTTTAAGGAAAGTACCAGTGCTAGGCAGAGCAAACACTGTACTACTGTGCCGTAAGGAGATTGCCCTTCAGACAGTTTCAGGTTCAGGCGTTGTGTTGTGGCGATTACCTCTGGTGGAACTTCCACATCCCAAAGTCTGAGAACCAGCACACAAACAGAGGGGCTTCTTCGTCGTTGCCAGGCAGTGCCTGCTGTGTGAGTGGCTGGAAATAAAGCAGGGTAATTGTTAGTCAGCACCTTGAGCCTGAAGCTCGGTGGCTGCGGTGTTATACGGCACTCTGGGGACAATATGGGCCAGAGCCAGGCTCTGCTGCTGGATTTAATGGCACTCTGTGAACGCCAGGTACACTTGTGGGATCATCTTGAGCGTGAGTTATTGTGGCAGGAGGGACACATCAGAGAGGGTCTGGCTGCTCATCTGGGAAAGACTGACCTAGCAGTTTCATTCCGTGTGGTCTGGGTAAACTGGTCCACAGATGAGGGCAGTGGTGCCTTTATGACCTGTAGCTACGTGGAAATGAAGGCAGGTTGGGGTGGAAGAAGGGAAGAGAGTGGAGGAAAAGAAGAAAAAGGGAAGAGAAAATGCGGGCTTTGCTACTTGCAACCAGGGCAATGTAGAGAAGTGAGACCACACCGAAGAAGCAGAGAAGTGGGAAGAAGAAACAAGGGGGGAGCAAAAAGATAGGAAGGGAGAGAAGGACATTCCCCTGCTGAGGCTGTGTGACTGTGGTACCTGGCCAGCCAGGACATTTTTGATTTTTAAGCAGCTCAGTGATCTGTCAAGCAGAGAGCTGAGTTTCAGCAAGCAATAACGAATATGAGGAAAAAAAAAAAAAAAAGGTAAAAAAAAAAGGAAGAGGGAAGAGGGGACAGAGAAAATAAAAGGAATGTGGTAGTATATGAAATAACTGAATGGCACAAAAAAGTGAAGTAAAGAGATAAAAGGAAGGAAAAAAAATTGATCTGGCACCAGGTGCTCAGCTGGCAGATGCTCTGTAAGCCCACAGAAGATGAAGGATAAGATTCAGTGCAACCACTAGCAGGCAGTAAAAATTAGTATTTTCTTTCTGCTTAGCTCTTGATTAGTAAATGGGAAACCGTAGGCACGGATTTGTGTGGATCTTCATCAGAGCTTTGGAACATATTGGAACGTGCAAATTGATACCCTTTAATTGTAGCAAAGGCTTCTGGAGTGCAGGTGGGCAGAAGAGGTCAATACAGATAGCAGCAGGTGGGCAGAGCAGGGAGCAGACAGAGATGTACAGGGGAGAAAGGAGGCAGAAGAAAACGTGGTTTAGAGCTTAGGGAGAAGCTAGACGGGAATTAAAGGAGCATGAAGTATTCCTTGGCTCCCGCACACCATGCGCCTACACGAAGGGATACGAGCAGTAGTACTGGTGTAAGGATTTGTCTGGACTCATCAAAGCGTGGATGCACTGAATATGTCAGCCAGTATTTTAAGGAGCAAGTCCTAAATCTTTAACTTAGGGGTCGAAAGAGAGATCATACTTTCGGGAACAGCAAATTTCCAGCAGGGTCTCCCCGCACACACTCGGGGGTCTCCAGGCCCAGAGGGAACCGTACCCTACTCCCGCCTACAGCGCCCACTCTCGGGGCGCGGCCGTGCGGTGCCGGAGCCCTCGGGGATGCCGAGCGGCCCCGATGGGCGGAGGAGGGGGCGGAGGAGGGGCAGGGCCAGCCAGCCCAGCCCAGCCCGCCTGCCGAACGCCTGGCATCCTCCCCGAGCCCCGCGGTCCTACCCGGCCCGGCTGCTCCGGCACGGGCGGCCGCGGCGTCCAGCGCCCGTGTTTAGAAAGCGCTTCCCTGCTGCCGTCTGCAGAAATCGATCCCATTTTTTTTATTATTCTCCAGTCTAACGCGTCCTTGTCTCCCAACCCGCCGGCCGCCCCATCCCGCCGGCAGCACGGCCACACGTTAAGCGCCGGTCGGGGCGCAGGGGGTCCGATTTACCTGGCGGGTGGTTGTCTGTCGGCTTCGCTACGCTCGGGCGCCGAGCGGCGGCGGGCCCGGAGATGCGCGGAGGACGGGGCGAAGTTGGGCCGCCCTGATCCCTGCGGCGGGGGC